>CAUYUJ010020723.1:35000-71015 GCA_963575745.1 Prorocentrum cordatum | reverse complement strand
TCCTCCTCCTTCCTCTCTCCTCCTACTCCTCCTCCTGTGGGTCTCGTTCTCCTCCTCCTAGGTACTCTCCACCCCCCTCTCCTCTCCTCGCCTCGTCTCTCCTCCTCCTCCTCCTCCTCCTCCTCCTCTCCTCCTCTCCTCTCCCTCCTCTCCTCCTCCTCCTCCTCCTGGTACTCCTCCCCCTTCCCTCCTCCTCCTCCTCCTCCTCCTTTTCCTGGTCGTCCTCCTCCTCCTGGTCGTCCTCCTCCTCCTGCTCGTCCTCCTCCTCCTCCTGCTCGTCCTTCTTCTCCTGCTCCTCCTGCTCCTCGTCCTGCTCCTGCTCGTCCTCGTCCTCCTGTCTTGCTCGTCCTCCTCCTCGTCGTGCTCTTGCCCCTGCTGAAAATGTGGCCCAGGAATGGGAGTTCTGGGAAGTCGAAGAGCACGAAGTTGCCTACAGTTGGCTACGGGCATTCAAAATGTGGCCCGGGAATGGAGTTCTGGGAACTCGAAGAGCACGAAGTGGCCTACAGTTGGCTCCGGGCATTCAAAATGTGGCCCGGGAATGGAGTTCTGGGAACTCGAAGAGCACGAAGTGGCCTACAGTTGGCTCCGGGCATTCAAAATGTGGCCCGGGAATGGAGTTCTGGGAATCGAGAGACGAAGTGTGTGACTGTTGCATCCGGGCATCCAAATGTGGCCCGGGAATGGCGTTCTGGGAAGTCGAAGAGCACGAAGTGTGTGACTGTTGCATCCGGTTATTCTAAATGTGGCCCGGGAATGGCGTTCTGGGATCTCGAAGAGCACTTTGTGTGTGACTGTTGCATCCGGGTATTCAGAATGTGGCCTGGGAATGGAGTTCTGGGAAGTCGAAGAGCACGAAGTGTGTGACTGTTGGTGAAAAACGAGCCCGGCACCCTGCCGCCCGGCAACTCCCCAACACCTGCCCGGACCCCCCTGTGGAGTGATCTGTGAGCTCTTTTGAATCAACTAGAAACCTATCAGTCTTCGCTGTTAGGTAAAAAGTCACACACTTCGTGCTTTTCGACCTCCCAGAACTCCATTCCCGGGCCACATTTTGAATGCCCGGAGCCAACTGTACGCCACTTCGTGCTCTTCGACTTCACAGAACTCCATTCCTGGGCCACATTTTGGATGCCCGGAGCCAACTGTAAGCCACTTCGTGCTCTTCGAGTTCCCAGAACTCCATTCCCGGGCCACATTTTGAATGCCCGGAGCCAACTTTAAGCCACTTCGTGCTCTTCGAGTTCCCAAATTTCATTCCTGGGCATGATTTTGAATGCCCGGAGCCAACTGTAGGCTACTTCGTGGTCTTCGAGTTCCCAGAACTCGATTCCTGGGCCACATTTTGAATGCCCGGAGCCAACTGAAGGCCACTTCGTGCTCTTCGAGTTCCCAAAACTCCACTCCTGGGCCACATTTTGAATGCCCGGAGCCAACTGTAGGCCACTTCGTGGTCTTCGAGTTCCCAGAACTCCATTCCTGGGCATGATTTTGAATGCCCGGAGCCAACTGCACGCCACATCGTGTTCTTCGAGCTCCCAGAACTCCACTCATGGGCCACATTTTGAATGCAAAGGCAGGCTGAGGCTGAGGCTGAGGCAGGCTGAGGCTGAGGCAGGATGAGGCTGAGGCCGAGGCTGATGCAGGCTGAGGCTCAGGCTGAAGCAGGCTGAGGCTGAGGCTGAGGCTGAAGCAGGCTGATGCTGAGGCAGGCTGAGGCTGAGGCTCAGGCTGATGCAGTCTGAGGCTGAGGCTGAGGCAGGCTGAGGCTGAGGCCGAGGCTGAAGCGAGCTGAGGCTGCAGGCTGAGGCTGAGGCAGGCTGAGGCTGAGGCTGAGGCAGCTGATGCTGAGGCAGGCTGAGGCTGAGGCTCAGGCTGATGCAGGCTGAGGCTTAGGCAGGCTGAGGCTGAGGCCGAGGCTGAAGCAGACTGAGGCTGAGGCTGAAGCAGGCTGAGGCTGAGGCTGAGGCAGGCTGAGGCTGAGGCTGAGGCAGGCTGAGGCTGAGGCAGGCTGGCTGAGGCTGAGGCTGAGGCAGGGTGAGGCTGAGGCAGGCTGAGGCTGAGGCCGAGGCTGAAGGCAGACTGAGGCTGAGGCTGAAGCAGGCTGAGGCTGAGGCTGAGGCAGGCAGGCTGAGGCTGAGGCTGAGGCAGGCTGAGGCTGAGGCTGAGGCTGAGGCTGAGGCTGAGGCTGAGGCTGATGCAGGCTGAGGCTGAGGCAGGCTGAGGCTGAGGCTGAAGCAGGCTGAGGCTGAGGCTGAGGCAGGCTGAGGCTGAGGCTGAGGCAGGCTGAGGCTGAGGCAGGCTGAGGCTGAGGCTGAGGCTGCAGGCTGAGGCTGAGGCAGGCTGAGGCTGAGGCCGAGGCTGAAGGCAGACTGAGGCTGAGGCTGAAGCAGGCTGAGGCTGAGGCTGAGGCAGGCTGAGGCTGAGGCTGAGGCAGGCTGAGGCTGAGGCTGTGACTGCGACTGCCGTTGCCACTGCGACTTTCATCGCGAGTGCGACTGCGACTGCGAGAACAGCAGAATTCGACAACTGGATTTTCATCTGAAATTTAAGGGGAATGCTTCCAGATATGCTCCTACACATCGCTGTTAGGTTGCTTTGCCGGGATAATTGTGTCTGTGTTTTTTCCCTCCTGAACATATAATTCCGCAGTGGCCCCCCCTGCGACGGCAGGCACGTCGGCCCAGCCTCGGCGAGCAAGTCGCGCCACCCAGCCATCGCCAGCAGCCCGTCCAGGCCCGAGTCGACAAGCTTGCAGTTCAAGTCGCCGACGAGAAATGCTGGGACATCCCCCAGCCCCCGCAGCCATCCCACGCCCTCCATGATGAGGGCGGCATTCCGCTCGACGTGCGGTGGGCCCCCAGCATAGTCGTAGAAGTTCATGAAATGAACCGCGCGGCCTCCGCCGAAGCGCAGCACCACGCGCTGCAGGCGGCCTGGGCACCGCCCCGAGAGCCCTAGAGGCGGGCCCGCGCGAGCCCGGGCGCACCCCAGCCGGTGAACTGCCGCCAACAGGTGCTCCCCCGCGCCGAGCGGCCCAGGATGCAGCTGCAGGCCTCGCGCCCCGGCAGTGGCCACCGCCGAGGCCGCCTCTGCCTCGGGGACCCGGGCCTCCTGCAGGCGCACACCAGCGCGCGACGTTGGCGACGAGCACCGCGACCTCGCGCGGCGCGGCTGCGAGGGCGGGCCCTGGGCGCGAGGCCTCGCCCACGCGGATGCCTCGCCACGGCCATTCGCTCCAGCGCACCCCCGGCGCGAGCCGCCTGTCACAGTGCACGAGCGCAAGACGCGGCAGTTTCCCAAGCTGCGCCCAGCCGCGGCGCCCACGGCCAAGGATTTCGGAAAACCTTTGCCAGGGCAGGGCACCTCCAGAGACCCTCACCACAGCCGCCGGCGCGAGCCGCCTGGCGATGCCACCCAGCGCGGCCAGGGTGGGCCGCCTGACCCCGGCGCCTGCCTCGACAGCTGCCGCGGGCCATCCGCCCCCAGCAGGCGCGAGCCGCGTTCCACCTCTCACGAACCGCCGCCCTACACGGCGCTCCGAGAGCAGCCTCGCCACCGCCGGCCGCCTGGCCAGGGCGCCCACCTCGGCCGCTGGTACGACGAGCCCGCCGTGCTCGGGAGCGGCCCCGTCTGCTCGGGGATGGCGGGGTGGAGCAGGCGCGCGGGCGGCCCGGGCACTGCCTGAGCGCGACCTGGCGCCTGGCTTCGGCGGCGTGGTGCGCGGCGGCCACATCGAGCCATGACCTGGGCTCGGATCCGCACTCCTCGGCGCCGCTGGGCCCGCCACCAGGCGCCGCGGCGCCAAGCGCGGCGACAGCCGTGGGACCAGGGCCCTCCGGCAGCGCCAGCGCAACAGCGGCGGCAGGAGAGCCGGAACCGCCACCGTCGGCGGCGGCGGCAGGCACTGAGGCGACGGGACTGCCCGCTGCCACCACCGCACCTCCTGCAGGGGCCGCCCCACCGCCGCCTCCTGGTGCCTGCGCGAGCGCTCCGCGGAATTGCTGCAGCCGGCCGGCCACGCCGGCCTGCGCCCCAGGGGCGGCGGCGGCGGCAAGCGCCGCGAAGGCCCCGTCGAGCCCTCCTACAGGGGCACCTGCGGGGCCTGGCGCCGGCCCCGCGGCGCCACCAGCGGCCACCTCGGCCTGCACGGACGCCAACGTCCACTGCGCGGCGGCCTCCTCGGCAGCCGCGCGCCCCCCTTCTTCCTGCTTGGCCGCGGCCACCTGCGCCGCCCGCACGGCCGCCTCCCGAACGTCGGCAGCGGCCTGCCGCGCCTGCAGGGCCGCCTCGGCACCGCGCCGCAACGCATCCGTTGCCGACCGCAGCCGGCGCTCGAGAGGCCGGGCCGCGCGCTCCGCCTCTACCAGCGCCGCCTCCTCCGCCCCCCACCGGGCCACCTGAGCGGCAAGATCCGGGAAGCCCCGGTTCGCCGCCAGGCGGGCGCGCACGGCTGCAAGGCGCTCCCCGGCCGCCGGCTCGGCCACCGCGGCATCGGCGGCCTCCGCAGCCGCCGCTGGGCCGCCCGCAGCCGCAGGCGCAGCCTCTGTGGTTGGACGAGGAGCCGCTGCGTCGCCTTGGTGCCCCACCGCCTGTGGAGCCCGCTGCGCCTTCGTCGCGGGCCGAGGCGCCCGGCCTGGCTGCGCCACCCGCACGGACGGCGCGTCTGCCGAGCGGGGCGCGCGGCGGCCGCAACCCCAGCAGGCTGCGCGGCATGCCCAATTGTCGGCCACCCCGCATGGGCAGCCCCACATCGGCTGGCGGGGGCCTGCCAGCCGCTCGGTAGGGCCACCATCCCGAGCCCCAGCTCCACCTCGTGGCAGCTGACGCTGCTGCTCTTGCGGCTCCTGCTGACGCCGCTGCCGCCTGCCAGATCCACCCCCAGCAGCCGCCCCCGTCGCTCCCGCGCCGAGCAGCGTCCGCAGCGCCGCAGCAAGCATCCCCGGGTCGGAGCGGCATGCCCCCCCGCCAGGAGCCTGCTGCCCGCGCTCGCGGCGGGGGGGCATCTGGCGGCTGTGGTGTTGCTGATGAAGGCCAGCCGCCTGGCCTAGCCGCAACAGCACGCGCGCCTGCCTGCGCGCCCGCCGCTGCCGCGGGTGCCTCGCCGGGCTGCCAGCGCGTGGTTCGTGGGCCGCCGTCGCGGCCTCGCCTGGGCGCAGCCCCGGCCCCCTATGCAGCGGACGCGCCCCCCCGCGCGCGCTGACTGAGAGGACCTTGAGCCAAAATGGCTGCGGAGTGGTCGGGGGTGTGGCGCTGTTGGTACGTTTTGAGTTCCCCATGACCGGTGTCCAGCGAGGGGGCCACAAAGAGCTGCAACAGAGCCACGAAGGGCAGCCAGGGAGCCACAAAGGGCAGCGAGGGGGCCACGAAGGGCAGCGAGGGGGCCACGAAGAGCTGCAACGGGGCCACGAAGGGCAGCGAGGGGCCACGACGGGCTGCAACGGGGCCACGAAGGGCAGCGCGGGGGCCACGAAGGGCCACGAAGGGCAGTAACGGGGCCACTGAAGGCTGCAACGGGTCCACGAAGGGCAGCGCGGTGGCCACGAAGGGCCACGAAGGGCAGTAACGGGGCCACTGAAGGCTGCAACGGGTCCACGAAGGGCAGCGAGGGGGCCACGAAGGGCTGCAACGAGGCCACGAAGGGCAGCGAGGGGGCCACGAAAGGGTGCAACGGGACCACGAAGGTGCGGGGCCACGGAGGGCAGCGAGATTCCGATTCCTAAGTAAGCTTCGAAGGAGTCCCAAGCGTAAGCGCGACTCCTGGGTGCCTGAGTGTCGGGGGCGCGGCGCTTGAGTAGATTGTGGAGAATTCCAACGCAAGAGCTTGATTCTTGAGTAAACTGCAAGCAAATCCCCAGCGAGAGCGCGACTCCAGAGCGCCGAGAGAGCGATTCCTGAATAAATTGTAAGGGAGTCCCGAAGGGAGCGCGATTCCTGAGTAAAATGCGACGAAGTCTCAGGCGGGAGTGGGGGTCCTGGCTAAATTGTGGAGAAGTCTCAGGCGCGGGCCGTTGTTGCTGTAATCCGGGGGCCAGCAACACAGTTTGAGCCCCGTGACTTTCCTTGATACAGAACAGGGTGCGAGCCCCGGGGGAAGCACTTCAATTCAAAAACACAATGGTCACCAGAGGGGGGATCAACAATAATTATTCTTCAATGATAAGAGTACAACAAAAACGACGACGACGACGACGACGACATCCTCCTTTTCCTCCTCCTCCTCAACGCCGTCGTCCCTCCTCATCCTCCCCCTCGCCATCAGCATCATCATCACCACCATAACCACCACCACCACCACCATCACCATCACCATCATCATCATCATCATCATCATCATCATCATCATCATCATCATCATCATCATCATTATCCTCATCATCATCATCATCATCATCATCATCATCATCACCATAGCATCATCATAGCATCAGCATCATCATCATCATCATCACCATCACCATCACCATCACCATCACGATCACCATGACCATCAACACCATCACCATCACCATCACCATCAGCATCATCATCACCACCATCATCACCATCATCACCATCATCAGCAGCAGCATCATCAGCATCATCATCACCACAATCGTCAGCATCATGGGCATCATCCTCCTCATCATCATCAGCATCAGCATCATCATGATCATCATCATCATCATCATCATCAGCAGCAGCAGCATGATCCTCATCATCGTCCTCATCCTCATCCCCATCCTCATCCTCAGCATCATCATCATCACCATCATCATCATCAGCAGCAGCAGCATCATCATTGTCATCATCGTCCTCATTGTCATCCTCATCCTCATCCTCAGTCTCCTCATCCTCCTCCTCATCCTCCTCCTCCTCCTCCTCCTCCCCCTCCCTATCATCATCAGCATCATCGCCGTCGCCATGGTCATCATCATCACCACCACCACCGCCATCATCATCGTCATCAGCATCAGTATCATCATATACATCGTCATCATCGTCATCATTAAAATCATCATCATCCTTCTTCCTCCTCCTCCTCCTCCTGATCTCCATCCATTGGTTCATCCCCCTCCTTCTGCCCATATGCTGAGCAAGCGGCCAGCACTGGAGCTCTGTCGCAAACGTGGCGTTATCCGTCAGCTTGCCCGGGTGCTTGAAGAGCTCCACCGAGGCAGTGGCGAAATAGTCCTGGACAGGCCGAAGGAGAAGGAGAAGAAGAAGGACGAGAGGGAGAAGGACGGGAGGGAGAAGGACGGGAGGGAGAAGGAGGAGGAGGAGGAGGATGAGGTGGGGCAGGGGAAGAGGAGAGGGCAGAGGAAGCGCAGGAGGGGGGAGAAGGAGAAGAAGGGAACGCAAAGGCGGAAGAGGAGGAGCAATCCGACCTCCGCACCCCTCCCTTGAGGAAGAAAAAAACTACATAAACAGAAACGCTCGACGGTCCGCTCGGATCTCTTGTATCTGCCCATGGCCCTCCCTGGCGCGCGGAGCGCGCCAGGGGCGGCGCCGGAGGCACCGCCAGGTGGGTCCAGCGCAGATTCCAAAAATACGCGCAGACATCCAAAAGTTTGTTTGTGCGGTTTCCAAGTTTCGAAAAATACAACCCCCGCACCCCGCACCCGTCCCTCCTTCGTTGAACGCCGAATTATCTGGGATAATTGTGGTATGGGGTAACTCGGGTTTAGGCCCCCCAACGCACGAGACAGCGCGCAAGGGCGTTCGAATGATTTCGACATGCCCGCGCGAGAGGCCCGTTTAGTCGCATTTGATGAAGATGGTGATAAACCGTTGGGTTCCTCCAGAGTTCGGAACAGCTCGCGCGCAGTTGTTTCGAAAACGCGTGATGCAAAACCATATGTCTTAACATGTGTTCAGGACGCTCGGTTCTGAAATCCCTGAGATGCGCGCGCGACGACGCGCGCGTGTGGACTCTGTCCCATGATACCTTGTGATAAACAACTGTGCGCGCAGTGCACTTGGGATGAAGGGGGGAGTCTGGCTAGGATGGTATGAGTTGATAACTAGAATGAACGATGGGACTGAATCGCGCGTAAACTAAACATTCCCAGGGGGATCGATAATTCGGGAGAGAGGGTGGTAGATCCAAATTCTGTTTGTAGAACGGCGAATATATGTGGCACAACCTATGTCAAGCAATCGATGTAGAACAACAGATGTGGTGCAATGTGTGCGGTCCAATCTAGGTTGTGCAACACATGTTATGCAGTCTGTGTTGTGGAATCTATGTGGTGCAATTGACTACCCTGCACCGCGCCTGACCACTCCACTGCTCGCGCAAACATCCCACCCACCCACCCGCAACTTGGTTTGCAAAATCTCTTAAGACTGTGACGGTGGGTACCAAATGGCGCTTGGCAACGACAGCGACGCCGACGACGACAGCGACAACGACGACGACGACGCCGCCGACATCGACTACGACGACACCGACGACGTCTCCAACGACTTCGACGACGCCGACAACGACGACGACGACGACGACGACGACGACGACGACACCAACGACGACGACGACGACGACGACGCCAACGCCGACGACGACGACGACGACTATGACAACGACGACGACGATGACGACGCCGACGACGACGACAACGACGACACCGACGACGACAACGACGTCAACGACGCCGACGACGACGACGACGACGGCGGCGACGAAGACGACGCCGACGTCGACGACGACGAAGACGACGACGACGCCGACGCCGACGACGACGACGACGAAGACGACGACGACGTCGCCAACGAAGACGACGACGAGGGAGGAGGGAGGACGACGACGGCGACAACGACGACAACGACGACAACGACGAGGGAGGAGGGAGGACGGCGACGACGCGAACGACGAAGAAGGAGGAAGGACGGCGACGCCGACGACGACAACGACGAGGGAGGAGGAAAGACGACGACGACAACGACAACGACGACGACGACGGCGACGAAATAGGAGGGACAACTCTGAGACGCCGACGACGGACGACGACGACGACGAAAGAGAAGGAGGAAGGACGACCACGGCGACAACGACGACGGAAACGACCACGACGCCGAATAGGACGAGGACGACGAACACGAGGAAAGACAGAGGACGACGTAGGCGACGACGACGACGACGACGACGACGACGACGCGGGAGGAGGGAGGACGGCGACGACGACGACGACGACGACGCAAGAGCGCGCGCGCACGCTTGTGTTGAAAATCAGTGTTGCGAAACCTTGTGTTTTTTGTAGGTTTTTTGGACACACGATTTTGAAATCCTTCCGTAACCGATGGGTTTTGAAGGGTTTCGGCATACGCGCGCGACGACGCGCACGTCTGCACTTCGCCCCATTTGTTGCAGAGGATTCTCGCGACGGCACACGCGCAAGGGCGTTCGACAGATTTCGACATGCGCGCGCGCGAAGCCCGTTTGGTAGCATGTTGTGGAAATCTTGAAAAACCTATGGTGTTCTCAAGATTTCGCAAGAGCTCGCGCGTAAGCTTTTTTAGCAAATCAGTGTTGCAAAACCCTGTGTTTTGCATGTTTTTTGCAAACTCGATTGCGAAATCCTTCCGAAACCAAAGGTTTTTGAAGGATTTCGGCATGCGCGCGCGATGACGCGCGCGTGTGCACTTCGTCCCATTGTTTGCAAGGGATTCGTGACAAAGTGCGATGTTAGAACAAAAGATGTCCCCGCGCATCGTTTTTTACAAGGGAACCTCAGGGGAACCGATACCGGTTCCCCTGGGACATTGAAAATTCATATGTAGGATGGACATTTGGTCAGAATCATCTACGATTTACATATCCCACGGGGGAACGGATAACGCTGGGGGGGAGGGAGTCTATTTTGCTTTTAGAAAGGAGAATATACGTGGTGCAATCTATGTGAGGCAAGTCTCGGTTGTGCGATATCCGCCACCGCGCCTCTGGGGGCACGGAGTGGGCGTGTCCTCAGGTCATGTCCCTCATCCTCTAAGCCTCAATCCTCAGTCCTGAAGAGTCTTCAAGGGGCCTGGACCCCAATTCTCAAATCTCACGGGGGCATCTCGCGTCTGGTCGGGGGCTTGTCGCGGCCCCCCGCGGCTTGTCGCATGATTTTGTGGGGCCCAAGAGGGCTCAAAGACGGGCCAAGAGAGCTCCAAGAGACCCCAAGATGGTCCAAGAGTGCTCCGAATCGTCGAAAATCAGCATCAGCATCATCATCATGATCATCATCATCGGCAGCAGCAGCAGCATCATCATCATCATGATCATCATCATCGGCAGCAGCAGCAGCATCAGCATCAGCATCAGCATCAGCATCATCATCATCATCATCATCATCATCATCATCATCAGCATCATCATCATCATCGTCATTATCATCATCACCACCACCACCATCATCATCATCATCAGCAGCAGCAGGAGCAGCAGCAGCAGCATCATCATCATCATCATCATCATCATCATCATCATCATCATCATCATCATCATCATCATCATCATCATCGTCATCATGGTCGCCGTCGGCGTTCCTCTCCTCCTCCTCTTCCTCCTCCTCCTCCTGCTCCTCTGCCTCCTTTCATCCCTCCTACTCACCCTCCTCGCCCGTCTCTGTTCCCTCCCATGGCTGCCATACTACGATTATCTCCTGATCCTCCTGGTCCTGCTTCGCGCCGTCCTCGCCCTCCTCCTTCTCGATGTGTGGGAGAAGGGCGGAGGCGAACGAATCGCACCGCGGTGCTCGGGCACAGGAAACCGAAAGAATCCAGGAGCGCAAAACGAATGAGGGAGTAGAATGATAGCGAGGAGGGAGACGAGTGGGAGGAAGCCTGCGCCCTCCTTCCCAACTCCGCAAATCCTCCATAATCCTCCTCCTCCTCCTCCTCCTCCTCCTCCTCCTCCTCCTGATGCTGTTGAACTCTGACGTGATAAAACACCGAGCCACGCCAGCTGCAACGTAGCCTACCGAACGCCCTGGACGTCTCTACTCAAATGAGGGTCGGCGCAATGGCTTAAACCACTTGAATAGAATGATAGCGAGAGGGAGACAAGTGGGAGGAGCACAGGAGGAAGGACAGAAGGAGGAGGAAGAGCAGGGGGCAAACAGAGAGAGGAGGACGGAAGGGGGGGAGAAGCGGGAGAGGGAGGAAGGGAGGCGAAAGGAAACTAACAGGAGGTGCGTGCAGTCCCCCCTCGTATGCATGTTGACGTTCCTGCGCCTCAGAAGTGGCTCCCAGATGCCGAACATACCGAAGTAGGTCTAACGCGATGCTATTTCGGGGAATAAAAACTACATAGACATAGAACTGTCGGAGATCCGCGCTGATTTCTTGAATCGGCGCTTGTCCCCCTCCCTGGCGCTCGGAACGCCTCGGGGGGGGGGGGCGACGGAGGCGCCGCCAGGGGATCTCAGCGCTGATCCAAGAAATCCGCGGGGGCATCCAAAGGTGTATGTCCGTGCCGCTGTTTCTTCGGGGATCTGCTGACCCGGATCAATCCAGGCCCGGGTCAGTCAAGATCTGCAGGATCCTGCAAAATCCTGCAAGCTCCTGCAGGATCCTGCAGGATCCTGCACCCAAACCCGGGTCAGTGCGCCCCTGGCCCTGCAGGATCCTGCAAGATACGGCGCTCTGACGGACCCCCGTCTGCATTGACCCGTCTCTCGAGCCCGCAAAAAAGACCCTCGCAGGAAACCCAGCACTGAGATCCGCGGGCGCGAGATGCAAGTGGGGGGAGGTGGGCCAGAGCACCCTGAACGCAGCAGCTCCTGCGCGCCCCCACCGCATGCCTGTGCCGATGTTCCCTCTTCTCGGGGATGGACAAACCTCCCTTTAGTAAAACGTGGTTTAGTGAAAACGACTTCGGGCCCAAACCTGGCGGGCGCAAGCCTGGAAAATAACGGCCACGGCGCCCTCTCGAAAACCGAAAACGGACAATTCACTAATCGACGTGTCACTGTTGGGGGTTCTGTCCACCCCCGAGCCGATGTTCCCTCTTCGCCTTCTCGGGCCAGCAGAGGCTGCGGGCGCCCCCCCTTCTCGGGGGCGCCAGAGCGGGGGCCGTGCGCGTCGTGGCCCCGAGGCACGTGCGTCGCCCAGGGGCGGGCCGGGGGACGGGCCAGGGGACGGGCCAGGGGACGTGCTGAGATAAGAAGAGGGACCATCCTCCTCCTCCTCCTCCTCCTCCTCCTCCTCCTCCTCCTCCTCCTCCCCCTCCTCCTCCTCCTCCCCCTCCTCCCCCTCCTCCTCCTCCTCCTCCGCCTCCTCCTCCGTAATCAGAAGAAGGATGCACGATGAGGATGCAAGGGCCCTGGAAGGCCACGTCGGCAGTCTGTGAGCGGGGCGCGGCCAGCGAAAGCGGCCAGGGGGCCGAAGGGGAAGGATGCAAGGGGTAACCTAAGAACGTCGCTCATCCTTACTATGCGGGTTGACTGCATCATGGCCCCAGCCATGGTGTCCACTCGCCCCTGGTCATCCCCCCCCTCCCCCTCTTGACCGCTCCCGACCGTTCCTTCTTGGCCGTACCCCCCCCCCTGCTCGTCCTTGGAGCCAGGGACCAGCGAGTCGAAGCCCTTGCCGCAGGCGGTGTCTGGCTCCTGCCGCATCCTCAGCCTGGTACCTCGGAGATTGGAGGGGCCAGTTGAGAGAGGGAGGGAGAGCGAGAGAGACAGACAGACAGACAGACAGGCAGGCAGGCAAGCAGACAGACAGACAGACAGACAGACAGACAGACAGACAGACAGACAGACAGACAGGCAGATAAAGACAAATCCGCCGACCCTGTCGGCGTGTGTGAGGGGCTTGTCCGTTCACGTCGTCATCTCCTTAATTCGTTGGTCATCGTCTCTGTCGTCCCCTTTCCCTGCCTCCCCCTTTCTCTGGGCTCGTCGAAGCTCCCCCCTTTTCCGGGGACCTCCTCAGCGCGCCAACCAAAGCGAAGTTGAGCAACGTCGTAATTGAGTCGAAGGGAGGCCCTTCCCTTCGATCCCTTTCCCGCCCCCCACGAGATCCCCAAGAGGCAAAAATCATGGATCCCCCATACGTTTTTAACAGATGTTGGCGTTCTTGCCTCTTCCGCGTCCCGACGCGCCAAGACGGCCCAAGAGGCCCCCAAGATCGCCCTGAGACGGCCCAAGAGGCCCCCAAGAGAGTGCCCTAACGGCCGAAGAGGGCCCCAAGACGGCCCAAGACGCCTCCATGACGGCCCAAGAGGCCCCCAAGATTGCCCCAAGACAGCCCAGGAGAGCCCCAAATTGCCCAAGAGGCCTCCAAGAGTGCCTCGAGACGGCGCACGAGGAGCCCTGGACGGCCCAAGACGGCCTCAAGAGAGCCCCAGGCTGTCCCAGAAAGCCTCTGGCCTCCTCATCTTCCTCCTCCTCCTCCTCCTCCTCCTCCTCCTCCTCCTCTTCTTCTTCTTATTGTTCTTATTCTTATTACTATTCTTATTAATTGTATTATTCTTATTCTTCTTCCTAATATTATTATTATTCTTATTATTATTAGTATTCTTAATCTTATTCTTATTTTTAATTTTATTATTCCTCTTATTATTATCATTATTAATATTATTACGATGAATAGTATTAATAGTCTTATTCTTCTTATTACTATTCGTATTATTCTTATTATTATTATTCTGAGTATTATTAGTAGTATTCTTAGTATTATTATTATTCTTCCTATTATTATTACTACTACTATGATTAGTATTGTTATTAGTACTCTTATTGTTACTCTTATTATTATGATTATTATTATTCTTATTGCTAATATCATTAATATTATTCATATTATTAATGTTATTATTCTTATTATTGTTATTATTATTCTTCTTATTATTAGTAGTATTAATATTATTAGCATTCGTATTATTATTATTCGCATTAGTAGTCTTATTATTACTAGTACTATTATGAATACTATTCCTCTTATTCGTACTACTCTTATTAGTATTATTCTTGTTCGTATGATTATTCGTCTTAGTATTCGTATTACTAATAATAACTTATTATGATTAGTATGATTCGTCTTCTTATTAATATTATTATTATTATTATGCGTAGTATTATTCTTATTATTATTATTATTCTTAGCATTCTTATTATTACTATTATTCTTAGAACTCTTATTATTATTCCTAGTATTATTACGCTTAGTATTATTATTATTTATTATTAGTAGTAGTAATATTATTATGATTATTCTTAGTATTATTATTATTATTCCTCCTCCTCCTCCTCCTCCTCCTCCTCGTCCTCCCTCATCCACCTGCCCCTCCCTTCCTCCACATCCCACTCATCCTCCTCCCCCTGCCCCCCCTCAGTTTCATCTTCGTCGTTCTCAGGGTCGGCGGCACGGGCCGTAAGGCCGTCGCAATAAAGACAGATACAAACAAACTCACACACACACACACACACAGATCCGCCCTGCCCTGATCATGTGCCTCCCCCTTTACTGTCTCTTTCCCCCCCTCCTCCCCCCCTCTTTTAACCTGTCTCTCCTCCTTGTCCTGCTCCTCCGCCTCCTCCCGTTCATCTGTTTCATCCTCCCCGTCATCTTCCTCGTCGACGCGCCATTCTGGTGCACCTGCAGCCTCAAACTCTCTCCATCCGCCTCCGCCGGCTTCGCCGACGACGACGACGACGCCGACGCCGACGACGACGACGGAGAGGAAGAGAGAGAGAGAGAGAGAAAAAAAAAAAAAAAAAAAAAAAGAGCCGCAAACGCCGATGCCGACGCCGACGTCGAGGAAGGCGACGACGGCAACGACAGCGGCGGCAAGCGGGGGCGCAGAGGGGGCGGGGCGCGAGGGGTCGGGCACCCTCCGCCGCGACTGCGAGGCACAATACCAGAAGCACGGGCCTTTCCGCCCGCGCGAGGACGGCGACGACGGCGTTGAGGACGAAGACGAAGACGACTACGAGGACGAGGACGGCGAGGACAAGGACAAGAGCAAGGACAACGACGAAGGCGAGGACGACGACGACGACGACGACGACGACGACGACAACGAGAACAACGAGGACAGCGAGGACAACGACGACGACGACGACGACGACGACGACGACGACGACGACGACGAACACGACGAACACGACGAGAGCGACAAGGACGCAGACGAGCGCGACGACGACGTCGACAGTGCAGAGAACGAGGAGGGGCGCCGCGCTGCCCCTTCTCCTGCAGCGCGCCCTGGCCCTTCCGGGCACGGGCCTCCCACCGACGGGCTGGGCAAGTCGAGCCGCGGCCCGCGGCGGGCGGCGCCCGCCGCGCATCGGCCCGCGGACCCAGGGGAGGACACGGTGCCGGTACCACTGCCCCTCCCTCGCTTGCCCCTTTCGAGGCCTCCTGGGGGGCCCTCGTCGCTGCCGCTGGACTCGCCCCGAGACTCTTCGGGGACGTACTGCCCCGGGTCGATGCAGCCCTGGCCCAGCAGGACCCTGCAACATCCGGCGCTCTGACTGACCCCCGTGTGCATGGACCCCCGTCTCTTGAGCCTGTTCTGCCTCCCCGCGCGACCCACTCACCCCACGCATGTTGACCAGCTCGGAGTAGGCGACTTCATCACCGTAAGGACTCGGCTCCACGGTGGCCATGTTTCGGGAGCAGGTGCCCGATGGCAGGCCTTGGCCCAAGACGGCATCAGCATAATATTTCGGAGGTCCACGCGGATTTCTTGGACCGTCGCTGGACCCTCTTCCTTGCGCGCGGAGCGCGCTGGAGGCGCTGCCAGGGGGACCAGCGCCGATCCGAGACCGCGCATTAGACATGATGGTTTCGCGAAGACAGGAGCATTCTGTCCAGCGCGCCCCACCGGGAACAGGCTACTCCGTCATCGCAAGGCCTCGGCCCTGAGGTGGCCGTGTCTCGGCAACAGGCACCCGACCGCGCCTTGGCGAGACTGAGCTTGCGAGGCGGGGATTTATCCATATCCACCGCCTGGGAACCGACGCCCTGGTGCCCCAGCGGGCCGTGGATATGCATATATTTCGGCCCCCGGGGGCCCGAACATGTCCATATCCACCGCCTGCCGAGGCTCCTAAAACTGACCTTCCAGGCGGTGGTCATGTAGAAATTCCCGCCTCGGAGAGCTGGATCGAATCGCGAATCCGCACGGGGATCGGAAACGGACTGGATCGCCAGCGAACCGTCCCGAACGGGAACCGAAAGAGAAGCGCGCGGGGCTCTGGCTGGCCCCAGCGGGCGCCGGCGAAGCGAACCGAATCGGATCGAAGCGGAATCGCGGCCTCAGAGGGCGGATCCAATCGCGACGAACTGGAACGTAGGCTAATGAGCAGGGACCGACCGTCCCGGCACCCCTGTAGGCCTACCACGGCATGTTCTCAGAACCCCAACAAAGTTCTAAGGACAGAAACAATGCTCTTAGAACATGAACCCGAGGTGCTAAAGCAAGACAGTCTCAGCCAGAACTGTTCTAAGAACACTTCGTGCAAACCACAAGAGGTGAACCACGACGCTTCGCCACTGCTTGAGCTAGGCGGCCTTGCCTGGCCCCGGCCCCGTGCCCGCCCGCGGCGCGGACTGGCGCGGCAAGGGCGCGAGGCCGCGCCGCCCCTGGGGGGCGACGGCCTGCGCGGCACCACTCCTGAGTCCTTACTCCTGGGCCCCTGGCTCCTGGGTCCTCCCTCCTCCCTCCCCCTCCCCCTCCCCCTCCCTACCCCTTCCCCTCCCCCTCCCTTCCCCTCCCCCTCCCTGTTTCCCCCTTCCCCTCCCCCTCCCTACCCCCTCCCCATCCATCCCTTTCCCTTGTAAGTAACTCCTCCCGGTCGCAACCCCAGACCTGTGGGAAGGGCGTGCTGGGCGTTGCGCCTGAGGCGTCCTCACCGCTCATGTTCCTGAAGCTTGAAACGTTTAAGAGTGAACGTATGCAAGGCGGGACGTTGACAACATGTGGCTCTCGCCTGAGTGCCGCGCACATTCGTCTCAAAGTTCGCAAGTGCTTCAAGGATGGAGGGAGGCTCATTTTCAAAGTGTGGCTCTCGCCTTAGCGCCGCGCACATTCGTCTTCAAAGCTTGCAAAAGGATGGAGGGCGGGCCGTTTTCAAAGTGTGTGGCTCTCGATTCAGCGCCGCGCACATCCGTTTTAAAGTTTGTAGCAGCTTCCAGGGTGGAGCGTGGCTCCTTTTCAGACGCGGCCCTCGCCTTAGACTCATGCACGTTCGCTGGAAAAGTTCACCACTGTTTCAAAGACTCGTATGGCGGAAGTCCAAGGAATGGCGTCCTGGCACGATTCACAATTGTCAAGACGCAACAGTCACGTTCACTCGAGGGTTGAAGTCCCAGGTATGGCATCCTGGCGCGCTTTAAGATTGCCAGGGCTGCACAGCCGCGTCGGTTTGCGCGGCGTTGTAGTCCCAAGAATTGTGTTTTGTTACGATTGGGAATTCTCAAACAGTTGTCTTCCAATGGGGCACTCACCGCACTGAAAACCCATTCTCATACGGAACCTGACAGGAGGGGATATTGCAAAATCGTTGATGCGTCTGGGGTTTATATTGGTCCTCCTCCCTCCTCCTCCTCCTCCTCCTCCTCCTCCTCCTCCTCCTCCTCCTCCTTCTCCTCCTCTCCTCCTTCTTCCTCCTCCTCTCCTCCCTCCTCCTCCAACTCCTCCTCCCCCTCCCCCTCCTCCTCCTCCTCCTCCTCCTCCTCCTCCTCCTCCTCCTCGTCCTCCTCCTCCTTGTCCTCCCTCCGTTCCAGGAGTAAGATCCCCACTGCCCCATCCCCGACTGCCTGGCCGCCGCCATGTCTGCGTTGTCACTGGGGGGGAGGCCAACCTGGGCGTATGCTCGGCCCTGGTCCTGCTTGGGCCACGCGGCCGGACAGGAGGCGCAGAAGAGGAGGACGAACAGCAGCAGCAGCAGCAGGAGGAACGCAACAATCCGCCCAACCTAAAAAGGAGCAGCAGCAGCAGCAGCAGGAGGAGCGAACGCTGGGGCAGGGGAAGGACGGACCCGGACAGACGAGGTCGCCGAGTCCGGCGATGGAGAAGAGCAGAGGGCAAGAAGAAGTGGAGGGTGGGAAGGGGATGGCAAGGCGAAGGAGGATGGGGCAGAGGGTGGACGCAGCCTGGAGGCGCACAGGTCTGTCCCGCGGTCTCGATCCAATTCGGCGAATGGTCTTGGATCCACCCACGCCCCATGAACACGAGGAGGATTCGACTATCCTATTATACCTCCGCGCGTTGCTACCAGCTGCAAGGCGGGGCGCGCTTCTCAAACTCATTGGTCAGGGAACTTGCCACCAGACGTGGGCGGGACCCCACGCCTCAAGCGGCTGAGCACATGTTTGCCAGAACGCGCGGGTTTTTGGCATTCTGCCCTGTTCCCCACGCAATGGCACCCACAGATTTCACATAACGAAACACCCCTGAACGTAGGTGAATAATGCTAAAAACGGCACAATCCACCTACAGGATGATCCGTCGCCATGCCCACTCTCGCCTCCCCAAGACCGAGGAAATCACGAGGAGGAGAAGGCTCTCTGCCTAGGAAGGCAGGTGCAATCCGAAGGGGGTAAAATTGGATTCGCTGATTGATGTCGGCGCGGGGCTTGCAAACTGATGGCCAGAACTCCGCAAGCTGGCCTTTGCGACTGAAACTACCGTGACACAACACGCACTTGAACAGAGTGCACGCAATCTACACGAATGGCCTCCGTCGCGGAGCCTGCACTATCTTTCCTCGCGGACCTGGTGCCACACGCGTTCGAGGAACGCTCCGATCATGTTGGTCCCGACCCGAAGTGAACAAAACTTCACGCTGGAGGGAGGCAGGCGGCCCAAGACCTTGGAAGCCTCACCGTCGGCTAGCAGTGTCAAGGTCGCTTGCTCTTGCGTCACTCGGCCTGCTTCAGCAGCTTCACCAGCAAAAAAAGAGCCGATTGATTCCGAGAAAACTCGACTTCACTAATACACATACGTGCGTATGATCCTGGGTGGGGCGCCCCCGGTGGAAGAGGAGCATGTAGGAGCATGTGCAAACGACAACGGTAGTCGTTCCCCAACGGTGTACCAAAACGAAAAGGCGCGCTGGAATAGGACATGAACTTGACGCCGGCCCACTTGCGGCCACCTTCCCCAAGGTGGTGTACCACCTCCGGTGGTGCTGGGGTGAACGAAACACCCACCTCTGAAGACGACACAAGTCCTGATGCTGCTGACCCCGCTGCGCCGACCCTGATACTGCGGGCCAGCTACGAGGACCCAGGAGGGCAAACGTGTGCCTCACCTGTGCATGGAACCCGTGGTGCGAACGAATTGAACCCTCCAACACGGCAAGAAAACGGCCGCCTGCTTGCCCCCAAAACCCATGCGTCGACGCCGAACGACAGTGTGCCCTTCGCGCCAGGTGTGACCACGACGAGGAGGAGGACGAGGACGAGGAGGAGCAGGAGGAGGGGGAGGGTGGGCGCAGCCTGGAGGCGCACAGGTCCCTCGAGCATGGAGGCTGGCGCGCTGGCTGCACAGAGCGAGGACGGAGCTGCACGGGCGGGGGCACGGGCGAGCACCCGGCCTGCCAAGCCGAGGCGGGCGCCGCGCGGGGGCGGGGGGCCGTCAGGATGCTTCGGGAGGAGGGGGGCAGGGGGAGGGGGAGAAGAGGACACGGGGCCCGAAAGTGCACACCACCACCACCTCCCTCGCCCCCTCCCTCTCCCAGGGAGGAGGAGGGGGCAGAGGAGGGAAGAGGGGAGACGCGAACTGGAAGTGGTGGTGGTGGTGGTCTATATTCTTGGGGCCCGCAGAGGAGGGGGGATTAGGAGGGCGCCAACTGCACACATACGCCGACCCTGGCCAGGGCCATCCTGGGCCCAGGATATGTGCATACGCCCTCCTGGCTTGGCCAGGAGGGCGTGTGCTCCGATCCTGGGCTCAGGACGGGCCTGGCCAGGATCGGGGTGCACGTATAGCTGGCACCCTCCGAGGGATTGCAGGACGCCACATGAGGGCTCCTGGGGGCCTCCTGGAAGTCTTAGGTTGAAGGGGCCCAGGGACACACAAATGAATGGACACAAACCCCAAAATACCCCCTATTTTTCCGTATGTTCTGGGTTCCCGGCTTCCCCCCACGCACTTATCCAGATGTTCCTATCTTTTCCTGGGGACCGGCGACTCATTGTGTCTGTGTGTTTCTTCCCCTCCTGATATGTGGAAGAAATCGGCGGCAGCAGCAAACTACCAGACTGCCGCCGCTGCCGATGCAGGCCGCCTCGGCCCCAAAGCCTTCGCGAGCGGCACGGCGGCATCCTCCCGCGACTGGACCAACCGTACAGTCGGGGTTGATTGGAGAGGACACGCGAGAGGGCATAAGACCCTTCCGAGGGCCACATTGCCATAGGAATGTAAGAAGGCATGGGTCGCGAAGCTCAGGGCACAAGGGTACCTTGACTCGGCAGGGTCGACCTACCAATCGATCTCCACTGTACCAGGGCGTGCGCAGACAGGCCGCCCTACCTGCGATCCGCGGCCCCCCCACCAAGTCGCCGCGATGCCAGGTGCCATTTGGCGGCGAGCGAGGGGGGGAAGTGAGAAGGAGAAGGCCCTCACAGAGGGCGGCCGGGGCTTCTCAGAAACCCTCGCGCCTTCTGAGAGGTCTCTGTTCCGTCTCCGGGGAAGGCTCCGAAAACTTCTCAGAAGGCCGGGGGACTTCCGAAACTTCTGAGAAGGCCCGCCGCTTCTCACTTCCCCCCCTCGCTCGCCGCCGAGCCATGCCACACGACGACGGCGATGATGACGACCACCACGACGACGACGACGACGACGACGACGACGACGACGACGACGACGACGACGACGACGACAGCCACGACGGCGGCGGCGACGACGGCAACCGACCGCGAGCAAGTAATGGCTGTGGCAGCAGCGACGGCGACGACAACGACGGCAGAAAACGACGGCGGAGGCGACGACGACGACGACGACGACGACGACGACGACGACGACGACGACGACGACGACGACGACGGCGGCGGCGGCGGCGGCGGCGGCAGCGGCGGCGGCGGCGGCTGGCGGCGGCGGCGGCTGGCGGCGGCGGCGGCTGGCGGCGGGCTCCCCAGCACCCTCCTCCTCCTCCTCCTCCTCCTCCTCCTCCTCCTCCTCCTCCTCCTCCTCCTCCTCCTCCTCCTCCTCCTCCTCCTCCTCCTCCTCCTCCTCCTCCTCCTCCTCCTCCTCCTCCTCCTCCTCCTCCTCCTCCTCCTCCTCCTCCTCCTCCTCCTCCTCCTCCTCCTCCTCCTCCTTCCCCTCCTTCTCCTCCTGGCGCCGACGGCCTGGAGCGCTCTTTCTCCCTGGAGCGGAGCCGCGGCTGGCCAGGCGGGGCGCGCCACAGCAGCCCCGGGGAGTGCCCCCGCGGGAGGTCAGCGGGCGGCGACGGCGCCCCGCGGCCCGCGGAGGAGTGCGGGGGGGGGAGGAGGGAGCGAGGGGAGGAGGGAGCGAGGGAGGAGGGAGCGAGGGAGGAGGGAGGAGGAGCGAGGGAGGAGGGAGCGAGGGAGGAGGGAGCGAGGGAGGAGGGAGGGAGGGAGGAGGGAGCGAGGGAGGAGGGAGCGAAGGGAGGAGGGAGGGAGCGAGCAGGAGGGAGGAGGGAGGAGGGAGGAGGGAGGTGGGAGGGAGGGGAGGAGGGAGGAGGCCTGTGGAGGAGGGAGGCTCCTACTGTAGAAGAAGGGAAAACGGTTCAGACATCAACCTTCGGAGGTCCGCGCGGATTCCTTGGATTGGATTAGCGCGCAGAGTGCGCCAGGGGCGGCGCCGGAGACGCCGCCAGGAGGTTCCAGCGCCAATCCAAGAAAGGCGCGCGAACCTCCGAAAGATTATACGTATACTCTTGTCGCATTCGGTACTAAAGCACGTGCACGTGATTGCTTACAGAATGGACTGCTTCAGACATGCAGATGATATGATGCCCGGTCCTGGCGTCTGTCCCTCCCGCTCCTGTATGTACCTTCCCGCCTCTGCTTCCCGACCCTTCCTCCCGCTTGACGGGACCGATGGGGTCCCGATGGACATGCGAGCGCGCCTGGCGAATTTTTCACGCCGAGCGCGAGCGTGCTGGCCCAGGGGGAGCCCCCTTCGGCAGTCTACGGGGCCCCTGGTCCCCGCACCTGCTCGGCTCTTGGGGCGTCCTTGGGAGCCACTGGGGGCCTCGGCTCTGGCTAGGGGGGCGGGGGCCCCAAGGCTTCGCCGAGCTTCATAATCAAAGGTGGGGAATCTGGGCAAGAGGCCGCCCATTCATGGCTGGTCTGCGGGGGGTCTTTAAGTGGGTCGCGTGGAGGGGTTGCGACCCCCTCCTTTCATGACGGAGTTTCCCTAGCAGTGCTTGCCCGTGGGGGTCCTTCCTTGTCTTCCAAAGAATTGGGGTGGCGTTCCGCCCCGACCGGCTTTGGCCGCCCCGTCGCCGCCCCGTCGCCGCCCGTCGCCGCCCGTCGACGCCTCGTCGCCGGGCTCGCGTGCCGCCGCGGCGGGCAGGTGGCCACCCCGTCGCCGCCCCGTCGCCGCTCGTCGCCGCCCGTCGCCGCCGCCCGTATGGGCACATGTACCGGCCCGGCCGGCTTGTGGACGCCCGTCGCCACCCGTCGCCGCCGCAGCTTGATACACATTTGATTGCGCGACAAAATTGGGATCTACCTCCCGTTCCCAGGTTCATCTGCCCCCCTTGGGGATGTAGGTACGATTATGCCCCATCCTTCTCTCTACATAAATGCTCAGATCATCCAAGCCAAACCGGTATGGGCACCCGCTTCATCCTCGTCAAAATTATCCCAGTGCGACCCTACCTAGGAGTTGGAGCCTCTAGGAAAGCAACATAAGTAGGAGCGGTAAACGCCGTCCTCCTCCTTCTCCTCATCGTCGTAGTTGTAGCAGTAGTAGTAGTAGTAGTAGCAGCAGCAGCAGCAGCAGCAGGTAGTAGTAGTAGTAGTAGTAGTAGTAGTAGTAGTAGTAGTAGTAGTAGTAGTAGTAGTAGTAGTAGTAGTAGTAGTAGTAGTAGTAGTAGTAGTAGTAGTAGTAGTAGTAGTAGTAGTAGTAGTAGTAGTAGTAGTAGTAGTAGTAGTAGTAGTAGTAGTAGTAGTAGTAGTAGTAGTAGTAGTAGTAGTAGTAGTAGTAGTAGTAGTAGTCGTAGTAGTAGTAGTAGTAGTAGTAGTAGTAGTAGTAGTAGTAGTAGTAACAGTAGTAGTAGTAGTAGTAGTAGTAGTAGTAGTAGTAGTAGTAGTAGTAGTAGTAGTAGTAGTAGTAGTAGTAGCGCCAGAACCGCCGACGCCACGACGTAAGTGGATGTTGTGCTGCGCTATGCTATGCTATGCTATGTTATGCTATGCTATGCTACGATATGTTATGCTATGCTATGCTATGCAATGCTGCGCAATGCTATGCTGGGCTAGGCTAGGCTAGGCTATGCTGTGCTATGCTATGCTATGCTGTGCTGCGTTATGCTGTGCTGCGCTATGCTATGCTATGTTATGCTATGTTGTGCTATGCTATACTATGCTATGCTATGCGTTTGCTTTGCCTTCGCTTTTGCCTTCACTGTTGCCTTTGCTTTTGCTTTTGCTTGGCACCCAGGGAGCGCAACTGGGGGACCCGCGCGTTTGCTTTTACCTTTGCTGTTGCTTTTGCTTGGATCCCCCCAGGGGACTGGGGGACCGCCCGGGGCGGGGTGCACTGCCTGGCCCCTTAAGCTACAGAAAAAGAACCCTTCTAGGCAGAGCCTAGGTAGGGGAAAAAAAAAACAAGATGCGCGCACACTGGTATTCTTGAGTAACGGAAATGTTCAGTAACCATTGAAAAAGTGATACAAAGTTTACATGCGCGCGTCGTCGCGCGAATGCCAAAACCCTTTTTTACATATATATATATATATATATATATATGTTTATGTATTGGAACCATCGCGCGCGCTTCGCGCGCGCTCAAGTTCTAGCTAGGGTCATGATCACCGTCATCATTGTCATCCTCATCCCCGTCATCTTCATCGTCATCGTAATGGCCACCTTCACCATCACCATCACAACAATCATCAGTATCGCCATCATCATCAGCATCTTGTTTACCATCACCATCATCGTCAACGTACTTTTCAACATCATCACCCGCATCATCAACATCTTGTTGGTCGTCGTCCGCGCCGTCGTCGGCATATTCATCGTCATTCTCGTCAACGTCATCGCCGTCATCATCCCTGGTCCATTGCAGTCTCGTTACCCTCCTCCTCTTCCCGCTCTCCCTCTCCCCATCAGCTTATATTCATCCTTTTCCTCGTCGGCGTTTTCCCTGAAAGGGATCCCTGTTCCTTCACCTCCTCCTGCTCCTCCTCCTCCTCCTCTTCTTCCTCCTCCTCTCTGCCTTCCCCTCTCTTCGGTGTGTCCCTCCTTGTGTTCCTTCACCTACTTCACCTCCTTCCTCCTCTCGAGCCCTCTTCATCCTGCGCTCCCCTTCCCTCCTCGTCCTCAGCATCCCTCCCCGAGCCAAATAATCAGAGAACCAGATAATATCACAAGAACAATGTCTCTCCTCCTCTTCCCCCTCCTCTTCCTCCTCTTCGTCATCCTGATATTCCTCCTCCTCCTCCTGCTCCTGCTCCCCCTCCTCCTCCTCCTCCTCCTCCTCCTCCTCCTCCTCCTCCTCCTCCTCCTCCTCCTCCTCCTCCTCCTCCTCCTCCTCCTTCCTCCTCCTCCTCCTCCCCACCTCCTCCTCCTCCTCCTCCTCCTCCTCCTCCTCCTCCTCCTCCTCCTCCTCCTCCTCCTCCTCCTCCTCCTCCTCCTGCTCCTCCTCCTCCTTCTTGTCCTCCTCTCTCTCTTTTCTCAGCACACCCAGTAAACGGGTGTCTTCTGGAACGCGTGCCGGGAGCCTTTTTGGGGGAAGCATTGTGGTAGTCTCTGGAGCCTCTCCGGGCCTTCTTTTGGAGTCCTTTGGGGCATTCGTTGGCCCGTCTGAGGGCCCATTTCGGCCGTTCCACATCCCTCTTGGCTCGTCGTGGGGAGCTCAGCCCGCCTTAGGGCCCTCCTGGGGCCCTCCGCGACCATGTAGGAATCCTCTGATGGTCCCCTCGGGCTTCCTGTGGGCTTTCTTGGGCCGTCTTCTAGCTCTTCTGTGCCGCTTGAAGCTCTCTTCAGCCTATCTTCGAACCCTCTTTGGGGCCTCTGGGGCCGTCTGGGGCCCATTTTGGTAACCTCTTCGGCCGTCGCGACCGCTAGTAGAACTGAAAAGCGAAGCTCCCAGAAATATAAGGTTTTCCAAAAAGGAAATGCTTGAGTTTTGCCTTTGGAGGGGCTTCTCAGCGGCCTCTTGGACAGTCGTGGGGGGGGCATTGTGGGCCTTCTGTGGCCCGTGTGGGAGCCCCATTTCGGCTGTCCCAAGCCCATCTTGGCATGTCATGGGTAACTGAGCCGTCTCGGGGCCCTCATGGAGCCTTCTCCGACCATGTAGGGATCCTCCGGTGGCTCCCTCGGGCCCCCTGGGGACTCTCTCGAGCTGTTTTGGAGTTCTCTTGTGCTGCTCGACGCTCTCTTGAGGCTGTCTTGGAGCCCTCTTGGGGGCCTCGCGGACTGTGCGGCGCCGACATAAGAAGCGAATATCATAGAAATCGATACTTTTCCATTGGAAATGCCAGTTTTTGCACCCAGGAGCCTTCTCAGCGGCCTCCTGGACTGTCTTCAGGGAGACCTGGTAGGCCTTTTTGTTGGACCCTCTGGGAACCCAGTTCGGCCGATCTGGGTCCCTCTCCGCCCGCGATGGGGACCTGAGCCTGCCTTGGGGCCCTCTGGGGGCCCTCTCCGACCATGTAGGGATCCTCCGGTGGCCCCCTCGGGGCTAGGTACTCTCTTGGGCCGTGGTGGAACTCTCCTGTGCTGCTTGAAGCTCTCTTCAGGCCGTCTGGGGGCCCTCTTGGGGGCCTCTTGGGCCGTCTGGAGCTCATTTTGGGAGCCTCTGGGGCCGTCGCGGCCGCTGGTAGGACTGAAAAGCAAATATCCAAGAAATCTTCATTTTCCTATAGGAAATGCATGCTTTTTGCCCTTGGGTAGCCTTCTCGGTGGCCTCCTGGACAGTCTTGAATGCTTTTCTGGCCGTCTAGGGGCAGTCTTGGGCTGTTTTCGAGCGCTCGTGGCCCGTCCGGAAGCCATCGACCCCTTGTGGGCCTCTTGGCGTATCAGAATCTTCCCCTCCATAAACCCCCGCTGGGTTTGGCCTATTGGGGGGATCTCTTCGGGGCCTCTTGGAGCCTCTTAGGGGCCTCCAGGGGCCTCCTGGGACCTTCTTGGGGCGGAAGGGGCGGATTTTTGATTCGGGTTCCCCCTCTTGGGCTCCTCGTGGAGCCGTCTTGGAGCTCTCCTAGGTCGTATTGGGCTCGAGAGCACGAGCACCCTCGCCGAGGGCCCGGCCCAAGGCCGCCTGGAGGTACCCAAGAACGAAGGAAAGCCCGAGTACGAGGAACACGAGGGTACCCCTCCACTGCGCATGCTGCTCTTCACCCTCGTGCCAGCTGTACCGTCAACCCGTATAAGAACTGTACTGTCAACCCGTATAAGAAGGACGCGCGGTAAGGATGCAAGGACCTTGGAAGGCCATGCGGACACTTTGCGGGCGGGGCGCGGCCTGCGAAAGCGACAGAGGATGGGCCGAAGGGGAAGGATGCAGGAGTAACCTTGGAAAGTCGCTCATCCTTACAATGCAGTTTGACTGTACGCGTACTGAGGTGACCGCACTATCAAAATTCGGTTCTTGCCTGAGCGCCCCGCGCACCCGTTCAGCACTTCTCAGCAGCAACTGCCCGAATGGAGTCAGGTCGTTCTCAGAATGTGGAACTCCCTGTAGTGCCTCGAACATTCGCTTCAGAAGCTCACCCGAGTCGGTTTTCCCCTCGCATGGGTGCTCCCCCCCGTCCTTTTACGGCGACGACGACGACGACGAGGACCACGACGACGACGACGACGACGACGACGGCGACGACGACGACGAGGACCACGACGACGACGACGACGACGACGACGACGACGACGACGACGACGACGACGACGACGGCAGGAGAGGGGAGCATGGACGCGGCGCGGGGGCGCTCACGAGCCCATCCCGTCCCGCTTCCCCGTGTCGTTCTCCACGCGCCAGCCCATCTCGGCGCGGTCGGCGCCCGGGCGCGCCAGGGGCGGCGGGGGGGGGAAGGAGAGGCCGTGAGGGGTGAGGAGCAAAGAGAGCAGAGCAGCGGGGGACAGGGAGGGCAGGCAGGGAGGCAGGGAGGCAGGGTGGAGAAGCAGGGATTGGGGTGGAGAGATGAGGGAAACGGATGGCAGGGAGCCAGGGGACGGAGGCAGAGAAGCAGCGAGAGAGAAGTCCGTCGATCCCCCGCTTGCCGGGGGGGAGTACGAGTGTAACGTGATTGACTGTCCCCCTCTGTGACATGATTGACTGTCCCCCTTCCCCCCCCCCAAGGGGTGGGATCGTGGGTCCCCCTCTTTGAACTGATTGACTGTCCCCCTCTGTGGCATGATTGACTGTCCACCTCCCCCCCCCCCCAAGGGGTGGGATCGTGGGTCCCCCTCTTTGAACTGATTGACTGTCCCCCTCTGTGGCATGATTGACTGTCCACCTCCCCCCTGCCACTGACGAGATTGTGGGTCCCCCACCCCGGAGGTCCACAGTCCTCTCAGTGGCCGGGGGGGGGGGGCGCTCGCTCGTCAACGCGCCCCCTGGGGCCTTCGGAGCCTCCGCAGCCACCACCCGCGGCCTCGCGGATGCGCACTGGGGCCTTCGAAGGTAGCTCAGGAAGGCCTCCAGCACGCCAGAACTCAAGAGCGCCCAAGATGGCCTCAAGACGGCCCAAGAGGGTCCGAGGACGCCCCGAGGGGGCCACAAGAGAGAACCCCCTTTGAGAGGGCTTCCAGAGGCGAAAACACTTGTCTGTATCAAGGCTTGGGATGGCTTCGCGTTATCGCCTTGTCGTGCTTCTGCAAACCCTTGAAGCGGCCTGCGGGCCACCCCTGACCAGCCCACGGCGGCCCAAAAAGCCCCCAAAGGGGGCCCTAAGATGCCTAAAGAGACCCCCAAGACGGCCAAACAGCATCATTCACGAGGTCCGCGAGAGGGGCCCAAGAGAGGCCCAACAGGTGAACTCGCAAGGGCCCCGGGCGCTCTCCCCACAACGTGGCCCCCAAGACCCCCCTCATGCCCAACAGAGGGCTCCGGGAAGCACCCGAGCTCTGACGAGCCCCCAAAAGACCCGAGCTCTCGCGAGGCCGCCCCCCCTGAAAGGCCCCCACGAGGCCCCGCAACGGACGCGGAGGAAGAGGAGGACAAACCAGTAACAGCTACACGCAGGCAGCACGACGGGAAGCGGCAAACGACGCCAACAGAATCGGAAGCCACACGGAACCTCCTCCGGGGGTCGACGGACTGGCGCAAGCCTCTTGAACAGCGAGACGTTGGACGCGAGGAGGGCCCCAATTACCCCAGACTTCGTGATCCAGGTCTCGACCAATCCTCCACGACCCGCTTTTCGTCCTGAGCAGATTTTGTCGACGGTCCCGGCGAGTGCCCCTGGAGGACGAAATTAACAACACCAACAAAAAACTCCGCCTTGATCTTTGTCACGGGGAGGGCGGGAGGGATGGTAGAGGCATCCTAGATGGAGTCGGAGTAGATGGGGTCGGTGGATCGCGCAGCATCGCCGATACATCGGCGATGTATCGGCGACGCACCGGCGATGCATCGGCGACGTCGGCGATGCACCGGCGACGTCGGCGTGGGGAAACACGAGCTCCACATCGAGCCGCATCGCCGACGCACCGTCGACGCATCGGCGATGCGGCGCGATCCTCCGACCCCATCTGCCTCGACCCCAGCTCGGAGGCCTAGCGGGAAGGAAGAGGGAGGGTAAGGGAGGGCGGGCGGGCGGGCGGGGAGCGGGGCGGGCGGGCGGGCGGGAGGGAAGAGGGGGAGGTGGGTCGGACTCCGCCTCACGGGGCCGGCCTGTGCTGTCAAAGGGGGCCTGGCGCCCGCCCCCTCGCGCACGGGTCGCGGGCCCCCCCCCTCTCTCGAGGGGGGGGGGCCGCCAGAGAGTCTCCTCCCCCCGGATCGACCCGGGGAGGGAGCCAGGATCGTCGATAGGAGGGCACCAACTGTACACCAACACCGATCCTGGCCCAGGATCACCCTGGGCCCAGGATCGGTGTATGCGCCCTCCTGTCGGGGATGGACAGACCTCCCTTTAGTAAAACGTGGTTTAGTGAAAACGACCTGAGACCCAAACCTGGCGGACGCAAGCCTGGAAAATGACGGCCGCGGCGCCCTCTCGAGAACCGAAAACGGACAACTCACTAATCGACGTGTCACTATTGGGGGTTCTGTCCGCCCCCGATCCTGCCTTGCGCAAGAAGGCATATACACCGATCCTGGGCCCAGGGTGATCCTGGGCCAGGATCGGTGTTGGTGTATAGTTGGTGCCCTCCGATCGTCCTACGTCGGGGGCGCGCAGGCATGGATTGGCGATCCATGGATTTGGCGCGCGGTCGCCACAGATCGGGGGAGGGGCCCTCCCGAAAATGCGGCCGGTGCCGCCTCGTTCGGCAACGGGAATCCGCGCTTTCCCGTGGAAAGGGGACCCGTCGCTAATCCACGTCCCCTTGATCCATGTTTGCGATCGCCTGACTATCTTCAATGGGATTACTATTCCTCCCCTCGAAAACAGCTCCATCAGCACGGTGTCAGCCCACGCGCGAGCCGTTCGCGTCAGGAGCAGAGTGCGAAGAGATGGCGATGCAGATCCGCAACCCCGGTTGAAGGGGGCGGAGGCCGATGCTGCGCGTGAGGGTTCCATGGTATATATATATATATATATATATATATATATAAAAAAAAAAAAAAAAAAAAAAAAAAAAAAAAAAAAAAAAAAAAAAAAAAAAAAAAAAAAAAAAAAAAAAAAAAAAAAACGGACCCGAAAATTATCCGGACAACCCCCTGGACAACCTGGTCAAACCCTCCAAGATGCACACCAGAAGCGTCCTGGCACGTGATTGTGGTTGGCGCTCGAGCGGCAGCACACAGGACCCACTCAGGGGTGAGGCCGGCGCTGAGGCGAGAGCACCACGCCTGGTGATGAGGGATGTGGCCGACGCGAGGGCAGCAGCACCAATCCTGGACGGGGATGTACACCCTGTGACATGCTTAAGAAATCATGGGTTAAGAAATTCATAGTCTCAGAAATCGAATAAAACCCAGAACTTCTATCAAAATCTTGGGAATTACATTGAAAAGTTAAGAAACATCGAGACTCTGGACGAAAACTTAAGTTTTCTTAAGCATCGCCTAGGGTGTAGCCAGAGCTCGGGGACGTGGCCGGCAGCAGCCCGAAGCCCTGCTGCGTGGCGCCACGGGGCCCTCCTAAAAGTCGCCTCCGTCGCTGGCCCTCCCATGCTGCGGGGGGGGGGCACTCCCGACCAGGACGCGCACGTGCAGCGGAGCGGATACTCGCCAGCAGCATTCGCGTGCCAGGATGGAGGACGGCGGCGCGTCTGCTGGACTGCGGGGGGGGGGGGGGACACGTCGTTCGGCGGTGGACAAGCCTCCCTTTAGTAAACCTCCCCTCAATGAAAACGGCCTGGGACCGAAACCGACGGACCTGGACACGCAAAAATGACGGCCGCCACGCCCTCTCGCGGACCGAAAACGGCCAGTGCCTCAATCGACGTGTCAGGGTAGGAGGTCGATCCACCTCCGAGTCGTGCAGGAGCAGCAGGGCAGAAACAAGAGGGAGGAAGGCACCGAGAGTGGATATGGGGCCTCCGCCCGCCCACCCTGGACACGGGGGGAGCCAACGCACCCCTGCCACAGGAAAATGCGCCGACAGCAGGCCGGGAGCCTCGGAGGCGCACCCGGCAGGGCCTGCCTGGACGCTGGCCCGCGAGGGGGCACGGCGCCGCCGCCCCACAGCGGCTGCCCGGGAGTCGCCGATCTGGCAGCCGCCAGCGCTAGTGCCGGGGACGCTGGGGGACTTGGGCGTGACTTAACAGGGGGGTCATAAACGGGGGGGTCAGAAACGGTCCCCTTTCGTGCCCCTTTCGGGCTCCTCCGGAGCCCCAGGGGGCTCGTTTAGGTACCGTTTGGGTACCTTTTCGAACCACCCTCGCCACCCCCCCATTTATGACCCCCCCATTACGCGGCGCCCAAGGGACCCCGGCCCCAGACGCTCCGGCAAATCCGCGCTGGCGCGCGGGCCCTGCCTGGGAGAGCACGACGCCCAGGAGCGAGGCGGCCTTGCACTCCCGAGCATTCCCGGAGCCCACGGGGAGAGCGCTCGCCACCGCCGTTCTGACCACCCTGCCCTCCGGCGACGGCTCCAACGCCCTCTCCGGGCGATTTCCCGCCAGACGGCGATTCAAGACATGCCACAACCCGAGATCGGGGCACTCGGAGCAAAAAAAAATGGCAAGCAGGATCGGGGGCGCGGGTAGGCTAAAATCCTGCGCCGCACCTGGTCGCGATCGTCCGTGCGGTCGTCGCTGCACCTGAGCAGCACCAAGTTACACCCTGGCTGCAGAACGCCCAATAAAAAGTAGTTAAACTGAAAGTATGGACTGATAATGGATTGTACATGCAGGAGGCCATGCGGGGGAGCACACGGGAGACCATCAGGAGATCGGACGCGGAAACATCAAATCACCGATTCCTGGGCCGGCAACGGCTCCCCGACCCGCCTGACGAGTCACACGTTGAAACGCAACAAACGGACTGTTCAGGTAAAAACAACATGCCTCTGACTGTCGCTGCGAGCGGCGAGGGAGTGGGGACGCACAAGGCGAGAGGGATGCAGACGAGGAGAAAGATGGGGGGAGGCGACGAGGGGGAGGAAGCTCGGCGGGGGAGGGAGCCGAAAGAAGGACGGAAGAGTGATGATGGGGGAGCGAGGAGCAGGCAGGCTCTCTCGCTCGACGAGAGCTTCGCGCTAGGCGTGTTCGGTACCGATGTGGATGGTTCGGGCGGGTGGCGCTGTTGATCTGGACTTGCGCCACCGCCAAGAGATCAAAAAGGAAGATCCGCCCCCCAACCTGGAACCCCAAGAGGTCCAGGGGAGGAAGCAAAGAAAGAGCCCTGCAGGAACCCCCCAGCGCTATCCAGGGCGCCCGTTGGGCGAGCAACCTCGCCGCTTCTGCCTGACGAGGGAGAGTTGTTCCTCAGCCAGGTAAGGAGGAGGGGGTGGAGGCGGGGGAAGAGGCTCAAAGCAAGCGGGGGAGGAAGGGGAAGGACAGGCACACTCGCGGAACCCGAAACGTTCCGCCACCTTCTCCTCGGCAGCAGCCTCGCCCTCGCTGGAGGGATCAAGACCCGAAAAGACGAGAGACTGGGAGCGGGTGGGGAAATCTGGCCCAAGGACTCGAAATCGCTCGCGCTCAGGGTCGACCGTAGTTAGGTCCATGAAATCGGCGACGAGCGAAGTCGGGAGCCTCCTCGAATTGGATGCCGTACTTGCCTTGCCAGGGAACGTAGACACTGGGCAATCCCTGCGAAGGTCCTGCAGACCTGTTCCGAAGATAAACCTGCGCCGTGAACAGTGGGAGTGGCAAGCTCGAGCAAACTGTCAACAAAACTCTATGCGATAGCTTTTTTGGCAAACCCGAACTGCACGTACTCTTGGCAGCCGTTCTGAAAGTGCCGTTAGCAGCTTTGCCCGGTAGGGTCCTGCGGGCCCCTTTGCCATGGGAGCACTTCCACCTCCGTGGTGGCACCACGAAGATGGTAGGATAGGGGGGACAAACGAAAGCCGAGGATGCCGCTGGGAGATCGGCCTACAGTGTCCCAGGCCCTGTCAGCAGGAAGATGATCGCACTGACCGAAGTCTGCCACGCAAGAGCGAGGAGCTGAAGCTAGAGCGATCAACGGCTGCCAGCGAAACGGCGTGGGGGCGCCCGCCATCCATTTCGCAGGCAGTGGGCGCCCCATCCATCCACTGGTGCCCGAGGCCGTGCGGCCGCGAGCAACTGGGCAAGAGCGCGCAAAAGCTGGGACCCTGTGGAGAGCCGGAGGCCCTGGCGGGCCGCGCGCTACGGAACCCCCCAAGCATGCCCATGGGTCCTGAGGGGGGGAGGGGGGGGGCTTCGCACAGCCGCGCAGCGCTCCAAGTCTCGCCAGGCCCTCCCCGCCTCCCCCGAGTTGAGCACTCTTCTGGCTCGGACGTGCCCTATCCACTCCTGGATCAGCTGGGTTCTCGTGAGATCGCCGCGCACCGAGTCTATGGCGACGTCGACCGATAAACAGCACACAGCACGCTCTGTGTCGGCCCAGGGAAATTGGAGGCGAGACTGGACGCCCCCTCATCCGCGCCCCCCCGAAAACAAGTCAAGCCCGAAAAGCTCAAGCCTTAACCTGCAAGGTGGGTAGAGCAGCCCCCGCAATCCCAGAAAATATCCGCGCTCCATAATTGAATGGCCAGACGCGGACATCAGGAAGGGTGGGGGATCGGAAAGCTGGGGAGCGCCACTTTAAATTCAGAAAATTCCCGGCCGTCTCAAGCGGCAAAGCATAATCGCCCAGCACCAAGACTTCCCGAGCCTCCTCCGAGGATAACGGAAAGCTAGGCGCCACATCCATTGACTGACCTGCGATCCTCTGTTGACGAGCTGCCTCGAGGTCCTGGTCGCTCAAGGTCTGGCACTCGCCCACTGGGCACGTGCGAGGCTGACCAAGAAGGGACACTGCACACTTGGGCGAGTCGAAGGCAACGCATTCTGCAAGAACTGTCCTACAGGCGAACAGCATGTGGCACATGCTACTCATGGTGGAAGACCCGAGCACCGAGCGAACCTGTCGAACGGACGAGCGGTGGAATATGACGATGTGCTGTTTGAGCCCAGTGGGGCCTGAAGAAAAAGCTGAAAACCACGCTCAGAGGCGCTTGGAGACCTCCGCGACTTAATCGATTCGAATAGGGTGAGTCGGGACGGGGGGCGCCACATTCGCAAAACTCCTGGAAAACTGTCTAGGGCCCTGGAGGTGGAGAACTGCCCGCTGGTATCACCAGACGCCCCATCGCTGTTGCAGGAGTCCGTCGGAGGGGCCTGATGAGCCGTCGGAGGAGCCAGATGAGGAAGGCGAAAGAAATGGGGCTTCGACTACGGAAGCGCAATGCCTTAAGCAGAAGGGAAATGATCGCGCTAGATATACGGAGCGCACTTCAGCCACGCCCAACCAAGAACGTCGATGTGAGATTCGACTTCCCCGCAGCCTGAGGAGAGTGGACTGAAAGCACACAGATCAGCTGAAGCAAGAGCGCGCGTAGTGTCGGCCAGCTCATTCCACGGGCGACCTGAGTGACCTCCAACGTGCGCGATTCTGAATGTCCTGCAGCTCGGGCGCGCACAAGACAGAATGTCCCATCTGGGAGCTTCCTTCGGGGTAAGAGGGGGGCTCTAGTAGCCCCGCCGTCCAAAATCGGAAGGACCTTCGGATTGCCCCGTAGAAGCAGATGCCACAAAATTCTAAGACATCCTTTTGAAGTAACCAGACAATGGCCCATTGGGTCGCGATGAGCTCGGAGAGACACACATAGAAACTCCAGGGCAACCTCCGTGGGATCACATGCCTGCGCTTTAAAGTCCATGAGAGCGATAATGGGGTCGGCGTCTCCAGCAATAGCCACCATAGCTCAACTAAGAGGCCCTTTGGGCGCATGGACTGCCTTGCCAGAAGGAACCTCTGGATGAGCAACACTCAGGGGCGGCCAAGAGGGGGGCGTCCAAGAGGGGGGGGCGCAAATCTGGACCGGCGGCATGTGCGCGGTCCAGGGGAGGGACCAGGGACGTCATGAAATAAGAAGAGGCGCCATGAGATCTGGGGAGAGATCATGACCCCCGCCGTGCATGAGATCCACCCCCGCCCCCCAGTCGTCACCCCCCCCCCTGGCCGCCCACGACATACCAGAGCCATCCACAGATATACGCACTCTGGCCCGCTGGCCGACGACGCAGCGGGAGGCGCGGAGTCCTGGCAGAGCCTGAACGGCAGCGGGACGTAGAAGCTGCGCCATGTCAAGAAAGGCCGGTGTCTAAGTCAGTACGGTAGGTTCGTGCCGTGCCGACCTCGGCGTCGGTTTCTGACACCGCGGGGATCGTTCAGCATTGAACGATGACCGGCCGCTTCCGAAACGCCAGATCAATCAGCATCGATGAATCCTGGGCCGCCGCCGGCGTTCAACGTTGTGAACATCGGCGGCGGGGTCACCGCTGGTCGAGACGACGCCAACCGACCGTACTGCATGTCTTGGTCAAGATCTCCAGAATCTCTTAGGCATTTGGGAGAGGGCTGTAGTGGCATCCACGAGTAGGCAGAGGGCCCAAGGGAGTGGCAGGCATAATTTGCGGAGCGTGACATCTCCACTCTGCTGACCTCGCTGCTGCCACTTCTGGGTCCTGAGAAGGCTCGTCCGACTCCGCGGGGAGCTGGATGCACTTGTGCGCTTCCGCTAAAAACTCGCCTGCTGCTGCTGCTGATCGGCGTGCTCTGGCGTCGTCGGCAAGAGCAGCACCCCACATTAGCTTTCTCTGTCCCACGATCTGCAGGATGTCCTTCATGCGCTGCTGCTCGCGTTGGGCTGCCCTTCCTCCACCAGGAGAGCGTAGGGCAGCCAACTCCGCATCGCCTGTAACAGGAAGGCCATTTTCGTCGTGAGCAGGGACATCTGATCCATTTGCTGCTGGACGGGCAGCTGCACTCAGGGCAGCTTGGGAAGTGGCTCCTGGTATCGGAACCTGTGCTGCTGCGGCTGGAGCTGCAGGTGATGCCGCCGCTGCCGTCGAGAGCGCCACTGTCAAGCTGCTGAACCGGGCGGATAGCTGAGCAAGCTGCGATGTCAACTTGTCCTGCCCTGTTTGAGGGTCGGTGATCACCTGTGGTAGAAGCGAGGTCGCCGTCGAGGGTCAAGGAGCAGCAGCAGCAGCAGCTTGTGGACCTGGTGGACCTGGCCCAAGTAAAGGTGACTGCTTGGGCGTGGCAGGAGCCGGGACTGCCGCCTGCTGGCCATGGTGAAGAAGAGGATTGAGGCGAAGAAGAGCTTG
>CAUYUJ010020723.1:0-30000 GCA_963575745.1 Prorocentrum cordatum | reverse complement strand
CTCGGAGGTGATGATCACCTCCCGGGTGTCGACCGAGCCCCTCTTCACCTGGACGAGCTGCCTCCGCCGCTGCCCGCCGACGCTGCCGACTGGAGGTTCGCCATGATCATGCCAGCCAGGAACTGCAGGTCGGTCTCGGTGATCGTCGGAGGAGGCACGCTCTGCCTCACCGCGCGCTCCTCGGCCACGTGCCCGTCGATGAGCTCCTCGCCCTGACGACATCCTGCCCCTGGGTGCCCACGCAGTACTTCATGTCGCAGAGGGCCGTCTGCATCTCGGCGATGCTCATAGCCCGCGTGGGCTCGCGCTTCGGCGGCGGCCCGCCCGCGTAGCCCCTCGAGTGGGGCGGCGGAGGAGACTTGCACTTCACGTAGCCCCCCCCCCCTCCAGGACGCACAGGTTGCGCGGCGCCGGCGCGGCCCCCGCGGACGAGATCACAGCCCCCGACGCGTCCTTCGAGACCACTCGACGACCAAGAGCCGGCTGTCCAATAAGACTCCAGGAATCCGGAGGAAGGACCTGGCCGCCGCCCCCGACGTAGTTCTTCATCATCTCGTCTGCCCTGGCCTTCTCCTGTTGGCGATGTGGTTTGCCAGCTCCCTCGTCCGCCCCCCCCCCTCGGCCTCGAAAATCTCTTCCGCCGTCTTGTCCCTCGGCGAAAGCCGAAGGCCGCATGCCTTGCAGCGCTCGCAGACGCTCCTCGGGTTCGACCTCTTTCGAACGCACCGGGGCGGGCGCGGACAGCCCCCCTGAGAGTAAACCTCCGAGAACGAATCCGGCATCGACTTCATCGGGTAGCGCATCTGCAGGAGCACGAAGTCCAGCCTGACCAACTCGAGAAAGAATATGCGCCACTGGTGGAGCGGCCTCGTCAGACGAAGCGCTCCGCCAGGAAAGAACCCTTCTCCTGTGACGTCACCGCCTCGCCCCCCAGCGTCTCGACGACCGACTCGGACAACTCCTCCCGACCATTCTCTTCCTCCTCCATGTCGGTCTCGCTCTCGCGGATGGTCCGCAAAGACCTGCCCCCCCTCTGCTCCGGGGTGGCCTTGCGGGCGCCCTTCGACCCCGCTGCCCTCGTCCGCCAGCTGAAACCTCACTCTGCTGGTTCCTGGTGGCCTCTCTGAGCCCAACTGTCCACGGATCCGCCGTCGGCCCCCCCTGGAGACACTCGGAGCCCAGGACCCAGAGAGCCTCAGAGGACCTCAGAATCGAAGCGAGGGGGGCGGAGGAAGACTGACCTACGCTGAAGACAGCTTCGACAGCAAAGCTCCTCGAAACTGCAGTCGAAGCACTCCGCCAGCACTGCGGTCTTCACGGCGTCGGACACCTGGAAGTGCTCTGCGGCCGAGTGGACCAACGAACCAGACCTGTGACCAAAGGGGTGCCTGAACAGCATCCGGCTGACACACATACCGGAATCATCGACTACCATGTCGTTCTCTGCAAATTGATGCTGGCCCCAATCATCTCCAGAAACTTCGCCGGGAGCAGTGGGGGGCAGCGTCCCTCAATAATCAGAAACTCTATGAACCCGCATCCTGTCAACGCGCACGGCACCCACGCCCTGTCTATCGGATGAGCCCCCCGCCGATCCCCGACGCGGCCAGACCGACGATCGGGAACCAATCTGCATGTACATGATAGCCTCTGTCGCGAAAAGCTGTCCGAAGATGGACGAGATCAACTTTGCCCATCAGTGCCTGCCACGCCGCGGCGTCGACCAATCCGTGGTCTTGCATGTCCTTGAGACTCAAAGAGGGCCTCTCCTTCTCGCGGCGAATCAGACCGACCCACTGACCCAAAGAGTAGCACAACTTAATCTCCAGGAACTCAGTCTCATCAACCTTCATGTCAAGCAGAATAGACGGATCATCACCGTCGCTCACGAACGTGTAAGTGGCCTAGAGCGTCGAATAGCCCTTCGTGGCGGCCGAACTCTCGCGCCCCTCGGCAAGTCCATCTGACTTGGACTTGCACGGCTCGCGACAATTACCCGCCAGATGCCCGCGATCTCCACTTAGCACATCCCGTTTTCTTTTTCTCCTGTGCCGAGGTCATTCTGCGATAGCCAGACCGGGACGTCCTCCTTCTCTCCAAAAAGTCGCGGTCGACACGCCTAGCAGCCTTCTGCTGCCGAGTCTCTGCCCACGTCCTCCTCGTCTCCCTGCCGGCCTTCTCCTCGATGATAGCGGTCAGGACCAGCATCAGGTCATTCTCGGCCATGTCCTGCTCGTCGAGAGCCTCCAGAAATAACGCATCGCCCTGTTCCAGCAGCTCGAAGGAGTCGTCGGGGTCGGCGTAGAAGGAAGTACGAGGATCTGGTGGCTCTGGACCTCCCGCAGCAACGTTCTCAAGGGTATGGCCATCGTTCTTCTCATTCGGGTAGCTCGTGGAAGTCGCCTGGCCAGGCGCTGCGCCGGCTCCCGGAAGCACGCCGCGCTCCCGAGCGTCGAGCAGCAGAAGGCCTTGACGGATCGAAGCACAATCTCGCTTCCCACTCACTGGAGTTATCAGGTTGATCTTGTTCTGAGGCGTCAGATTGGCACCTACCTCGAGATATCCTGCCTTGATTGCGTGTGGCAGCTGGAGTCCGTAGGTCTCCGCCTCACTCACCTGGGCATCCCTTCGCAACACATAGTCGGTAAGAGCTTCGCCTCTCCGAATCGCGCAGTCGAAGAATGTCATGTTTTGTGCATCACGCTCCTCGTCTCCCAGACGCTCCCCGTTGACAACCGACAAGTGGTCGAGCATCTGCTGAATACCGTTGTCGTCATCAAGAGAACTCCAGACCATCCGAAACTTCAATTGAACATCTGCTGGAAGCGTTTCTAGAATCTTGCACACCCTTGACATAGCCTGTCAACGAAGACCACGCCTTCAAGCTAGAACGAAATAGATCCAGATGCTCGAACCCAAGCCAAACTGGGGGCGCTCCGAAGTCCCTGTTCACCGTGGCCTTTCGATTACCCCAGGACCACCAGGCCACCCTTGCTGGTCCGTCCAAGCGGCCACCGCGGGAATGGAATACCAGTCGGCGTCCTGCCAGGCTCGGCCATCCCACCCGTCCCAGTCCCAGCCTCGCCACTCCCGGCCCGGCGTCTCGTTGGGCTCTGCTGTCTGGTGGGAGCGGTCCTCCTGGGCTCGTTGCAGCGGTCGCGCTTCTAGTTCCAAAAATCCTCTGCTCCAGCTCTTCTCGTGTTCTCGGAGGGCACCAACTACACACCTACACCGATCCTGGCCCAGGATCACCCTGGGCCCAGGATCGGTGTATACGCCCTCCTGCCTTGCGCAAGAAGGCATATACACCGATCCTGGGCCCAGGGTGATCCTGGGCCAGGATCGGTGTTGGTGTATAGTTGGTGCCCTCCGAAAGGAGTCAAGAAAGGGCGAGCCGGTATCCTTTATCCTCCTGACACCATCAGGTCTCGAAGCCAAAGGCTGCGGGGCAAGTGCACACGGGCTGAGGCACGAAGCGGGAGAACTGGGAAGGGGAGCAGAAGGGAGAGAAGATCCCTGGAGGTCCCCGGGATCCTTGGGACGAGGGTCGTAAGGGCAAAGTGGGACAGGCAGTGCTGCTTGTCAGCTGTTGAGGTGGCGTCAGGTTGGGACCAGTGTTCATGGTCGTGGCAGCGCCGATGAACGGCTTGGCCGAGTAGTCCAGGTCATCGTCCCGAAATCGGCAACGTCTCCGCTGTCGTCGTGGTTCGCATCGATGTCGGCTATCAACGGCGGGCGCTCCGTGTCGTCGATGTCGTTGCCCGTTGTCTGGATGCTGCCGTCGGCGATCATGATGCGGGTTGGTGCCGGCATCCGCTGCGCAGCGTCAGCGGCAGCGACCAGCCTTGGGCGCTTCCCCCCGACCAGGCGTCGGGGCGAGAAGTGGAACAGGTCCCTGCTGATGGCGTCGGCGGCGCGGGGCATGTCTCGCTCCTGCGACGCTGAGGCTCAGGGTGCTGAGCCCTTGTGCGCGGGCTCTGTGGGGCTGTCGTTGTGTGCCCCTGGGCTCGGTTCTCCAAGCGCGCGGTGGTTGCCCGGCGCATCTCCATGATCTGGTGGCCCCACACAATCGCCCCCGCCGCGGGTCGCAGGCAGCCCAGCGATGTTGCCAGGTGGGGCGGCCCCGGGGGCCTCGGCCAGCTCGCCGATCTTGTCGATAGCCTCGTTGGCGACGCCCCCCTGGCAGAACGAGATCGCGAATGCAGCCGGCTCTGAAGTAGGGTTGTAGCGTCTCCCCAGCTTGATGTACATGGGGAGATCGCACCGTTCGGCTGATGCTGGCGTCGGTAGGTCGGCGCGGTCGTCAGTCATCGGGTAGGCGACCATCGTGGCCAGCTGGTGATGAAGTGAACGAGGACGGTCGGCTTGTGGATCATCGTGAATAATCGCGCTGCTGGGAGTGCATCGCGGCGAATGAAGTAGTTGAGGGAGGCCGCGGCGTAGGTCATTAGGACGTCGCATTCACACCTCAGTGTGTTGTTGGGGCCCGTGCCCCAGTCGTAGGTAGTCTCGGGGTCACCGATGTCTCCGATGGCCTCAGAAACCAGCCTGCGGACGTGCATCCTGAAAAGGTGGATCATGCCGACAGTAATACCAGAACGGAGTAACAAGGTTGGCCATTCGAGGTTCATGCGCTCACCGCCCCCCGCCTCCAAAGTTTACACTGCGGCGGTTCTGCTCCTCATCTCCCATCCTCCTCCCTCGCATCCACATCCTACTGCTGACTCCTGGAGCTCTCATTGAGCACCCCAGGTACTACGGGATACCCAAAAAGGGGCCTCCGAGGGGCCCTAGGAGAGAACTCAACACTGCGGAAATGGCCACAATAACTCACCAACGTCCTGCCGCCCCTGCCCTCCCTGCTCCACCCAGGCATCAACTCGCTCTTCGTCGTCGTCGTGCGCTTTACCCCACTCGGGCAACCTGCCCTGCCAGACTGCATTCGGCCCGTCTACCGCTTCTGGGGTCGGCGCAATGGCATGGGTCGCTCGAACGAGTTCTCATGGCAAGATCACCCTGCCCAGGTCCACCCGCTCCTTCCTGGTCCTCAAGTCGCTACATATACTTCTCCTCCCCCAGCATCCCCCCCTCCCTCCACCAATCCTTCTCTTCCCCCTATCATCATACGTCTCCTCCATCTCCACCGTCTCTTCATGGAACCCCCCTTCTCGGTCTCCTCCCCACCCACACACAGTCATACTTCCCCTCCTCCTCCTCGGCCTCGTCCTCGTCCTCCTGTTCCCCTCCTCCTCATCCTCATCCTCATCCTCATCCTCATCCTCATCCTCATCCTCATCATCATCATCATCATCATCATCATCATCATCATCATCATCATCATCATCATCAACATCATCATCATCATCAACAACCACAACAACAACAACATCATCATCATCATCATCATCATCATCATCATCATCATCATCATCATCATCATCATCATCATCATCATCATCATCATCATCATCAGCATCATCATACTAATCGGCATCACCCCCTTCTTCATCATCATCATTAGCAGCAGCAGCATCATCATCATCATCGACACCACCACCACCAGGATCATCAACTTGATCATCATCGTACTCATCATCATCATCATATCATCATCATCAGCATCATCATCATCATCGTCATCATCATCATCAGAAGCAGCAGCATCATCATCATAATCATCAGCATCAGCAGCATCAGCATCAGCATCAGCACCATCATCATCATCAGCAGCAGCATCATCAGCGTCATCATGATCATCGTCATAATCAGAATCATCAGCAGCATCATCATCAGCATCATCATCATAATCATCGTCATCACCGTCATCGTTATAACCATCACCACCTTCACCAGCCTGAAGCCAACGCCAGACTGTAGCACCCCGCAGGCGCCAACCGCGTCACGTGCGGCAACCCGAAAGGAAGCGCTCTGCGACGGGCCTTCAAGTTATTCTTGGCCCTGACATCGATGATAATCATCACCACCACCATCGGCTACACGCCGAAGTGACCCTAGGCGAGAGTGACCTCTGGTGCGCGGCCTTGGGGGGTGAGGGGGGGGAGGCAAGCCCGAGCGCGAAAGCCATCTGGGGACCCCCGTGTGCCCGCACCAAAGGTCGCTCTGGCGAAAAGTCACTCTTACGCGAGGCCGACACCACTCGTCCTCGCCCTGGACCTCCTCCCTGGGCCGCGGTGGGCCTTGCGGCAGGATAGGTCGCCGCACCGGAAGAATAGCGTGGCGATGTAGCGCTCGCCCCCCTGTATCTGGCGGGCGCAAGGCGGGGTGAGCAGGAGGAGAAACAGCGGGGGCAGTCTCGTCAGCGTCCTCCTCCTCCTCCTCCTCCTCCTCCTCCTCCTCCTCCTCCTCCTCCTCCCTCCTCCGTCTTACTCACCCTCCTCATCCTCCTCCCTCCTCCGCCTTTCTCCTCCTCCTTCTCCTTCTCCAAACCATACATATCAGACTCTTGCCTCATACTCCTGCTCCCCCTCCCCCATCTCACTCCGCATCCATGCTGCAGCTCAACCTAATATGATTCCTCCTCCTCCAACGAACACGGCAACCAGAAAGAGGTATCTACATTTATCCGCCACCGCGCTTGCAGCGGTAGGTGTATGTGTGTGTCGGGTTCTTTCGTCTCTTGCGAAGCAGTAGGGCCCACCGACGCATCGAGCCCAAGATGCGCTCATTTTTGTGGCCATGTCCCTGCAATTTTCGCCTTTCAGACAGAAAATGTGCCCAAATACCAAAAAGTGGGGAAGGGCGTTCCGTGGCCCTATCCTGTCCCAAGCGCTCGCCCGCCGCCCCCCCCCCCCCCCCGCCCGCTCGCACCCATGGCCACAAGGGGCCTAGAAGGCCCCAAAACTGGCTCAGAGGGCCCCCGAGAGGCTCCCAAGACGCTCCAGGAGGGCCCCGAGTCGTCCAAAGATCGCGCCAAGACGCCTAAGAAGATGGCCCCCAAGATGGCTCTAGAAGCCTCCAAGACGCGCCCCTGGGCCCCCAAGAGGCTCCCCGAGAGGGCCCAAGAGGGCCCCACGAGGCAACTTCGTCCCATTCCATTCGATTTTTAGCAAATTCGCTTCTTGAGTTTTCACAGCGTCCCAGACGGCCCAAGAAGCCCCCAAGATCGCCCCGAGACGGCCCAGGAGGCCCCGAAGAGCACTCCATGACGGCCCAAGAAGGCCCCAAGACAGCCAAGAGGCGCCCAAAACGACCCAAGAGGGCCGTCTTGACGGGCCCAAGAGAGGACCCAGAGGGTGGGAAAAACTAGTTTCGAGCCGCTCTAAGCACGAGCCTGCGCGCTAGCGCGGCCGCGGTGATGCTCCAGCCAGCGCCGAGCAGCCATCACAGTCGCCGCCGCAAGGGTTTTGCGAACCAAGTTGCGGGTGGGCGGGTGGGATGATTGTGCGAGCAGTGGAGTTGACAACTTCAAGTTCGGCAGAAAGAATTGCACCACCTGAATTGCACCACCTAGGTTGCATTAAACCGATTGCACAACATTTTGCTGGGGGGCACGATCCCTGTCAAATAACACCATGCGGGCCACTCGCGCACGTCGGCCGCGCGCGCATGTCGAAATCGTTCCAAAGTCTGGATCGCAGACACGTGGACATCCAGATTCCGAACGAGCTCAGAACAGAAGCTATTCATCACTTTCCCAAACGAATTCCAAAAGGCCTGGAACTTGGGCAAAGATCGCGGCGGTTCAGATGGATCGGAGGCCTCTACATGAACGACGGCGCTCACCAAGGGAAGATCACCCCCAGGTTTGGACATTCCTGGCGGTGATCCTTGGAACACCTGGCAAAACTAAGAGGAGGCAGACAGCCATGCACCGCCCAACTTCTGGTCAAACCGATGACGTGCGCGGAATCGGTGCATGCTGGTTACTGGCAAGGCCCAGGTGGCGCCTGCAGACCCAAATGACGCATCCGCCATCGCTCGGACGTCCATTCCCCGTGACTTGTTCGATGTCAGGCGTGTTTTGTGGCTCGTGATCCAGGATGCTCCTCTATGGCCCTCGCCGAGGAAAAAATGCACACGCCCGAGCGATGCCAGGCGCATGCACCGAGCATGGGCTGGGAGCTTGGGATCGGCGCATACGCGAGACGGGCCCGAGACGCCCGACCCCCAACAATCCCCTTGGGCCCCCGAACAGCTTCCAGAGATCCTCCAATCTGCATTCCGCAGAGATGGGAGCGAGGAGGGAGAAGGAGGAGGTCAAGGAGGAAGGAGGGAGAAAAGGGGAACGACACTGCGGACGAGGAATGTGCGGTGCAAGACTCGCGCCTGTCCAGATAGGGCCTGCACTGTAAATTCAACCCCATTCCTGCTGCGCAGCTGCGCTGGCACGGTTTCGGGGTTTGCTGGAGACAGCTGGATCATCATTATCGTCATCTCTTCCTTCTGGCCTCCATCCTCCTCCTCCTCCTCCTCGTCCGTCTGGCCTCCCGTCCTCCATTCCTTTTCCTTAAGAACAACTCGTCCCTGTCGCACGCGGAGGCCAGTCGGAAGGGCGAGCCAGGCGTTTCGCCTGAGACTTCCTTACCACTCATGAGCCTGAAGCTAAAAAACTGACAGCGGCTTCACAAATGGAAGGTAGGTGGTTTTCAAAATGTGGACTCTCGCATGAGCGCCGTACAAGATCGATATCAGCATGTGCAAGAGCTGCACGGATTGAGGGCGGGTGGTTATCACAAATGTGGTTTTCGCCTTAGCGCCGCGTGCAGGCGTTGTCGAGATTTGCAAGGGTTTCACGGATTAAGGGCGGGTGGTTTTCAACATGTGGCTCTCGCCTTAGCGCCGCGCACATTCGTTTTCCAAGTTTGCAAAAGTGTCACGGGTGAAGGGCGGGTCGTTTTCAAAATGTGGTTCTCGCCCTAGCGCCACGCACATTCTTTTAGAAATGTGCAGGAGTTCCACGGATTGGGGGCGGGTGGTTTTCAACATGTGGCTCTCGCCATAGCGCCGCGCATATTCGTCTTTAAAATCAACAACAACTTCACGGATTGAGGGCGACACGTGTTCAAAATGTGGCTTTCGTCGTTAGCGCCGTGTGCATTCGTTTTCAAACGTCAAATGCTGCAAAAGTTTCACGGATGGAGGGCGGGCTACTTTCAAAATGTGGCTCTCGCCCCAGCGCCACGCACAGCGCCACGCACGTTCGTTTTGAGCATTTGCAATAAAAACTTCACTGAACCTCATGGGTTAAGTACAAGAAAAGGTGTTGTTCAACGATTCGGGATTGGCAGGGCGCAACAGTTACGTTGATTCGCGGTGCTGAAATCCCAGGAATGGTAATGGTGTTCTGACACGATTCAGGACCGCCGAGACGCATCAGTCAGGTTATCTCGTGGCGTTGAAGTCCTGAGAATGGTGTTTTGGCACTTCCGGATTCTCACACGGTTGCCCCCCCTCCAGGGAATTCCCTCAGTGGCAATGAACCATTGTAGGGGCCTTTGGAGAGGGAGCTTGGAGGGAGGGTGTATTCCAACATTGCTGATGAGGCTTGGGTTTACTCTGGTCCTCCTCCTCCTCGCCCTTCCCGTCCCCCAGACCATGACCCATCCAGAAAGTCCTGGTCCTTCCTCTTGTTTCTGCCACTCTCCCTCCTCCTCCTCCTCCTCCTCCTCCTCCTCCTCCTCCTCCTTCTCCTCCTCCTCCTCCCCCTCCTCCTCCTCCTTAACCTCATCCTCATCCTCATCTCCCTCATCATCATCATCATCATCATCATCATCATCATCACCACCACCACCACCACCACCACCATCACCATCAGTATCACTATCACCATCACATCACCACCACCACCACCATTACAACCACCACCGCCACCACCACCACCACCATCACAACCACCATCACCATGACACCATCACCATTACCATCAGCAGCGTAATCATCACCACAGCCATACTCATCATGATAGGAATACTAATCATCATCGTCATCATCATCATCATCAGCAGCATCATCATCAGCATCAGCATCAGCATCAGCATCATCATCAGCATCAGCATCAGCATCAGCATCATCATCAGCATCAGCATCAGCATCATCATCATCATCATCATCATCATCACCAGCATCACCCTAATCCTCGTCATCACCATCACCATCATCATCACCATCATTATCGCCATCACCATCACACCATCACCGTCACCAGCATCAGCAGCAGCATGATCGTCAGCAGCATCAGCATCAGCATCAGCATCAGCATCCTCATCCTCATCCTCATCCTCATCCGCATCCTCCTCCTCCTCCTCCTCCGCATCCGCCTCCTCCTCCTCCTCATCCTCCTCCTCCTCCTCCTCATCATCATCATCATCATCATCATCATCATCATCATCATCAGCATCACCGCCGCCGTGAAAGAACATCACCACCACCCTCCTCTGGAGCCCCTGTAGGGATCGGCCGAGCGGCAGATCCCGAACAGACCGCTCCGGAGGGCCCGATGGCGGCGGCCTTGAGCCCCTGGTGAAGGCGCTGGCCGGCGAAGACGATCCCGCTGCCTTCGGGGCCGCCGCCGCGCGCGCGCTTCCCCGCCGGCGGCCTCTCCCGGGGGTCAGCGTCTGGAGGACCGAAATGGGTAAGTACGGAAAGAGTGGGTACGACGCCTGACAGGAGCTCCCGTCCATTCTGAGCAGGACCCGCTGCCAGCGTCGCCGAGGACGTGGCCCTCTTGAGACACAAAGGCGGCTGCCAAACAGCGGCCTCGGTCGGTTTTGAAAACCATTGCAGGCGTGCCGACAAGGGAAAGGAGCAAGGGGTTGTACAAGAAAATAATGTCGGAAAGGAACGGGGGGGCGGAGAAAGGGAGGAGGGGGAGACGGAAGGGGGAAAAGGCGAAGGGGAAAGAGGCAGTGGGCCTGCGCGCGCCCGCCTGTGCCCTGCACGCCAGCAAATGCACCCACAGATAATCATACCCACATTCGTAATGGGTCCGTCATCGCCGCCAACAAAATCGTCAGAGTCACTGCGAATGCAATCGCCATCATCACCCTCGTCGCTCGCCATCGCAAATACCGTCGCATCAAGTGCACCGAAGATCTCGTCAGCGATGCGAACATGTGCATCGCGACTGCATCGTTCGTCGACTGGACTCCGTGCCCACGGCTCAACTCTCCCTGGGCGCCACTCTCACAAATCTGGCCGTATCCCTTACCCTCAGGCAGGTGGGGATATGTGCCGACGCGGAGATCCCCACATGTGCACATGTGTTCCAGCGTTCTCGCCCATCAGCGCCTGAGCACAAGCGGGTCTGAGTGTGAGCGAGTCTGAATAAGAGTGGCTGGGTGCTTCTGCTCCTCGGCGGGACTGAGTCTGAGGACAGCTGGGAACGAGCGCCTCTCAGCAAAAGCCAACCTGAACATGAGAGGGCATGAATATGAATGAGTCTGGGTGCGAGCCTGACTGTGAGCGGATGCGAGTACGAATGGAAAAATAGGGCGTCCCAGTGCGAGAACGTTTGGCGGATCTCCTCGTTTGGGAAACTGAAGTCCCATGCGTCTACACCCTGGAGCGTCGACTGCGCCTGAGAGACCCCGCCAATCTCGAGACGAACCGACCCGACTCATAATCCCCTGGCGGCTGCCCCTTGGGATGCCCAAGCGCGTGATATCCATGGGGTTCTGAAATTAAACACGTCTACCCCGCCCCACCCCACCCCCCAAAAAAACGCAGTTTTGTTTGAGAGGTCCCAACGATCTAGGCGCGAACGGGCTCACATAGTACCCCCGATTGCGAATATTGGGAGGCCAAAACCCCATGCCTGCGACATCGCGATGACCATGGGGCTCTGAAGACAGAGGGAGGGGAAGAAAATAATATGATGTTATTTGTTTAAAAACAACAAAAATGTTGACACGCCCAACCTGGAAACGAACAAATCCGTGTCATACCCACCCCCATGGCGGCTGCGCCTTGCGAAGCCCAAGCGATGTACCTGCAGCATCGTGATGATCATTGGCGCTTGGAGTTCTGAAATGAGACGCGTCGACCGTCGCACAAAAACAATGTGTTGCTTCTGACACGCCACGGCGATCTGAGCTTGAACGCGCCATACCCCTTGGCGCCCTGCCAATCCACCCCTCGGGAAGCCGAAGCCCACATGAGACTCTGGGAAGACACGCCCCTGTACTCCGAAGCAGCACGCATGCCTGAGAGGCCCCGCCAATCCCGACGTGAACGGACCCGTGTCATACCCACTGGCAACTGCCCCTGCGGATGTACAAGTACCATGCCTGCTAGATCGCGACGACCATGAAAATATGATAAGAGACGCGTCTACCCCTCAACCCAAAAAACGCAAGTTTTGCTCGAGAGGCCTCTGAACGCGATCGGGCCCGTGGCATACTTCCTGGTGGATCCCCCCTTGGACGCCCAAAATGTCATGCCTGCAACATGGCAATGACCACGTGACAATTCTCAATGAACAAAACAACAAAAACATCAAAATAACAAAAAACGATTACGCGCCGAAGCGGCAATTTTGCCTGAGAGGCCAGCCCGCCAAGCTGGAAACGAATGGCCCCGTGCCACGCGCACCCCCAAGGCGACTGCCCCTTACAAACCCAAGCACCCCACCTGCAACATCGCGATGATCATCGGGGTTATAAAATGAAGCGCGCCGGCTCCTCCAGAAAACCGCCGTTTGCCAAAAAGCCCCCCCTGAGCCCCGGCGATCGTGGAATTCTCTCGCCGCGCGCCGGCACATGTCATCGCGTCACGCCCCCGGAAACTACGGGGCCCCATAACGGGCCAAGGGGGCCCAGAGAGGCCCCCAGGATTGCCCGAGAGGGCCCCGAGACGGCCCAAGAGCGCTCCGAGACGCCCAGAAATCCTTGAAGACAACCCAAGAGACACGCCCGAAAAGGGATCCAAGCGGCCTCCTAACAGGGCCCCGAGAGGCACGAGCGATCGCTTCCCCTTCGGATTTCGAGCGATTCTGGCGCTCGCGCAGTCCGTGCCTTCCGACGCTCCAAGATGGCCTAGGGAGGACCCCCCCGATCACCCACGGATGGTCGATCGGCGCAGCTGGCGGCGCCTCTATCGGCGAGAAATTCGGGCGCGCCGCGAAGGCTGGAAAAAATGGCGCGCGGCTCGGGTCATCGGCGGATGGACGGGCGTCGCGCTACCACTCCCACTGCGGACGCCGAGCGATGCGACCCGCGACGTCGACACCCTGCACCCGCATCTCAGCCAGGGCAGCGTGGCGCTGTCGCTGCATGAACCGCTGCTGCTCCTGAACTGACTGCCTGCGGCCAGGCGGCGGATGCATTGCTGGCCCTGCTGGCGCTCCTGCAGGGCTGCCAGCGGCGTGGCCCCCCTGACGCGGAGTGCCAAACAGCGCCGTAACTCTCAGACCACTGCCAGTTCAGGCTGTTGGCGCTGCGCCGATTGCCTCTGTCGGAGGTCATCGTCACGCATGCCCCGCGTCGCTGGGGGCGCCCCGTTGGACGTCGCCGACCCCGATGCCCTCGCATCGAAACGTCCTTGTCCAAGCGGTAGCGCTTCGAAGCGCGTCGATCCCGCCTGCGGCGGTGGGCGCCGTGGCCTCCTCCAAACAGGTGGCCCGCAGGTGCTGACTCAGGCTGCGCAAGTAACGAGCCACGCATGATTGAATGCGCGCCAGCAGCGACAGCCCGCGGGTCGCGACGCATCAAGACGCCCGTCACGGAGGCCTCCGCGGTGGTCGGCACCATCCAGGTCGACATGGGCCCGCGGTCGGATCGCCCGCCCCTCAGTTCGAGGCCCCGCGCGCTGCGTCGGCACATCTGCACGCGCCCCCGCATTCACCATCAGGCACGCGCACACCTCTGCGCCCAGGTTGCCCTCAGGCGCACATACCTCGGAAGTGCACTGGATCCAAAACAGGAACCAATGTTTGCACAGGGGGCCCTCGGGCAGACGCAGGCGCTCGGACCCCCGCGGGCCGAAATAATGCGGATTGCGCCACGCATCCCCGACGCGATGCCTCTTCGTGCCAGCGAGTTGAAAAAAAGTACCTCCAGGGAATGGCGCCACCCAAGCAATTCGCAAGCACGATATCGTTGGCCGAGCGCCAGATCCTGGCGCCGTCCCGAATGAGCACCAGCATGGACACAATAATGATGACTTCGGCATCGCGACGGAGACCCGACTAGTTTCGCGAGCCCTTTGGGCGGCCAGGGCATCCACGGATTAGCTGCCTCTCAATCAGGCCCTCTGGGATGCGTTTCCCCGAACATGATAGGCCCCGGCGACAAGTGCTTCCGAGGCAGTCCCAACGTGCACCGTGGGTGAAAAACTCAGGGGGCCCTGCTGAGCCTGCGTCACGCACGTGTGAATACATGGATCCTGGACACAGGATGCCTGGTCGCGAAAGGCCATTGGTCGCAAGCGCGCTTAAGACCGAGTCGCGGCCCCCACGGGAACGCTTGAATTGGAGACGCCCCTTGCGCGCCCCAGCGCGGGCGCCCCTCGTAGCCACGCACATCGCGAGGGCGAGAGCGATGCTCGCCCCCCGTTTGCCACGCAATCACTCGCGCACCACGTCCGCATGCTTGCCCCACGCGGCGGTGCTCAAGGCATCTGCAACATAAACCCAGCCGCCACATGCGCCCCACGTCTGGCACGCGCCATGAGAAAAACTAGATACGTCGTCGCAGCGGTAGGGGCGACATCAGCAAGTAGAAGACTACCCTTGCAATATCCGAATCATGGTCGCCTGATTTGGGACTCTGGCGGCAGTGGCACCAGCACCCCAACACTCCGCGCGCCAATATCCTTCTTCGTCTGCAATCCGCGAAGGTGGCTTGCCACGTTAATTGTTGCAGAAGTCCCGTTTGCGTCGTCTGCCGCTGCGCGGCCAGGGGCGGTGCGGATTCTGCCATGGGCGCACAGCGGGCGCCTATCCTCGTCGTCTGGAGCATCGTCGCCCGGCGGGGGGGGGGGCGCGCCCGCCCTCGCGGGCGGCGCCGGCTTGCCCTTGGCCGGTTCAGCTAGGCCAGCGGTCTGGCGGGCGTCCGCGGTGCCCGAGCCCCTCCGACGACTAAAATCGCGCGCGTCCGCGCCTGCGCAGGGCGGGTCGTCGGAGCCGTCGACCTCCCACTCCGAAAATAAGAGCGGGTGGCACTCGTTGGTCACGCGGAGGCCCTTCGTAGGATCCTGCTCGGCGTCGCCCTCCAAGTCCTTCAGCTTGCCCATCGCCGACCGGTCGAAGAGGCGCCCACGGCGACGCGCGCGAGAAGGACAGCCCCTCGGGCTCCGCCTTCGGCGCGCCCCTGAGGATTGCACGCCGGCGGCTACTCCGCAGGCGGCTTCGATGGATATCCCCCATGTCGAGTCGCGCTCAGGCCGGCGGCGACATTGAACGAAGTCATCAGACACTTGATCGGCAAGGTTCTGGGCAGGGGCGCGGCCTCTGCCTAGTTATGCCTTCGCAATCCTCGACGCCCACACGCCGCAGCTTCGGGGCCCAACCATCACATCGATACACGCGCGCCCGTCGGGGCGCGCCAAGTCGCGCGGCGAGTTGCAGCGCGGGTACCGAGCTGCCCTTGGGGGCGGCAACCTCCTCTGCAAGGTCGTGCCCAGAGACGCCCCGCGTTCGGGGGGCTTCCCCGCGTGCGCATCACCTTCCTTCAGGAGCACATCTTCCGAGCGCGCGCTCTTGCCGCGCGCCCGCGAAAGGTCGGGCGTTTAGTGAATTTGAAGCCCGCTGGCGAGCAATTATCGTGGCGGGCCGCCCGCATGGCGGCGAGGGCGAGGAGGAAACGTGAGACTCGCGGGTACGTGACGACGATTCCGCAAGGTGCACGCGTCGGGCAGGATCCGTCGCCCCCTTGGACGGGTCGTCGCTATGGCCAGCGCCCTGGCGGCGGATTTGCGAGCACCCTGGCGGCCCGCAAGCCGATCTCTGGAGCTGCCCGCGATCTCGCCTGCAGCGTTAGGCCGCCGCCCCCTCGGGATGCCTTGCGATCGATTCCTGCCCGGCTCGGGGGCGCCGCCTCGCCCGGCATCATCACCGCCATGGCAGCAAACATGAAAGTCGGGCTGGTATTTCTTCAAACGGTCATCTTCTGGGACAGGGCCCCAGTCGCGTCTGGCGGCCAGGATCTACTCGCCGGCGCAGGCCATGCATCGATCCTGGCTCGTCGCTGGGCCGCCGAGGTGGCCCAGGCTTCGCGGAAAAGCATGAATGGGGCATCCTGGGCGGCGGCCCCGAAACCTTGGGCGGCCGCGCATGCGGCATGTGTCGCGCTAAACGATCACATCGCGCTTCCGCGTTCGCGCACCTCCCCCGCGGCCCGTTCGGCGGTCGGAGGTATCCTGAGTTCTGGCCGCGGTGAGATCTCGCATTACATGTCCCAGAGAGCACCAGTGTCGAAGCGACTCCTGGGAACACCCTATACCTAAGCACCAACATATGTCTTCCCAAGGCACCTCCGCGCGACGACCGCGACCGTCGCGGAAGTGGCCCTTGCCTTCGCGCGCGCGGTCCAACGCATGCCCTCGCTGGCACTCTTGCCGGCGGTCAGGCCTTCCTGCGGGAGCTGGGGGCCCCCCTGTTCCGCGTCGCAAACGCGGTCGTGGAGGTCTGACCCTACTCAATGGTAGACAATGCTTCAGAAGCAATACCCGCGGCGGTGGGAAACGGCCCCAGCCGTTGAGTTCGGCCGCCATCCTGGCCACCGCGCCCACCCCGCAAACGTCCGAGGTGGACTACGACAGCTCCTCCACCGCAGCAAGGGTCGCGTCTGCTTCGGACATGCCGTCGCAGACTCAAACTCAACGCCGTCGCCGGCGCCAGCACGCAAGCGCCCGCGCACGGGGGAGCCGAGCCAGTCGCGGAACGGCGCGGGACCCTCGAAATTCTCGAAGACGCCCTTGCACAAGTAGCCGGCGCACACCACGACGGCCAGCGCGGCACGAGAAAACCTGGCCATCTGGAAATATGCGGCACGGGGGGGCACCGCAGGAAGATCCAAGTCTGAAAATTCGACACCGCCCGCCCGCGCGTTGCTCGCGCCATAGCCTCGACCACTGAAGACCCAGCCAATTGTTCCAGGAGCGCGCCCAGGCAAGCGTCCGCAACTGCGCATTCGCTCCAACAGTTGGTCGCATTGTCTTTGGCTCCAGGGCATCCGGTGGTTGAGGGGCTGCGAGAATTACGGAGCTCGGGAACTACTTACTCCCACAGCACGAAACAACAGGAGCGTCGAGATCTGGAAGGGATGTTCAATCCAGCTGAATATGCTTCCAATCTGGCAAACTCGAATCGGGCTAATACCAACTCGAGAAGTTCGCCTCGTTCGGACCGAACGACGACGAGGGCCGTTCCTGAAATCAGCTGGCGCTCGTCCTCGATATTGTCAAAGTGGTGCTGAGGGGGAACGCGATGCGCGTAAAAGCGTCCGTGTGCTGACCTCGCAGGGCTACGCCGTAGCCGATGGTCAAAGACCGCACTCCATTGCCGACGTCCTAGCTAGCCCCCGCGCTGGAATACAACGGTTTAATGCGGTGAGGTCGTCACCCCACTGGTCCCGTTGAGCCATGAATGACCTTCTCCAATACGTTCTCGGTCATGCACGCTACCAGCAAGGTCCCAGTAGTGCCCCCTGGCGCGTGCATCATCCGTTCCTCGTTGCATGTCGTGCACCCTATTACTGGTCGGTGTCGATTGTGTCGTGGTCCTTGTGGTTAGGGAGTGGCGTGGCCGTCAGCCTCCGACTGGGCGCAGGGTTCATATTATGGCGTTACGCCTCACCGCGATGTGGTGCGCCGCCACTTTAGGAGATGGAACAGGATAGCGCGGTGCCAATTGGTTGATTGTGGTTGGGAGCCTACTGGTTTAGAGCCACGGCATACACGAGTCGGCCGACGTGGCCATCGGTCGATGTGATGTTACGCGCATGCCAGCGGTCAAGCTCTGATCCACGAAGGGAAACCGGCGCAGTAGGAGATACCACATTAGAAGCAGTCCACCATGCTGTGCCGTGGAATACCAGGATTAGTGTCAAAGCCAGCCACACGAAATTGAGGCCGACTACGCTACCAAGTCGAAAGTTAAACAACAAGCCCAACCATACACTACATCTTAGGTGTGCGACAGCACCCCATGACTATCCATACCGTTGGCATGAGCGAGCAAGCGAGAGATAAGGCATGGGATAAGAGATGGCATCGTCGAAGGATATTTCCCGCCAGTCTGACTCAATGGTGCCCCGTAAACGGGACAATCACATGTTAGTGACTAGCGGCTTAAAATACACACGCATCGGACGCAGGCGAGATCCCCAAGGGGCCCAAGACGTCCCATGAAAGCCACGGGACGGCCCATCGAAACCCCCATGACGGCCCAAGAATCCCCCCAGTGCCCTAGGGGGTCCAAGAGGGGGAATTCGAACTGACATTTCGAGCCCTCCGCCCCAAGATGGCCCCAGAGACCGTCAGCCGGCTCTCAAGAGGCCGCAGAAAAAGCTCCAAGAAGCCCCCAAGAGGCCAAAATCAAGACCCAGGAAGCCCCCCAGCCCACCCAGAGGCCTCAAGACATCCGAGCACCGCCTCCAAGAGGGTTCCGAATCCTCCCAAAAGATCCCCATGGGCATCCGAGAGGCCTCTGGCCTGCAACCCAGACGGGATGGGGCGAAGGCCACTCGACATCTGAATTGAAAACACGTAGTAGCTACTTCAACAATATGGCATGCATGCACACGTACATGAAATGTTCGGAGACGTGTGTCGCAGATGGATACATCGATATAGGTGTATATATGTACACATGTATGCGGGCGTAGTTCACGTACGCTATATAAGTATGTATATATACATGTGTATGTGTATGTGGATGTGTGTACATGTGTATGCGCATGCGTATGTGTATGTGTAGATGTATAGTCATGTTTATGTGCATACATGTATATGAGCATGCATGCGTGAATGTGTATGAATACATGTATACATGTGCGTAGCTGCGTAGATGTATGAATGAATAGATGTATAAATGTGTCTTTGTGTATATGAATGTGTGTGCGGACATATGCACTAAAACCACACGCGCGCGCTACGCGCGTTTAGCTTCTAGTCACAGCCAGGCCATGGCTATCGTTCTCGCTCGTATCATGGGCGACCCTGCGAATCTCCCCGCATGTGGGTTTTGCGGAACCTCCCTCCGCCTCGGCCTTCTCCTGTCCTCGTCCCTCCTGATCCTCGCCGTTGCTGTGATGATCCTCCTGCTCCTCCTCCCCTCTCTTCTCTGCTCCCTCCGTGTTTATTCCTGTCCGCTCTCCTTCCTCTCTCTCTTTGCTCCTCTGTGGTCCTCCTCCTCCTCCTCCTCCTCCTCCTCCTCCTCCTCCTCCTCCTCTTCCTCCTCCTCTTTCTCTTCCTCCTCCTCCCCGTTTCCCTCGGTGCCCCCCTCCACCCCTGCTCCCGCTGTCCTCCTCATCACTCGCCTCCTCCTCCCCAGCTTCCCCTGTGCCCCTGATCTGGCATCTCAGATGTCTCGTGGGGGTCTCTCGACGGCCTCTCTGAGGCGTCGTGGAAGCATGGTGTGGCCTATGTGGTCCTCGTGGAAGCCTCCTCCCTTTTCCTCCCTCCTACCTTTTCCTACCTCCCACCCTCCTCCTCCTCCTCCTCCTCCTCCTCCTCCTCCTCCTCCTCCTCCTCCTCCTCCTCCTCCTCCTCCTCCTCCTCCTCCTCCTCCTCCTCCTCCTCCTCCTCCTCCTCCTCCTCCTCCTCCTCCTCCTCCTCCTCCTCCTCCTCCTCCTCCTCCTCCTCCTCCTCCTCCTCCTCCTCCTCCTCCTCCTCCTCCTCTCCTCCTCCTCCTCCTCCTCCTCCTCCTCCTCCTCCCTCCTCCTCCTCCTCCTCCTCCTCCTCCTCCTCCTCCTCTCGGACTCTTCCTCCGCCACGATCTGCTCCTCTATCCTCCTCCTGCTCCTCCTTCTCGCTACCCCTCCTCCTCATATTGCCCGTCTTCCGCCTGTTCCTGTTCCTCCTCCCCCCCCCCATTTCCTACTCCTCACCCCCCACCCTCGATCAGGAGCCGTCGCACGACTCGAGGAGCGGGGGAACAGGTTCGAACGTCGAGCTTCGAGGTCTTTCTGATGTGAGCCCCTGGGAGGGCTCTGGAGGCTGGAAACGTCAAAAACCTAACCCGAGGACCCGTTTCCCGCAGGACCAGTTCCCCTACTGGCGAAAGATGCGGAACCTCCACGGCCCACGACGACGACGACGACGACGCCGACAACAACAACAACAACAACAACAACAACAACAACAACAACAACAACAACAACAACAACAACGACAACAACAACAACAACAACAACAACAACAACAACAACAACAACAACAACAACAACAACAACAACAACAACAGCGACAGCGACAGCGACAGCAACAACAACAACAACAACAACAACAACAACAACAACAACAACAACAACAACAACAACAACAACAACAACAATTACTAGCACGTGGGGACACTCCGTTCTCACCAGTGCCAGGGTTTTCATAGGAGGCGGGCAATACCCCCACTTTGTGGGGGGGCCGGTTCAAGCTCTACCACATTTCCAAACGACTCTTCGCCACCACCCACACCCAGCTTCCCGCCCTATGACGTTCGGACACTTCACTTCGTGGCCTGCGGACGACCTTGGCTACTACACTGGCGCATGGGTACAGTGACTTGTTGTGGTAACATTTTCTGTAAGCTAGCTTAGTATACGACTTTTCCCCCTGTTCCAACACTGGACACCTGTACTGGTTTTTCGTGGCAACATGTTCCTGACGCTAGAATAGGAAACCACGGTAAACCAGTACGACGCCGGTACTGTCTGTAGGTCCTACAATGATATGGACTGCTTTGGCTGGTGAGGCGCTAGCGTCTGATACGACGTTTTTCCGTTTCTGTACCACACAAGCGAAGACACTTATTTTGAGTGGTACCACGTGGGTGGCGCCAGCATACCACAGGACTTGTTTCCGTTGTTGTGAGACGATACATGCTCATTCTTGTTCTGTGGTTGTCGTTCCGGCCTCAATGTGCAATACTGGCTCATTCGTCTACGAAATACACGTGAGTAGCTCTCTCTGGTTGGAGGTCCTGATGGTTGTGGTTGTCCCGATGGTTGTCGCGATGATTGTCCCGATGGTTGTCCCGATTGTTGTTCCGATGGTTCTCCCGATGGTTGTCCCGATGGTTGTCCCGATCGTTGTCCCGATGGTTGTCCCGATGGTTGTCCCGATGGTTGTCCTGATGGTTGTGGTTGTCCCGATCGTTGTCCCGATGATTGTCCCGATGGTTGTCCCGATGGTTGTTCCGATGGTGGTCCCGATGGTTGTCCCGATGGTTGTCAGCGATGCCGGATCCTCCTCCGCGGGTAGAAATTTGGAAAATCCGTGCACGTGTTTTTCGAGGACCTACGGTGCGATTCGTGCGATTGTATGATACGCGGTGCTGAAATTCTTAAGAAACCCAATGGTGTTTGAAGATTTCGGCGTGCGCGCGCGAAGAAAAAACGAATGTGTCCCATATGGTATTATTTGACAGGGATGATGGCCCTGGCATGCGCGCAACCGTTGTTGCAGAAGTTCGAAGCACGTGAAAAAGTTGCTCGCAAGAGCCCGTTTGACAGAAATGTTGAAAAAGTATTGGGTTTCCTAAGAAATCCGCAAGAGCGCGCGGGATGAATGTTTGAAACTTTTTGTTTGAAAAACCATTGGGTTTTTCTTGTTTTTATGTTAAAATCGTTACGAAAACTAGGGTTTTGGAAGGATTTCATCTTGCGCGCGCGAGTGTGCACTTCGTGTCATTTGTTGCAAAGGATTCTTGAAGTTTGGTTATGTTAGAACAAGACATGTCATTTTATATTGTTTTTTGACAGGGAAAGCGGGCGTCAACAAAACAACCGGATCCGGACTCCCCCGTTTTGCCTGAGACTTCCTCACGAAAATGATGAAAATGTGGTTGCGGCCTAGGCGCGGCGAGGGGGGCGTGCACCAGGGGGCCCAACAATAATTATTCTTTAGAAGTAATAATATTCAACATCAACAACAACAACAACAACAACAACAACAACAACAACAACAACAACAACAATAACAAGGTCGACACTGCACGTAATCCCCCGTTCACCGGGCTGCTGGGTCAACGCTTGCCCTTGAGGACAACCCTTGACCTAACCCCCCGTGGTCAGCACCCCACCCCACCCAGCAACCAGCAACCAGCAACCAGCAAGCAGACCTCAAGCTTCGCATTGGAAATCCTCTGGGCTCCTTAAGGCAGCCCATGCACTCCCACGAGCTGAAACCATGCGCGCGCCGCCGAACCGACCTCCGGGACGCAGACTCCATGTGGAATCCGATAGAATCCCGAAGGAAGCCTATAGAACTCCTAGGGAATCCGATGGGATTCCCAAGGAGTCCGATGGGATCCCTCAGGGATTCCTCGGGAATCCCAAGGAATCCGATGGGAATCCGATGGGAATCCTATAAGAATCCTATAGGATGCCTAGGGAAGCCTATAGAAATCCTATGGGATTCCTAAGAATTCCTAAGGAGCCCCAGGGGATGCCAGGGGGATTCCTACGGGATCCCAAGGAATTCTATGGGAATCCTATGGGAATCCTAAGGGAATCCTATAGGATCCCTAAGGAAGCCTCTAGAAATCCGACAGAAGCCGATGGGATTCCTAAGGATCCCCAAGAAATCCCATGGGATTCCTGAGGAGTCCTGTGACACCTCATGGGATTCCTAAGGCACCCCTAAGAATCCGATGGAATCCCTGAGAATCCTATGAAATCCTCACGAATGCTAAGGCATCCCTAGGAATCCTAGGGAATCCCTAGGGAACCTATGGAATCCTCACGAATGCTGGATCCCGAGGGATTCCCCAGGATTCTTGAGGAGTTCCTGGGATCCCTATTGGATCCCTCGGGGCTCCTGAAGATTCCGCAGGGATTCCTGAAGATTCCCTTGGGGTTCCTAAGGATTCCATAAGGATCCCCTGGGATCCTTAAGATTTCTACAAGATTCCTAAGGATTTCTCAAAATTCACTATGGATTCCTGAGGATTCCCTATGGATTCCCTAAGGATCCCTAGGTGTTCCTAAGGATTCCGTCGGGATCCCTAAGGATCCCCTATGGATTCCCAAGGATTCCCCAAGGATTCCGTAAGGATCTTTGAGGATCCCCAAAGGACTTCTAGGATTCCCGATGGATCCCCAAGGATTCCCCCGGTGTTCCTCAGGATTCCCTTTGTGTTTTAAAAGGATTCCCGAAGGATTCCTTAGGATTCCGCTGGATTCCTAAAGATTCCGTACGGATTCCCAAGAGACCCCTAGGGATTGCTAAGAACTCCATAGGGCGTCAGGTGCGCCAGGTGCGCCAGGTGCGCCAGGTGCGCCAGGCGCGCCAGGTGCGCCAGGCGCGCCAGGTGCGCCAGGTGCGCCAGGTGCGCCAGGCGCGCCAAGTGCGCCAGGCGCGCCAGGTGCGCCAGGCGCGCCAGGCGCGCCAGGCGCGCCAGGTGCTTCCTAAGGATCCCCAAGGATTTCTGAAGATTCCATAGGGATTCCTAAGGATACCATAAGGATTCCTAAAGGTTTCCTACGGATTCTTAAGGATCCCACAGGATTCCTTAAGGAATCCTAAGGGCTTCTGAAGGACTCCTCACGGATTGCTAAGGATTCCTCCGGATTCCTAAGGATGCCTTAAGGATTCCTAAGGATTCCTTAACGATTCCTTAAGGATCCCCAAGGATTCCTGAAGGATTCCCAAGGATTGCTTAAGGATTCCTGAAGGAGTCCTAAGGATTCCAAAGGATTCCTAAGCAGCCCTAAGGATCCCTAAAGATTCCTAATGATTCTCCAGGATTCCTAAGGATCCCTACAGATTCCTAAGGATTCCTACGGATTCATAAGAATTCACGCGAATTCTTAAGAATTCTAACGAATGACAAATGCCTGAGGATTCCTGAAGGTTTCCTCAAGGATTTCTTAAGGATTCCGTAAGGGTTCCTTAAGGATTCCTCAAGGTTCCTTACGGATTCCTAAGGATTCCTAAGGATGTATCAAGGATTCCAAAGGATCCCTAAGGATTGTTCAAGGAGTCCTAAGGATGTCTTAAGGATTCCTAAGGATCCCTAAGGATCCCTTAGGATTCCTTACGGAGAGCGGTTGGGATCTGTCTTTGCCGGTTGTGATCTCACCGACTAGTTGGGATCTCACCCGACCGGTTGTGATCTGGACATTTCTCCAGGTGCACCAGGTGCGCCAGGTGCGCCAGGCGCGTCAGGCGCGCCAGGTGCGCCACGCGCGCCAGGCGCGCCAGGTGCGCCAGGCGCGCCAGGTGCGCCAGGTGCGCCAAGTGCGCCAGGCGCGCCAGGTGCGCCAAGTGCGCCAGGTGCGCCAGCCACGCAAAGTGCGCCAGGTGCGCCAGGCGCGCCAGGTGCGCCAGGTGCGCAAGGTGTGCCAGGTGCGCCAGATGCGCCACGCGCGCCAGGCGCGCCAGGTGCGCCAGATGCCAAGTGCGCCAAGTGCGCCAGGTGCGCCAGGCGCGCCAGGCGCGCCAGGTGCGCCAGGCGCGCCAGGTGCGCCAAGTGCGCCAGGTGCGCCAGGTGCGCCAGGTGCGCCAGCCGCGCCAGGCGCGCCGAGTGCGCCAGGTGCGCCAGGTGCGCCAGCCGCGCCAAGTGCGCCAGGTGCGCCAGGTGCGCCAGGTGCGCCATGCGCGCCAGGTGCGCCAGGTGCGCCACGTGCGCCAGGTGCGTCATGCGCGCAAGGTGCGCCAGGTGCGCCAAGTGCACCAGGTGCGCCAGGCGCGCCAGGTGCGCAAGGTGCGCCAGGTGCGCCAGGCACCCCAGCCGCGCCAGGTGCGCCAGGTGCGCCAGGTGCGCCAGGTGCGCCAGGCGCGCCAGGTGCTCCAGGTGCGTCAGGCGCGCCAGGTGCGCCACGCGCGCCAGTGCGCCAGGTCCGACACGCGCGCCAGGTGCGCCATGCGCGCCAACTGCGCCAGGCGCGCCGAGTGCGCCAGGTGCGCCAGGTGCGCCAGGCGCGCCAGGTGCGCAAGGTGCGCCAGGTGCGCCAGGTGCGTCATGCGCGCCAGGTGCGCCACGCGCCCCAGGCGCGCCAGGCGCGCCATGCGCGCAAGGCGCGCCAGGTGCGCCAGGGGCGCCAAGTGCGCCAGAGGTGCGCCAGGTGCGCCAGGTGCGCCAGCTGCGCCAGGTGCGCCAGATGCGCCACGTGCGCCAGGCGCGCCAGGTGCGCCAGGCGCGCCAGGTGCGCCAGGCGCGCCAAGCGCACCAGGTGCGCCATGTGCGTCAGGTGGGCCACGCGCGCCATGTGCGCCAGGTGCGCCAGGCGCACCAGGTGCGCCAGGTGCGCCAGGCGCGCCAGGTGCGCCATGTGCGCCAGGTGCGCCAGGTGCGCCAGCCGCGCCAGGCGCGCCAGCCGCGCCAGCCGCGCCAGACACGCCAAGTGCGCCTGGTGCGCCAGGTGCGCCATGTGCGCCAGGCGCGCTTGGCGCGCCAGGTGCGCCAGGCGCGCCAGGCGCGCCAGGTGCGCCAGGTGCGCCAAGTGCGCCAGGTTCGCCATGCGCGCCAAGTGCGCCAGGCGCGCCAGGTGCGCCAGGTGCCCCATGCGCGCCAGGTGCGCCACGCGCGCCAGGTGCGCCAGGTGCGCCAAGTGCGCCAGCGGCTGGGTTGTTGGTTGCTGGTTGCTGGGGGGGGGCCGGGGGGCACAGTGCAGTGTCAATCATCAACAACAACAACAACAACAACAACAACAACAACAACAACTACAACAACAAACAGCAGCACCAGCAGCAGCAGCAACAAAAGCAACCACCACAACAACAGCAGCAACAGCAACAACAACAACAACAACAACAGCAGCAGCAGCAACAGCAATAACAACAACAACCACAACAACAACAACAACAACAACAACAACACTAACAACAACAACAACAACAACAACAACAACAACAACAACAACAACAACAAGACAGACCACCACCACCACCACCACCACCACCAAAAACAACAGCAACCACAACAACAACAATAACAACAACAACCATAACAACAACAACAACAACAACAACAACAACCATAACAACAAGAACAAAAGCAACAACAACAACAACAACAACAACAATCACTTTACCCGAACGCTCAGTGTTCTCACCAGTGCCAGGGTTTTCATGCGACGCCAGCCAATACCCCCATTTTGTGGGGGGGCAATGCAAGCTCTACCAAATATCCACACGACTCTTCGCCACCACCCACACCCAGCTTCCCGCCCTATGACGTTCGGACACTTCACTTCGTGGCCTGCGGACGACCGTGGCTACTACACTGGCGTGGAGTACACACCCACAGAAGTTGTTAAGCCTACGTTCGTACACCCACAGAAGTTGTTAAGCCTTGTTAACCCACAGAAGTTGTTAAGCCTTCCACAGAACATCTGTTGCATATGATGCATATGGTACATGATACACATGATACACATGATACGTACTCGCAAGGGAAGACGTGCAGGTGTTTTTCGAGGACCCAATGGTTTTTGGAGATTTCGGCGTGCGCGCGCAAAAAAACGAATGTGTCCCGCATGGTATTATTTGACAGGGATGATGGCCCTGGCAGGTGCGCAACCGTTGTCGCAGAAGTTCGAAAAAGTTGCTCGCAAAAGCCCGTTTGACAGAAATGTTTAAAAAAGTGTTGGTTTTCCTACGAATCCGCAAGAGCGCGCGGGATGAGATTTTGACATTTTTTTGTTGAAAAACCATTGGTTTTTTGATGTTTTTATGTTAAAATCGCTCCGAACACTAAGCTTTTGGAAGGATTTCGTCTTGCGCGCGCGAATGTCCACTTTACCTTATTTTTTGCAAGGGATTCTTGAAATTTGATTATATTAGAACAAGAAATGTCATTTTATAGTGTTTTTTGCAAGGGAAAGCGGGGGGGAACAAAACAACCGGATCTTGATCACATCGAATTACCTGAGACTTCCTCACGAAAATGATGAAAATGTAGCTGCGGCCTAGGCGGCGCAGGGGGGGCGTGCACCAGGGGTCCCAACAATAATTATTCTTTAGAATTAATCATGTTCAACAACAACAACAACAACGACGACGACGACGACGACGACGACCACAACAACAACAACAACAGCAACAACAACAACAACAACAACGACGACGACGACGACGACGACGACGACGACGACGACGGCAATGGACAATGGACAATGGAAAGCAAATGACTTGTGCCTCTTGGGGCCCTCTTGGGGGCCGCCTTGGAACCCTCTTGGAGCGTCCAAGGGGCGTTTTCAGAGCGCCTCGGGAGCGCGATGGGCTCCACGGTCGTCTGGGAAAAATGTTCCAATGCCCCAAAAGCGCCATGTGCCGGAACAGTACAACATGCAATGACGCGTCGCCCATGTTGACCTCCAATCTGTGGTTTCCGCCGCCACCTCTCCCTTGCTCCCGAAAAACCCGCGAGACTGCTAAGCGGCTCCAAAAACGCTCCTACGGGGACCCAAAACAGCCAAAGAGGCCATCAGGAAGCCTCCAAGATGTCCCGAGTGGCCGTTCAGACGGTCAAGGAAGTCCCCCGGAAACCCACGCGGGCGCCTTTGTCGGGCGCGTAGCACATGCCGTCCCTGAACATCGTGCCGCCCCCGATGTAATCGTCGAGGTCCGAGAGGCTGAAAATGGCGCTGACGATCGAGCCGTCCCTGTGCCATCCAAGTGACCTCCACCAGCTAGCCCTCCTCATCCACATCCCCCTCCGCATCGTCCTCCTCCTGCTCCTCCAACCTGGTTCCTCAACGTCATCCTCGTCATCCTTCTCTTCCACCTCCTCGGCCTGCTTCATCTCCTCTGCTTCTTCCTCCGCCTCCTCGTCCTCCTCCTCCTCCTCCTCCTCCTCCTCCTCCTCCTCATCATCATCATCATCATCATCATCATCATCATCAGCATCATCATCATCATCATCATCATCACCATCATCATCCAGCATCATCATCAGCATCATCAGCCTTAGCATCAGCATCATCATCATCATCAGCATCAGCATCAGCATCAGCAGCATCATCAGCATCATCAGCATCATCATCATCATCATCATCATCAGCATCAGCATCAGCAACATCATCATCATCAGCATCATAATCCTCATCATCAGCATCATCATTATCATCATTATCATCATTATCATCATTATCATCATTATCATCATTATCATCATCAGCATCATCACCATGATCATCATCCTCATCATCACCATCATCAGCATCAGCATCAGCATCATCATCAGCATAATCATCATCACCATCATCAGAATCAGCATCATCGTCATCATCATCATCAGCATCATCATCATCGCCATCATCATCATCAGCAGCATCAGCAGCATCATCAGCATCATCAGCATCATCATCGTCATCATCATCGTCGTCGTCATCCACATCAGCATCATCATCATCGTCTTCCTCCTCCTCCTCCTTCTCCTGATCCTCATCCTCATCCTCATCAGCATCCTCATCATCCTCGTCATCATCATCCTCGTCATCATCCTCATCAGAATCATCATCACCCTCATCACCATCAGCATTAGCATCATCATCATCATCAGCAGCAGCAGCATCAGCATCAGCATCAGCTTCGTCAATATCGTCATCCTGTCCCTCCTCCTCCTCCTGATCCTCCCCCTCCTCCTCCTCACAATCCTTGTGGCCACCAGTATCAACATCATCAGCAGCAGCATCAGCAGCAGCATCAGCGTGGTCGGCAGCGTCGACATCATCAGCAGCAGAGTCGGCATTAGCATCAGCATCGGCATCATCGTCATCATCAGCAATACTGGCAGCCGCAACAACAACCACCGTATTGAGACAAGTTGCTCTCTTCATTGCCCGCGTGTCACTCAACATGTATACCGCGAATCCTTGACACCCGCCCTTCTCGTCCACAAACGAACACCGTTGGCGGGACTCATCTTTTATGCCATCTGACGGGGTGAACCCTGACAATGTAAGACAGGCGGGTGGGGCGGTGGGGGCATTCAAAATGGCCACGAGGAGGTCCCAGGCGACTGCGTGATTCCTTATCTGAAGGCAATGCCGAAAGTCCAAAGCGGAAACGGAATTCCTCCGTTACGTGCAAAGGTGTCCCAGGCGAAAGCGCGACCCGTGAACTCATCGAAAGCAAGTCAGGGGCGGGAGGGCAATGCCTGAAAGGCGCGAGCGCGATACGTGAGTAAATTGCGAGAATGTCTGGCGCGGCATAGGTTGTAGCCCTGGGCCCAGGAGCACAACTTGAGCCTCAAGACTTCCCCTGGCGAAAAAAAACCGCAAAGCGCGCGAGGACGAAGGCGGACACGTCAATTGACAAAAAGATCAGCAGTACCATCATCATCATCATCATCATCATCATCATCATCATCAGCATCATCATTAGCATCATCGTCATCATCATCATCGTCATCAGCATCAGCATGGTCATCCTCATCATCATCATCATCATCATCATCATCATCATCAGCAGCAGCAGCAGCAGCATCAGTAGCATCATCATCATGGTCATCATCAGGATCAGCATCATCATCAGCAGCAGCGTTATCATCATCAGCATCATCAGCATCATCATCATCGACATCATCATCACCAACATCACCATCCCCTCCTCCTCACCCTCCTCGTCCTCATCCCATGCTCTTCCACATCCTGCTCATCCCCTATCGCTCGTTTCGTTCGGCCGACACGTGCACAAAACCATGGCGAAGTCGCTGGAACGCAACCGACGCACGCGCCCGCAATCCAGCACGGCAACTGAAGCGGTCGCGACGGAGCATTTCGCATAGACGGCCTCACAATTTCGAGGAGAACCACGGACGCAACGCCGAATGGCGCCAGTAGGTGCCTCCTCCCCCTGGTTTTCCTCCTCCTCCTCCTCCGCCTGCGCCTCCTCCTCCTCCTCCTCCTCCTCCTCCTCCTCCTCCTCCTCTTCCGCTTCCTC
>CAUYUJ010020722.1:111157-151599 GCA_963575745.1 Prorocentrum cordatum | reverse complement strand
GTAGCTCGCGCGAGCTCATGTAACATAAATGTTGAAAAACCATTGGTTTTGTGGGAGTCGGACAGCGCGCGCGGGATGAAATTTGGACATTTTTTATTGAAAAACCATTGGGTTTTTGATGTTTTTATGTTGAAATCGTTACGAAACCTAAGGTTCTGGAAGGATTTCGTCTTGCGCGCGCGAATGTCAACTTTACCTTATTTTTTGCAAGGGATTATTGAAATTTGATTATGTTAGAACAAGAAAAAGTAGCTCGCGCGAGCTCATGTAACATAAATGTTGAAAAACCATTGGTTTTGTAGGATTCGGACAGCGCGCGCGGAAGGACATTTTGACAATTTTTTCTTAAAAAACCATTGGGTTTTTGATGGTTTTATGTTAAAATCGCTACGAAACCTAAGGTTTTGGAAGGATTTCGTCTTGCGCGCACGAATGTCCACTTTACCTTATTTTTTGCAAGGGATTCTTGCAATTTGATCAAGTAAGAACAAGAATTTTCATTTTATAGTATTTTTTACAAGGGAAAGCGGGGGGAAACAAAACAACCGGATCCGGACACAATCGTTTTGCCTGAGACTTCCTCACGAAAATGATGAAAATGTAGCTGCGGCCTAGGCGCGGCGGGGGGGCCGTGCACCAGGGGTCCCAACAATAATTATTCTTAAGAAGAAATAATGTTCAACAACAACAACAACAACAACAACACCTCCCCTCTCCATCCGTGAAACTCTTGCGAGTTTTTGAAGCGAATGTGCGCGGCGCTAAGGCGAGAGCCACATCATCATCCCCAGGTTGCCGGAAGGGGGGGGGTCCTATCATCTTCCGCGGGCTAGTCTTCGAGAAGTCCACCCTCGATGCGGGAGCGTCCATCCTCGATAACTCCACCACCGACCAAGGAGCGTCCGTCCTCGACGATACGGGTGCCAGCTGGAGTTGTCTTCGAAACTTCGGGGGGGGGGGGGCGAGCAACCGCCTGCGAAAGAGAGCCCGGCGCGCCCGGCCGGCGGACGAGTCGGCGTCCCCCAGCGAGGAGTCCGAGTCGGTGTCGTCCTCGTCCACCTCCTCGAGCAGGGAGCGGGGGAGGGCGCTCCCTGCGTGATCTATCCGACGTCGCGGAAGGCATGCAACATCGCGAAAACCCACGACGGGAGCCCTAGGCCCCAGCGTCCTGCGGCACAACTCGAGGCGGACCGAGCCTGGGCAAAAATGCCGCCACGGGGGAGCGGGCGCGGGGATTCATGGGTCGGGAAAGGCCAGACCGACGGAAAGTCTTGTTTTCCGCCGCCAACCACCCGAGTGTAGGGGGGTGGGGTCTCGTTCTCCTCCTGTTTGTCCTCCTCCTCCTCCTCCTCCTTTTCCTCCTCCTCCTCCTCCTCCTCCTTTTCCTCCTCCTCCTCCTCCTCCTCCTCCTCCTCCTCCTCCTCCTCCTCTTCTTCACCCCCCTCGCTCCTCACTCCTGGTCATCGTCCCCCCCCCCCATCTCTGGCACCTATCGGACCGCTCGGTGCCTCTGAAGCCCTCTGGGGACGTCGTGGAGCACCCAAAGGGCGGGACCAAAGGCGGAACGAAGTCTAACCGGGTGGAGTCAGTGGACGCGGGGGCAGAGGTGCTGGAGGGAGAGGTGGCAGCCAGTGGGGAGTGCAGGCTACTGAGGACCCAGACATCCACCGATGGGTTTTTTCGAATCCGCCAGCCCCCAGAAGTATTGACCCCTTCCCCAGGGTAGGTCTTCATCCAGAATGCACTCTTCACTGCCCTGGGGCCAGAACGCGACGGCCCCTGGAGACCGAAAATCAACAGCACCACCAGCGCGAGGCGCCAGGCAGGGTCCTCCCTGCGGGCCCCCCCCCCTTCGCTCGCGAAATCTCACATCCAAAGCTCAGAAAGGTATCGCGTGCGGGGGCGAATTATATCCACCGAAGCTGGTGGCCGATTGGGCGCGTTTTGTTCGGCGTTGACCTGGGCTGCAGTAGCATCGATGCCCTGGGAAAGGAAAGGCAAATCAGTCATGGGCGGCCAGTTCACGACAATATCTGCGCAAGCTGCGTGCTATAGCATATGTGGTAGGAGCGAACGTACGATTCTATGTGGTGTGAACTATGTGGTGCAAGCCACGTGGTGCAGTAGATGCGATAGGAGCGAACGTACTCATCTATGCGGGGTCAGCTACGTGATGCAAGGTACATGGTGCAACATATGTGGTAGGAACTAACGTGCTCGTACGTGTGATGCGAACTATGAGATGCAAGTTATGCGGTTCACGATCTCTGGTAGAAGCCAACGTACGCGTACATGTGGTGCGATCTATGTCATGCCGACTATGCGCTGCAATATATGCGATCGGAGCAAACGTACTCATACATGCGGTGTGAGTTATGTACGGCAAGCTACAATCATCGTGCTACCATACGGAACGACTACTAAGGAATGAAGGGGCTGTTCTGACCACGGTGGATCTACACCCTGCGAACTGCTCAAGAAATCATGGGTTAAGAAATTCATAGTTTCAGAGCTTGAATAAAACCCAGAACTTCTATCAAACTCTTGGGATTTACATTGAAAAATTAAGAATCATCGAGACTCTGGCCGAAAACTTAGGTCTTCTTAAGCATCGCCTAAGGTGTAGGCAACGAGAAGGTGCCACGACAATAAATGTAGGGAGCGGCCCGAAAGCCCGAGCTTTCCCCGAGGCCAAAGCGGGGTCCGTGTTCTCAGTGTCTTGACTGTACATGATGCAATCTATGTGGCAGGAGCTTGCGTACGCATCTACACCCTGCGAAATGCTTAAGAAATCATGGGTTAAGAAATTCATACTCTCAGAAATTGAATAAAACCCAGAACGTCTATCAAAATCTTTGGATTCACATTGAAAAATTAAGAATAATCGAGACTCTGGACGAAAATTTAGGTTTTCTTAAGCATCGCCTAAGGTGTACGTGGTATGAGCTATGTAGTGCAAACTACGTGGTGCCATAAAAGCGGCAGGAGCGAACGTGCCCATCTGCGTGGTGTGATCGACGCGGTGTAGGCTATGGGATGCAATGCCTGCGGCAAGAGCTGACAATGCATAAAGGTGGTGTGAGCTATGTGGTGTGGGCTACCTGGTATATCCTATGTGACTGGAACTAACGTGCTCATGTATGTGGTGTGAACTACGTGGTGCATGCTGCGCGGTGCACTCTCTGTGTTGGGGGTTAACATACTCGTCTATGTGGTGTGGACTTCGTGAAGAAATCTATGTGGCGCGATGCATGTGGTGCAACGTATGCGGTGCAAGCTACGCGGTGTAATCTACGTGATGAAATACCTGCGTCGCAATCGATTAAAATCGACTCGGTTGCAATCGAATGGATGGCAACTATTAAATTGCAGCGGGGGGGTGCCGCGGGGCGGCGGCGACGGGGCGGCGACGTCGACCACAAGGCGACCGAACTTACAACGGAGCCCAGTCCTACAGAAATGAACTAAGAATCACGAAAGGCTAACAATAGTTTGGGAGAAAGTCTGTGGCCAAAAACCAAAAAAACTCCCCTGTGGCGGACTGGCACTGGCATTGTAAATCGACCAGACGTCGGGCATGAAAGATCTACCAGACGGAAATGTCCATCGACCGAACAGACGGTTTGCATGCGAATGCCTAGCATGGGAAGATGAGCGCAAGCGGTGCCACACTCAACCCAACCGTACGAGGTGACAAAGAGCGTACGGCACGGGCGAATGCAACGCCGGTAGCCTCGACGATGGTACCTTGCGCTCTTGCAAATGCGATGCCCTTGAGGGAAAACTCTGAACTGCTTCCCGTGGAAGAGGTGTTCTTTCCGGATCTTTGACCCCCTCGCTGCTGGCGGCCTCCCTGGTGGTGTTGGTGGCGTCGCCTCTCCTCATTGCACCGACCTTGCAGACGTGTTGCACCAGGTTGTTGCGTGGATTTCTGTCACCGCAAAATCCCGAAACGGTGAGCGAAAAACGAAGTGAATCGCGTGGACCTTCTGTCTTCATTCCTGGCCAAACAAAATCCGCGCGAAATTCATCTCCAAATCCGAAGGGAAATTCTCCAGGACACTCTGGGCCCATCCTGTCGTTTTCCGGACGAAATCCGCTCTGCGATGTTGGCAGCATGATCCTTCCTCCGACGGGGCCGGGAACTCCTCGTCGCAGCAGTCCACGACGGCGGCGGGGCCGAGCAGGCCGTACCGGTCACCAGTTGCGAGGCCAGGCGACGGCGCCAGAGGGCAGCACGGCGCCTGCGCGCCACACGGCAGATACGTCACCATCGGCGGCCGGCGCCGCGCCTGGCGTGCCTCGGCATCCCCTTTGGCGCGCCGCTTGGTCCGACAAAGGCGGGTACGCTCGAGCTCGGCTCGACGTCCTACACCGTAGGGCATCAGCTGAATAGCTCACCAACACTGGTCGGGCCCATCATGGGGTCGGCTAGGGTCGGTCAACTGGTCCGCTGGCGTCGCCCGACTACACCTCCGGCGCTCCCACGAAACAGGGCGCCAGGACATCAGCGGTAACCGACCGAGAACGACTTCAGCATGGTGGGTCCTTCCCTCCCCCCTTTCGTTCCTCCTCCTCCTCCTCCTCCTCCTCCTCCTCCTCCTCCTCTTCCTCCCCCTGCTCCTCCTCCTCCTCCTCCTCCTCCTCCTCCTCTCCTCCTCCTCCTCCTCTTCCTCCTCCTCCCTTTGCTCCTCCTCCTCCTCCTCCTCATACGTACACAAATCACATTATTCCGATCGCAACTACTATCACTGTGGGAATGTTTAAGGAAGTCCCTGGTCCGCTCTGCCTGGATTCCGAGGATTATAACTAAAAAATATGGGAGGGGATGGGTGGGAAGGGAAGGGTGGGAAGAGGGCGTTTACTCTTAGCCTCATTATCCGCACTGCGTCGTCCAAGTACCTGTCTGCCAGACAGGTCAAAACAACGGTTGTTCGAAACACCCCCGGCTGAACCACATCTAATGAGCTCGTCTGTCTCCGCGTCACTGCACAAGATGAAAGGCCAACCAACACCGTTCGAGGGACTAATGAGTTGAACAACTGAGTCCGGGAAGGCGTGCCCAAGTGGTTGCCCACTGAAACGCATGCAACGACGTTCCTTTCGGGGATCCTCTGACCCGGGTCAATCCAGACCCAGGTCAGCAGGAAACCAAAAACTGCAATGCAAGAAAAAAAAACTGCAGCGCAGGTCCTCGCAAACCCGGGTCAGCCGGTAGGCGCGGCCGCCTCGCGGCCACGAGCGGCTCCCTGACCCGGGTCAGCCAGAGGGGGCCTTCGCAGGATCCTGCAGGATCCGGCGCCCTGGCTGACCCCCGTCTGCACTGACCCCCGTCTCGAGGCTCCCGATCCTTGACAATCAGCGAGGCTGCTTGAGCCCGGCGGCCACTTTAAAAAGAAGCCCTCGAACGCAGGTCGCCGCATTGCTAGCAGCCCAAGTATTTGCAGGGCGACCGCGGGCTCGCGTCCAGTGTCACCTGTTGCCGTAGGTACCTTGGTCTCTCCAACATTCAAGCCGGGACAAACATTCGCAAGTTCCTCCTTGAGCGCCGTAACCAGATTGAGGAAATCCACGCGCGATGCCCCAAACATAGAATGCCACCCGCGAGTATGATGCCTGCTGGGGCGTCACAACCACCAAGTCGAGCGCATTTCCGAATTGCCCGGGCCTTCCACTTGCGAAATGTTGCTTCGACCCCCGCATCAAAGAGCAGCGGGCCCTGAGTGTCGTCTTGCTCGACGCCCCCCTGTATCTCAACGCGACAAGAAGCACGAAATCGACCGCATTGGTTTCAATAGGTGCCCGACAGCATGGCCTTTTTTCCCAAACCTCGGCGATTAAATTCGATCGAAGACCATGCTCAGGCCTTCGATCGAAGTCCATGCTCAGGCCCAGACCCAAACACCAAATAGACACTTTCCAATCCAAGCTGCTGTCACACACACAAGTTCGAATAGCGTGAAAACGTCGTCAAATGCGCGCATGCGTCGGAATCCACATTGGCATTCTGATTGTTGGGCAACCAACGCGCCACGAGGGCGGTGATATAGCAGACGTACGAAGAGTTCGCAGTTTCGGAAGGCTCACGTCACCATTCTGCGACAGCATCAAAACATTGGTTATCTCCAATCCAACTTGGGCCAATCACGCCCTCATGAACAATCGTCTTCAAAAGGTCAAGTAGGAGGCCCAAACACTTTCCTGATAATGTTTTGAACGCTTCCACTACGATTCCAAACTAACCGGGAACCCTCAGAAGCGTCACTGGTGTCAGTGCGAATCGAAGCTTCAACCGTCCTGTATATTTGTACAACAAAAAGATTGCGTAGATGCACAAGAGGAGTCCGTCCATCCGGTGTTGAGGATCCCCTCCAGGTAGCTGGCGAAGTTATCTGGCCCTGCATGCACGCCAGATCCAAATTCAGAGGAGCAAGCTGGTTCTCCTTGCGTCGTTGATCCGGTCGAGCTCGATGAAGTCGCCCAGGGTATTCGGAAACGCTGGTTTACCCGTTTCTGTTAGTTCCCGGAGGATATATTATCGGATTGTTTTGGGAAGCTTTCTGCGCTGCTCAAGATCGCGCGTATGAAGCCCATTGTTGAAAAATATCGTCGGCACGAAGTGACTTCCACGGCTGGTCGTTGAATTGTCGTCGCTTGCTGCACGCGCCCTCCCCATGAGATGCCGCTGCGTCGAGTAATACCGCGTCTGCTTCAAATAGCGCATGGTGTCTGAGCATCTCGTCCAAACCCTTCTGACAAAAAAACGTCGTTTTCGCACGGACTGCATCCTCGATCCTCGCTCGCATCGATGATCTGTGCCCTTTGGTTCGTCGGCGCTGGGGCCTCTCAACAACGAGCTCCACGAACACACCGCGGCGATGACCCCAAGTCAATGTGCTAGGACAAATTCCCGGTCGACACGTGCAAATACGAAGACGTAAAAATGAAATCAATCTCCCGCACTTGCCCCAAGCTGCTCTTAAAAGTCCAACTGTGCTCATTACGGCCGTTCGCATCACTATTGAAGACATTCAGGTTGAAAGCGGCCACCATGTCAGCCATCGTCTGACAACGAATTCCAAATCCTGACTGCGAAGTAGAATCGCCTCCACATCACGATAGCATTTCAATCACGAACTGTTTCTGTCAACGTCGGGTGCACTTGTTCCTGCACTGGGTCCAGCGCTTCAGCCGAATGTTTTGCACGAGCTAGATAAATTGCACGAAGCGAGGTCCTCCATTGCGCGCGTTGCAAATCGAGGCGAAGCACTCGATCAGAAGTGAAATGTGTCGAGCGGATGCTGCCATCCAGACGTGCATGTATCGACATACTCACACCTGAAGCAGAATAGTCCAACACCACTGTTTTACTTTCTGCGCGAATTGCACTGAACAGGATGATGTCCCAAACTAAAGTCTTAAAGTCAACCATCAGCTCTGTGAGTCTGTGCGTGCTCATCGGAGGTCTGGAAAAGACGCGGTGGCAGACCACGCGGTGTCATAAACATGACATACACGCGCACAAGTTTGCCTCTCGGGGCCGTCGTGCGGGCAATAGCTGGGCGGTCTTGGGATGTTCTGGCAAGCCTCAGCCCTTGACAAGTCCACACCTCCAGCAAAGTGAATGCGTGCAGCTTTGAACCGAACAAGGACGAACTACCGACGAGGAAGCTTCCGTGAGATCTGCGAAAGAAATGCACACAAAACAATGGCATTGCAATGCAACGCATTGACATAGGAACTGGAGGCGAGAGTAATGCAACGCGAAGTAAAGACGCAAGGTAACGCGATACGGTGCCATTCAAAGCAAAGCGAGCAACCTTAACTCATGCAATGTAAAGCACAACACACTGCAAATGCACATTCGACGCAAAGCGACGCAGTACAACTCAATTCAATGCATGGCGCCGATCGAAACCGAGGAACCCCAGGAACTCAGAAGTCCCAGGGACGGAGAACCCAAGGAACGATTCCGACGAACCCAGGCTGGGTGGTGCAAGTGCTTTCACTTCCCTTTCGCAGACAAGGTGACAAAGGAGAGGAGAACGAGTACGGAAGAGGGTGGAGGGAGAAGCGAGGAGGTGGCCCGAGTTCCTAGCATTGTACTCGCACCTCGCTCTCGGGTCAGTGCGCGCGCGGTCAGTCCGTCGGTCGGTCTGGTCATCGGTCGTCGGTTGGTCGGTTGGTCGGTTGGCCAGTGCGTCGGTCCTCGTCGTCGTCGGTCGTAGACCTCTGGGTCGGCCCGTCGGTCGGTCGGCCGGTCGGCCGAATCGTCGGTCGGCTGTCGGTCGGCCGGTCCGACGGTCGTCGTCGTCTGTCGTCGACGAGTCGGTCGGTCGGTCAATGTCGTCGTCCTCGTCGACGGTCGTCGGTCTGCTCGCTCGATCCGTCGGCCTGTCGATCGGTCGGTTGTCGTCGGTCCGTCGGCCGGTCGCTTGTCGTCGTATGTCGGCGTCGTAAGGGATGGCTCTCGTTTGGCTCCCTTCTGATTGCCTCTTGGGCACCGTATGGCTGCCCATGCGATAAACAAAAGTCCAATAACTGGCCAGGCAGCGGGCTAATGTATGAGTGAGAACTTGCCAGCCAGCTACTGGAAACCTTTCCCTCGAAAAATTTGAGCCCTGGAACCCACACCGTGGGCAACTGAACCGCTTTCCCTCATAACAAGTACGGGCTGGAACGCACTCGTCTTGCCAGCATGAACTACTGGATCACTTTCCCTCGTAAAGATGGAACGCTTCCACCGTAAAACTCAAGGGCTGGACTGTTTCCTTCGTGAACTTGAAAGGCTGGAGCGATGTGGTCATGTGGGCACAAGCGTCTGGAACCCTTTCATCTGCAAAATCTACTGACTGGAACAACACCCCGCGTAGACCTTTGAAACCTATCCATTGGGCGGGGGGAAGAGGAGGGGTCGGGCTTGGGGGTGCGGCTCCTGTTGAATTCACGCCTCGCTCTCAAACGGGGTCAGTGCGCGCGCGTTCGTGCGCGCGCGGTCGGTCCGTCGGTTGGTCCGGTCGTCGGTCGTCGGTTTGTCGGTTGGCCAGTGCGTCGCTCCTCGTCGTCGTCGGTTTTCGTCTTCTGGGTTGGTTCGTCGGTCGGTCGGTAGGTTGTCGTCGTCGTTCGTCGTCGTCTCGGTCGGTCGGTCAGTCAGCCGTAGTTGTCGTCGTCCATCGTCGTCATCGGCGTCGTCGGCGTCGGCATCGGCGTCGGCGTCAGCGTCATCGTCGTCGTCCGCGTCGTCCTACGTCCGTCACTCTCTCGATCCGTCGGCCTGACGGTCTGACGGTTGTTGTCGGTCTGTCGGCCGGTCGGTTGTTGTCGTCGGTCGGCGTCGTAAGGGATGGCTCCCTTTTGGCTCCCTCTTGACTCCCAAACTTTCCAGGTAAGTTACGCTCATTGAATTTGCACAACCAACAACAGTCCGCTGGCAATACAGCCGGCGCGCATCGGGAGGTCGACCCTGCAAAATCAAGGGTACTCCAGAGTTCGTAATAAAAGGGAGGGGGTCTGAAGCCTCCAAGACAAGCCATTTCAGACCCCCCCCCGTGGGAGAACCCTCCAAAACATCGTCCCCAGACCCCCCCAGGCCCTCCAAGATAGCCTGGAAGAGACCCCCCCCCGAAATGAGACCCCCTCCCTTTTATTACGAAATCTGGAGTACTCTTGTGTCCTGTCCATCCCATCTCATGACCTCTACGCGTTCGGCCTGAGGGTGCTCTTGGTGCCCTGCCCGGCGTGCGACCCCCTTCGCGAGGCTGCGGTTCGGTCGCGGGTGACCGCGGCCGCGGCCTCGGCAGGGCGTCCTCGTGTCCTGTGGCTGTCGGAGGCCCCGTTGCCGTCGGAGGAGCCTCGTGTCCTGTCGCGCGTCCTCTCGCAGGCGCGACGACTGCAGGAGCTGCTGATCCTGGATGTCGGCCTCCGGAGGCCCGTTCCGGGCCCGGGGGCATCAACAGAGGTACACACTGTTCGTTTCTAAGTATTGGAAATTGGGCGCCCGAGTTATCCGGGGTAACTCGGGTCCGGGGTAACTCGGGTTTGGATTCCCGAAAAAGGAACCCGAGTTAGCCCTGACCCGAGTTACCCCTGATGATTCGGGGCTCTGAGGAAAGTCCTTTGATCCTTGGGGGGCCAGGGTCCTCTCATCTCTGATTGCTCCATCCTGGGCCTCTTCCTGGCCACCAGGGGGGGCAGGAACGGTTAGAAACGAGCACAATCAGAAGCGAGCACGGGTGGCCTCGATGAAGGGGAACTGGGACACACAAATAAATACACACAAATAAAAATATCCCCCATATTTTCCCATATTTTCGGGGTTTCTGTCTTCCCTCCCACTTCCCATATTTTCCCATATTTTCGGGGAATCGAGGATTAATTGTGTCTGTGTGTTTTTGTTCCCTCCTGACTCGAGAGCTCCCGACGGGGGGACAGGCCGCCCGCGCCTCCCCGCCCCGGGGAGGGGCCGCCGGCGCCCGCGTGGGGTGCTGCCGCGCACGTGCGGCCCCGGAGCCCGCGGCTCGGCCGTCGGAGGAGCGCGTCGCGCGCCTCCTGGGCGAGGGCGGGGCCCAGCGGCGTGGACGGCTTCGCGCCGGGGTTTCGCTGAGAAAAGCCACGCCTCCAAAGATCGCCATAGATCGCCATGTCGCGGCGAGGGCGGGGCCCAGCGGCGTGGGCGGCTTCGAGCCGGGGTTTTAGCTGAGAAAAGCCACGCCTCCAGAGAGTCCAGAGCTTCGATTGGGGGATCGCCATGTCGCGGCGAGGGCTGGGCCCAGCGCGGAACCAGGTCGCAGATAGGCCAAAGGAACCCACGTGGACGGCTTCGAGCCTGGGTTTAGCTGAGGAAACGCCTCCAGAGAATCCAGAACTTCGATTGGGGGATCGCCACGTCGCGGCGAGGGCTGGGCCCAGCGGCGTGGACGGCTTCGAGCCTGGGTTTAGCTGAGAAAAACCGCCTCCAAGGAGTCCAGAACTTGGATTGGAGGATCGCCATATTTTACCATCGCGTAACCAGGTCGCAGATAGGCCAAAGGAACCCACGTGGATGGCTTCGATCCTGGTTTAGCTGAGAAAGCGCCTCCAAAGAATCCAGAACTTGGATTGGAGGATCGCCATGTGTTACCATCGCGGAACCAGGTCGCAGGTAGGCAGATGGAACCCACGTGGATGGCTTCGATCCTGGTTTAGCTGAGAAAACGCCTCCAAAGAGTCCAGAACTTGGATTGGAGGATCGCCATGTGTTACCATCGCGGAACCAGGTCGCAGGTAGGCAGATGGAACCCACGTGCATGGCCAATGGACAAAGAAGCGCATCATCACTAGGTGGCCACACGTGAACCCTACCCCCACCCCCCACGATTTTGTCTAAGGGGGTGTGGGGGTCCACTCCGCTCTGGCGCCCCCGAACGAAGTGAAAACCCACCCCGCCATAGAAATCGTGGGGGCGTGGGGTGGGGTGCACATGTGGCCACCGAAGCATCTCCTTCGGTGGGAGGGCGGGGCTCGGTGCCCTCCTGCCTGTTCCTGGCGAGCGTCCAGATGGCCACCCTGGCGCGGTCCGCCGCGAGGCGGTGGGTACTCAGGGAAGACGCAGCGGGCGGTCTTCGGGTGGAGACTGGCTACAGGGCGGCGAGGAGCGCGCCTCACCCTGCGGGGCGGTGGGAGGCGCGGAGCGCCGCGACTGGCAGGGCGGCGCCGCGAGTACGCCGTGGGCGGGCTGAGGGCGGCCGCCACCTCCGCGGTCTCCGCTGGAGGGGGGAGGGGGTCCGAAATGCAAAGACCGAACATTCCAGAGGGCACCCTTCGGAGCCAGAGCTGCTGTTGTGCACCCTCGTACCAGCGGGTGGCAAGAACAAGGAGGGCGGCTGCAGTATGTCCAGGGCGTCGACATGCCACAGGAGAGAGGAGGAGAAGGGAAACAGCCTCGATGGTCGAAGTAGCAGGGCGCCTGTGGTAAATCAGAATAGCTCGAAGGAAAACAACTGCATCTGCCACAGTGCCTCGGGTGCCTTAGGGCGTTTCAGAATCCTCCTCTGCCGTCTGCGAAAGTTTCATTCATGATTCTAGGAGCGACCCCATTCTCGGGTTGAGCCTAGGGTTTGACAACCGCGCCCCCCCACACCAGAGCCTATGTCGGGCACGGTTCGAATTTAACTTGAACAGAACATGAAAAGAACAGAAATATCAATAAAGCAAGCCCACACCTCCCAAACAAACGCAAAACCGCCAGAAACATACCAAACTTCGAATAGCACAACAAACATCAGCCAAAGCAGCACAACAAACATCCCAAGACAACCAAGACCACAAAACAAATGCCCACGACAGCCAATCTCGCCCCAAGATGGCCAAAAGGCCTCCAAAACGATCACTGATCATGAAGGCCTTCAGACACTCCAAGACGGCCCGAAGATGACTCAAGACGGCCTCAAAGCAGCCGAAGAGTCCCTCAAACGGCCCGAGAGGGCCCCAAGAGGACGCCAACAAGGAACTCGAGAGCACACGAAAATGTTTGTCCTTGGGATGTGAACCGAGCGTCGAATGTTTGCCCTTTCCACCTTCCGAAAACCCCAAACAACCCAAAACGTACCGAAGACGCCCGGGGGGACTCCAAGACGGCCCAAGAGAGCCCTCAAGACCGCCAAGGGGGCCCTAAGATGGCCCAGGGGCGCTCCAAGACGGCACCAGGGGCCCAAAGACGAAGGACCCAAGAGACCAAGAGGAGGAAATCGAGTTGGCCTGACAGCCGGTTCCTACAGGATTGCCTCCAAGACCCCCAACATGCCCCCAAGGGCCCAAGAGACCCCCTTAAGAGGCCCCAAAAGCCCCTCCCTACAATCCACCAAACATTTGGGAGGGGGAGGAGGAGGGGGAGGAGGAGGAGGAGGAGGAGGAGGAGGAGGAGGAAAGGAGGAGGGGGAGGAGAGGAGGAGGAGGAGGAAGGAGGGGAGGAGGAGAGAGGAGGAGGGAAGGAGGAGGAGGGAGGAGGAGGATGAGGAGGAGGAGGAGGAGGAGGAGGAGGAGGAGGAGGAGGGAAGAGGAGGAGGACCGATAGGCCTCCCGAAAGGTCCGAGAGGCCCTCAAGAGGCCACAGGCAAGTCCCAGCACGCGTCTTCAGCACGCTGCGCTGCTGCCCCGGCCAGGCGGCGAGGCTTGCCGCGGGCGGCTGGACAAACAGTACCTTTTTGTCCGAGATCCTCTAAAGGGGAATTAGGACACACAAATAAATACACACAAATAAAAATATCCCCCATATTTTCTCATATTTTCTGGGTTTTTGTCTTCCCCACCACTTCCCATATTTTCCCATATTTTCCTGGGGATCGAGGATTAATTGTGTCTGTGTGTTTCTTTCCCTCCTGATCCTCGCGGACGTCTCGGTCGGCGAAGGATCCCCCCTTGGCGGGTCCAGCCGCTGAGGCCCTGCACGATTCGTATGCTGTGCTGCTGCTGCGTGTCCCCAACTTCGCGCTTCGCGCTGCGCGAAGCGCGAAGCGCGAATAACTTCGCGCTCTCGCGCCGCCCTCCCAAAGGGAAAGAAGAGGAGGACGAGGAGGAGGGGGAGAAGGAACGAGGACCGCGAAGCGCGAAGCGCGAATAACTTCGCGCCCTCGTGGGAGCCCTTGCGTATGCTATGCTGCTGCGTGTCCCCGAGCACTGGCGGCCAACGAATCAGTTGTCGCCTGTGCGCAGCGCGGCGCAAATCCAGACGAGAAGGGAACGACGCCGCGCTCGCGCGCGCGCTGCGGCCTCGGTGCCCGTCTTTTCCGCGAGCTCATGCGCTTATCCACCACTTATAGCCCCCAACTAGAAAAATGCATCGCGCAACTTCGCCAAGCGCGTCGAAGAACACCGCCACCACAATATGGGATCTGACATCAAAGGCCCGTGCGTCGTGCTGGCTTCCGTGAGACAATGATCGGACAGCAGTGGGGGGAAGGGGGGAGGACGGGCGGAGACTGAGGAAGAGGCGGGGACGAAGACAGTGGACACTGGTAGCTTCACCAGTTCGCCCCGCGGGGGCGACCCTACGAGACGGGGAAAATTGTCTAGAGAAGCAACAAAAGCTGCATAAGCACAACCTTTCGGAACTCCGCGCGGATTTCTTGGATCGGCGCTAGGACACCACTGCATGGCGCGCGGGGCGCGCTAGGGGCGCCAGAGGCGCCGACAGGAGGGCCCAGCGCCGATTCGAGACATCCACGCGGAGCTCCGAAACTTGATCTCAATGCAGGCGATAGAGGCTGGCATCGCGCACTGGGTCTGGTGAGGGGTGGAGCAACGACGGCAAGAACAGAGACAAAAAGATCCCGATAGATCCCGATGTATCCCGGTGGATCTCTGTGGATCCCTGTGGATCCCTATGGACCTATGGATCCGTGGGAGTCCCGATGGGAATCCCACTGAAGGACGCCTTCGGGGTATCCATGGGAGTTTGCCAGCGTTGATGCATGTCCGCACAGGTGAAGCGAACGTATGCTGGGAATTGTTCTACGGGATCCGACAGAGATCCGACACGGACTCTATAGGATCCTAGATCCATCATGAAGAACTCCCTGCTACGGACTCCTTGGTACGGACCCCTCAATAAGGATTCCTTCCGAAGGATGTCTTACTGAAGCGTCGAGAGAGCGCGCCCGTGGCGCACTCCCAAAGGGGGGGGGCCTCAGCTACCCCCCCCCTCGACCTGCCCTTCCGGAAAAAAAAAACAAAAAAAAAAAAAAAACCCTCTCCATTTTCTCGCCCCTCGGAAGCAAGCTGCCCCCCCTCCCTTTCGCGCTCCGGAAGCTGCGTCCCCCCATCCCTTTCCAAGGGGGGGGGGCTCAGCTGCCCCCCCCCCCCCCCCCCCGTGAACCTCCCCCGCCGGAAGCCCCCCTGCCCTCTTTTTGTTGTCCGCCCCTCGGAAGCTACCCCTCCTCCTTTCGCGTTTCGCGCTCCCGAATCTACGCCCCCCCCTTTCCCAAGGGGGGGAGGGCTTATATAGCTACCCCCCCCCTCTTGGACCTCCCCTGCCAGAAGCCCCCATTTCCGCCCCTCTGAAGCTACCCCTTCCCCCTCCTTTGGTCCTCCGGAAGCTCCCCCCCCCTCCCTTTCCCAAAGGGGGGGGGGCTTAGTTTCCCCCCCCCTTTGGACCTCCCCTACTAGAAGCACCCCCATCCTTTTTCTGCTCCCCGGAAGCGACGCCCCCCACACGAAAGTCGCCACTGGGGCCTTCGGTGGAGCTCCCTACGGGGCCACGAAGCGCTGTACTGAGCGGGGGAGACGCATGCGAACACCGCCACTGGGGCCTTCGGTGAAGCTCGCTAAGGGGCCACGAAGCGTTGTACTGGGCGGGGGAGATGATGCATGCGAACATCGCCGCCACTGGAGCCTTAGGTGGAGCTCCTCATGGGCCCACGAAACGATGTACTAAGTGGAGGAGACGCATGCGAACGAAGCGCTGTGCTGAGTGCGGGAGACGCATGCAGACACCACCGCCACTGGGGCCTTCGGTGGAGCCCGCTTATGAGGCCACGAAGCGTTGTACTTGGTGGGGAAACGCATGCTTATGGGGCCACGAAACGTTGTACTGGGTGGGGGGAACGCATGCGGACGCAGCCACTGGGCCTTCGGTGGAGCGCCTTATGGGGCCACGAAACGTTGTACTGGATGGGGGAAACGCATGCGGACGCAGTCGCTGGGGCCTTCGGTGGAGCTCGTTGTGGGGCCGCAGGCCAATGGGCCTCCGTTGAGAAATCAGAATCAGAATCGGAATCCCCAGGGGGGGGGGGTCCCGGGCCGGGGGGGTCCCGGGGGGGGTGGGGGGGCAGATTCGTTTTCCCTCGGGCGGCCTAGAAACCTCGAAAACACTCCAAATGAGGTCCGAATGCCCAAGATGGCCCCCGAGACGGCCCAAGAGGGCCCCGAGTCGCCCAAAGATCGGCCGACCGAAAACGCCCACGATAGCCCCAAGACTGTCCAAGAAGCCTCCAAGACGTCCCAGGCCCCCTCCAAGAGACGACCCCCAGGAAGCCCCAAGAGGCCCCCACGAGGCTTCCAAGCGGCCCCTGAGAGCTTCCCAAGAGGCCCACAAACTACCCCCAAGAGGCCCCCAAGAGCGCTCGTCGTCGTCATCGTCGTCGCCGCCATTCAGGGTCGGCGGCACCGGCCGTAAGGCCTTCGCAATCAGAATCAGAATCGGAATCCGAGGTCGAATCGAATCAGAATCGGAGCTCATCGAAAGCGAATCGCATCGAATCGGAGGAGTCGGAATGAGCCCTGTGGAGGGGCTGAGATACCATGGCCCTGTGGGAATGGTACCGTTGCTCCCCGAGACCTGTCCTAGGGTGCCCTCTGACCAGCACTTCGAGGAGATTCGGGCCGTGGCGACGAGAGGAGCAGAGGAACACAAAAAACGGCATGACCATAATTTCTCGGAGACCCGCGACGATTGCTCGGATCGGCGCTGGGCCCCCCTCCCTCGCGCGCGGAGCGCGCCAGGGGCGGCGCCGGAGGCGCGGCTAGGGGGGCTCCAGCGCAAATCCGAGAAATCCGCGCAGGCCTCCGCAAGTTCATGCTTATGTCACTGGCTGCTCCTCGAGATCCGAAGGACGAGCCGCGGCATCGGTACCTCTTCCTCCCCATGATGCAGTGGTGCCGCCGTCTCCCTCCGCCTTGCGCTCGCAGCGGCGGGGGTGCAGGAACGCAAACCACCGCCACCGAGAACCCGTCGGCGAGGGCCCCCAGACGGTGGCACGCCTGGGCGTCGACTTGAGTTGGGGTGACGCTCGGGCGTGCCACTGTCGGACCTGTCCTCCTGCAGGGGGACTTGGGGCGAAAAACCAAAAATGATCAACAATTTACACACATGGCCATAAATACTCCAAAAAAATCGTCCCCAGACTATTTTTTTCTATTTTTGAATATTCCTTCTGTAGAGGGACAGGCCCGACAAAATGCCACTGCCAGGGGGCAGGATCGTTCAGCATCGACTCGAGAAACCCGATCGCATCGGAACGCGCGTCGGACCAGGCGGCACCGGCACGGAGTCGAAACCGAAGCGGATCGGTGCGCCCAGATGCACCACAACGCCTTGCAAGCATCGGGCCTCATGTAGAGGCCTCCTAGAAGGGGTTGGAGTAGATGGGGTCGAATGATCGCGCTGCATCGCCGATACATCGCCGATGCATCAGCGATGCATCGGCGATGCACCGGCGATGCATCGTCGACGTGGGCGATGCATCGGCGACGTCGATGTGACGCAAATCGGGCTGCACATCGAGCCGCATCGGCGATGCATCGGCGATGCGGCGCGATCCTGCGACCCCATCTACCCCGACCCCACCTTGGAGACCTAGATCATGGGATCGCCAGATTTGAAAGGGAACTGGGACACACAAATAAATACACACAAATAAAAATATCCCCCATAATTTCCTATACTTTCTGCGTTTTTGTCTTCCCCCCCACTTCCCATATTTTCGCATATTGTCCTGGGGATCGACGATTTATTGTGTCTGTGTGTTTTTTCCCCTCCTGAAGATTATCGAAATCGGATCGGAGCGAGCTGGCCAAAGCCGAGATCGGACAGCATGGATCGGATCGAAAGGGACCCGGAGGGGTCAGCCCCCCACTGATGGGTTCTCGGTGGTGGTGGTCCACGCCGTCCCCCGGGTTTTCGGGCCACGACTCGGCTCTCTTAGAGGAAAGAGAACCCTGCACATACACCGATTCTGGCCAGGCCCATCCTGAGCCCAGGATCGGTGCATGCGCCCTCCTACCTTGGCCAGGAAGGCATATGCACCGATCCTGGGTCAAGGATGGACGTTGTCAGGATCGGTGCATGTGCACAGTTCTCTTCGCCCGATCTCTGGCGGCCATTCGGGGCGGCCCTGGCACCCCCGAGCGAATCTCGGCGGGGCGTCGCCGCTGGAGAGCACCCCGAGGCCGGAACGCCGCCGAGCTCCTGCGAGAACACCCGAAAGCCCGCACCTCGAGCATCCCAAAACCCCAGCTCGCCATCGCTCGGACGTCCATTCCCTGTGCTTTTTCTGGTTTCGTGCGCGGTTGCTTCGCCAGATGATCAAGGATGCTCCTCGATGGTCCTCGCCGAAGGGAAAAACGCACACGTCCGAGCGATGCCCAGCCAGCACGGCGGGTCCGCGTCGTGACGACCCCCGCGTTGGGATCTCACACCGCGCGGATCTCGTGCCACCTGGAACGATCGGCGCCCTGCCGATCGCCCGATCGTTCCATATTGACTACCTACCAGACCACCCCAACCCAACCCGAAGACCCGAATTCGACCCGAATTTCGGGTTGGGGGGGGTACGGGTTCCATGTTTTTTTTCAGTGTTTCCCGACCCCCCCCCCACTGGAAATCGAGGATAAATTTGGGCCTTCGGGTTGGGTTGGGGTGGTTTGGTGGGTGGTGACATATTGGGGCGATTCTGGGCCACTGGCGGCGTTCCACGCCCGCGGCGGGGTCGCCGCCAAGGCGACACGGCGCGAACCTGCCGCGCACGCGAAATCGTCCGAAGATCCCCCTGACGTTCCCAGGCCCCCGACGTCGTGACTTCTGTCCACAGCGTCGACCCCCGGAGGTCGGGACCCATCGTTCCCTGGGACTGGCCTCTCATCCCTGCGTCGTGTGTGGACGGCCCCCCCGGCGAGGGCCCCTGGAGGCCGAAGATCGAGAAGAACCTCCCGCCGCGATGTTGTTCACAACGCTAGGGGATCTGGGCCGCCCCCTCGTCATCGGGGGCGGCCAACAGGGGGGCCTCCAAGCGGGGGGGGGGCGCAAACCATGGCCGGCGGCGCGTGCGCGGCCCAAGGGGGGGGGGGGCCGGGGACGCACTGAAACAAGAAGAGGCGCCATGGAATCTGGGGGGATCTCATGGCCCCTGCCTTGTGGTCCCCCCCCCCCCCGTCCTCACCCCCCTCTTTGAAGGGGCCCACAAACACACAAATAAATACACACAAATAAAAGGATTCCCTATATTTTCGCATATTTTCTGGGTTTTTGTCTTCCCCCCCACTTCCCACATTTTCCCATATTTTCTGGGGAATCGAGGGTTAATTGTGTCTGTGTGTTTCTTTCCCTCCTGACTCTTGGTCGCCCCCCCCCCGGTCTGGCCCATCACTACGGCCCCAGACGAGCGGCGAGGCTCCGGCGAGGGGCGGGGGCCGCGCCGCCCCGCGGGGCCGCGGAGTGGGGGAGCCGAGCGGAGCAGCCAGTCGACGCGCTAGCCCACCACTTGCGGCCCAAGACGAGCGGCGTGGCCCAGCTCGCCATCGCTCGGACGCCCACCCCCCTGTGCTCTGTTCGGCTCCGTGCGCGGCTTCTGCGCCACGTGGTCTCAGGGATGCTCCTCGATGGTCCTCGCCGAAGGGAAGAACTAAAGGGAAATCAGGACACACACACACAAATAGATACACACAAATAAAACTAGTCCCCATATTTTCCCATATTTTCTGGGTTTTTGTCTTCCCCCCCAATTCCCATATTTTCCCATATTTTCCTGGGAATCGAGGATTAATTGTGTCTGTGTGTTTTTTCCCTCCTGAAAAACGCACACGTCCGAGCGATGCCAAGACCACTGCGGGCGCAGGCGAGCGGCGCGGCCCAGGCGAGGCGGGGGCGGCGCCGCCTCGCGGGGGGGGCGCCCGGGGGGGTAGCCGAGCGGAGCGCCCGAGAACCTGCGGCGCCCGAGGCGCCGAGGCCGCGCCCCCCCCCCCGCTGCGGGGCCCCCAGCGAGGCAAGGAGCTGCATCAACTGTCACGAGCTTGCGGCAGGTTCGCGTCGTGCCGACTTCGGCGTCGGTTTCCGACACCGCGGGGATCGTTCCGCCTTGAACGGTCGGCCGTTTCCGAAACGTCAAGTCGTTCCACAACGAACGACTCTGGGTCGCCCGCGGCGTTCAGAGTTGAACGCCGCTGGCGGGGTCGCCGCCGGTCGACACGACACGAACCTACCGTAGGTCGGGCATGTCCTCCTACAGGCGGGTTTTCGACGAAAATACAGAAACTATGTTCAAAACAGACTCCACAATATTGCAAAATAGTAGAAAAAGCGTCCACCTATTATTTTTGTACTATTCTTGAACATTCCCCCTGTAGAGGGACAGGCCCCACCTAAGGATGAGCTGCATTAGCTCCGCGCGGATCTCTCGGATCGGGGCGGGCTGGCCCCTCAAGCTCCGGCGGGCGGAGCTCGTCAGAGGCGGCGCCGAAGAGCGCCGCCGAGGGGACTGCAGCACGAGCACAAATGACCTGGACGTGCGACTGCCAGATACCAGCTGCTCCACAGTAGCCCTGTCAAATATGTAGTCGATACTCTGGCTGGCGTGCCAACTACTAGCTTGTAGCTTGGTTGGCTGTCACTTCGACCGCGAGTCACCTTGGCGCGAACGGTAATGGGTGAGCGGTCTCGAGACTTGCGGCAGCCCCACGGAGCTTCCCAGCCCTCTGGGATTTCGGCTCGCGAACACGACGCCACCTCGAAGCGAGCACCTGCAACACTCTCGAAGGCAAAATGGCTGGCAATCTGGTAAATCAACGGAGCGCCCAAGGAGGAAGTGAGAGAGAGCAGGCCTTTTCAGAAGACAACGGGGCTTCTCGGAAGCCCTCCAGTCGTGAGAAGCTGTCCCGATATTCGCAAAAGGCCCAGAAAACCTCTCAGACCCGAAGCCACTCGAGCCTTCTGAAAAAGGCCCGCCCCGTCGGCCTTCCCCCCGAGGCTCGCCGCCGAGGTAAACGGGGGAGATGTCGGCGTCGGCCAACAGTAACAGATTCGCGCCCAGTGCGGACGGGCGCCCTAGTGGCGCAAGCGGACGAGACGTCCCATACACTTATCAGTATGCATTCCACGCATACAATCTAGCTGACCCCACTTGCCGGGGGTGGGAAGGCGTGTGAGATAATTGGCTGTCCCCCTCCCTCTTTGCCCCTCCCCCAGGGTCGACGAACCGATTTAAAAGGGGGGTCCCAGGCTCATCGGGCGGGTTCCCAGGCTCATCAATGCACCCCTGGGGCCTCTGGGGCCTCGAAGTCTACACGCCGTGGCATCCAAAATGTCCAAGATGCCACGTCAGCTGGCTCAGGCTAGGCTCTAATACGCCGACGAGAGCTTGGAAACAGCCAATATGGCCTCACGACTGCCAGTGGCCGTCAGGGCGCCTGACCAAGGCTCCAAGAGAGCTTCCAAGAGGGCGGCAAACATCGCCCCAGTCGCTTCGGGGAAAGTGAATGTCTCGGACAGTCGCTCCGTTCGTCGTCATAGTCACGGCTTAAGAGGCCCCGTTGAAGCGCGAGCCGGCGCTTCGGAAAGAAGACCTCGAGGAAGATCTTGCGGAAAAAAGGATGCAGAACATGACTAGGAGTGAAAGTAACATGTGACAGTTCATGGGAAAGAGATATTATTATGTTCGCAGTTGGGCGGGCGCCTGTGCTACGCTCCCCTGTCGAAGAAGAACGGTTTGCACTCGAGGCTAGAAACAGTGGCGGCTGGCGGAAGGAGGGGTCCAAGCACTGTAATGAAGGATGGGGGGTTCAAACATCCCAAACCACTGCCCGCAAGTTTGGCGCACGGCCTCCACGCTCCGGAAAATTCAGTAGTCGGCCAGTCGAAAACCATGTAGCCAGCATGGTCGGAAAATGTACCCGATCACACCGCATGCGTTCATTGTGACACCGACATACAATATATACACACACACACCGTGATGCCTTACGTGGGCCCTGGCAGTTGTCAATGCCCAGGCGCCTGCCATCGTCAGTCTATCTCGCACGCTGCCCTGCTGTACTCTGGCAGCTTCCTGGGAGAACACCTACACTGCTACTGTGGATGTGACAACCAAGATCTGATGCGCATCGCGTGGTGCCTCATCACCACTGCCTCCATGGTGACACCGTGTTCACGACAGACGCCGGTCAATGGGAGAAGGACACTGAAGTGAGAAGGGAAAGGGAATCGATTTTGACTGCACGGTCCCTGCAGGGACAATCCATCTTGACTGCCCGCTTTACTGTATACGGGCAGTTTATGTCGTGACAACCGCCGTCTATGCAACGCACCCTTCAACGAATCAACTCCCATGTCTGGCTCTACACATTCACACACCGGCGTTGGCCTAGACAGGTCTTGCTACAAACACAAATTTGTGCCCGAAACCCTACGCGTTTTCACTGCAGGGCCGCCGTTTTCGCCAGAGCCCCCCTGAAGCGAGAAAGACTCTCTGTGTGATAATTTGGAACTGTTGGGTGGCTGAAGCAACTTCTCAATTGCCTCAGCTGTTTCGGACCACTGTGCTGCCCGTTGTCCGCTTGCGGCCGTTCACAAAGGTCGCGCTGGCCGTAACGCGTGTCGAGCGGTATGCGCCCTTGTTGTTGGCCGCAATCAGCTGGCCACGAAGGACAGACCCCCCCGTGAGGCCGTCCACAAGCATATCAATCGCGTGTGTCCTGTCAAGACGACGCAAGGTGCAAGACTGCAGGCGTTCTCACAATCTGACGGCATACAGCTTCAGGCTGTCCTGGGCGAGATCGCCAGCGTCTGCCGCGGCCGCGCTCCAAGCGTCAACAACTGCGCCGGCAAGAGGTTGGAGTCGACCATCGTCCATGTCGTCTGCCAGACTTTGCACTATAGCTTCGCAGCCGTGATAGATCTGATGGAGCGGACCTGCATCAACACGACGATATCCAAGGCGTGTACCAAGCCGTGCAGCTCGCCTCTGCATGTCGAACGAACTGTTCGGCGTTGGCGCGTGCATTGACATGCGTAGATATTGCAGGCCCCATCTGGAGATGCGGGCGTCGAATCGCAGCCCGTGTTGGAAAGAATGACACACCCGCGGAATGCAAGGCCGGACGACGCATCCGCTACTGCTTTGAGAGCTGCGTCCGTGACCCAAACCAGACAATGGCGCCCTGGCAATTTCCGGATGGCCACGCGGACCTTGCGCCCGCGAACCCAACGCAAGAATGGGCTCAAGCGCTTCAAGTCCTGCGCTCTCGGTTTGGGCCCGTATCGCGAGCTCCTCCATTTCCTCCCCCCCAACCTCCTTCTCCTCGTCGTCCTCCTCCGTGGACATTTTGGCCCAAATTCCAACGTGGCCCCCGAGGCTGGAGCTTGAAACGCAGCCAACAGGGCGGCTCAAAGCCCCCGTGCTTTCGGCAGGCTGGCGCAGCCAAGTTACCACTGTTATCGCGAGAGCAGCAGCGGTCGAGCAGCGCGCTGCCGTTGTCAGCGCGGCCATGCTGCGAGCTGCACCGCGCCCCCTGCCCCTGTTCGCAATGGCCAGCTCCCCGGCGCCATGGCGAGCCAGAGGCAGCGCGAGCGCCAAGCTGCAGCGAAGGCCTGGGCCTGTCGCTTCCGCCGGAGCGACAGCAGCAGCGGCCGCGAAGGCCCCCGCCGACAAGCCCGGCATGGAGGTCGACGAGGGCGATACGGATAAGGACGCATATCCGATCGTCGAGCTCCGCGACCAGATCGATGGCCTCGAGGAATTGCCCGACAGCAGTGGGGCGATTGCTGTCCTGCGCACGGCGGCCATCAAGGAGCTCAGCGAGTGCCGCGCTCGCCAGCTCATTGCCAAGCCTCCCCATCCAGATCCAGCTGGTCTCGCAGCATATCGCAGTGGTAGAGAAGCGGACTTGCCCTGCGGCTGCCGACGATTAGGAGGCCAGCGAACTTCTGGCCCCACCTGTCCAGGAAAGCGGCCAGCTGGTCAAGGGCCTCATCGCGACCACCAACGTCTCGTCGCGCGGGGCGCTGGAGAACTCGTTGGCGCGGGAGGTCTTTGGCTCCAAGATCGCCCTGGCGCAGGAGCACCATGCCGGCCTGGACAAGGCCCCCGTTCTTCAGCAGCGGGCCCAGACACTTGGGCGCCACGGGGTCTGGGAGCCTGCCCCTCCGTCGCAGGCAGGCGGCGCCCATGGGGGCTGCGCAGTGCTGGCTCAGGTTGGCATGCAGATGCCCATGCCTCCCGGGCAGAAGTCGGGAGTCGCGGTGCCATGCTATGCCGCGGCAGGGCATGCCCATTGGGGCGTTGCTGGCGGCCTCATCTGCGCGTCGGTTTACCTGCGCGATTCGGTCGGCCTGGGCGCGGGCAACCAGGCCATCGTGCGCGAGGCGGGCTACTAACATGGCCGGCCGGAGCCACTCCTGGATCGTGGGCGGGGATTTCAACATGGAGCCGCCTTCTCTGACGCCGCGGCTCAAACCCCTGGGAGGCGTCTCGGTGGCGGGGCAGGCCACGACATGCAGGCAGACCCTGCCTGGCCATGCGTGCGATTACTTCGGGGTGGACGCGGGCCTGATCTCTCGGACGGGGGGGGCGCTTGTGGACGAGGCCGCCTTGGGATGACGCCATGCAGCCCATCGAGCGCGAGCTGCGCGGGCACTACTTGTCGGGCGCGGAGACCCGCAGCAGGTGGACCGCGCCTGACCGCAACGCTGGCGGCGGGCGCAGCACGCCTGGAAGCAGCCTGCGCAAAGGCCCCCGACTCGAAAAATGGCAACTGACGCGTGGGCTGTCGCTGCAGGCTGGGATCGCCATCGTCGTCGGGTTCACGCGCGCTCGAGAACCGGGATCCCCGAGCTGCAGAAGCCAGCTGAGCGGAGCGCCAGCGCCATGCTCAAATTGGCCATCCTCCTCGATGACACGGAGACCTTCTTCGACCGTCTCTCGAGGATGGAGCGGGCGCTCAGGGCCGCGGACCCTGCCGCGCGCCAGTTCCTCGATCAGCGCACGCAGGCGTTGACGGACGCCCACTTCGATGACGTGCTGGCTTGGATCATCGAGCAGGCCAGCTGCACACTTAAGTCCTTCGCCAGCGAGCGCAGTAGGATTTGGACGGAGCGGGCGACTGCAAGCTTCGCGAATGGAGCCAGCAGGGCCAATCATTACACGAAAACCAAGGCGCTGCAGGAAGCGGTCTGCTCCAGCTCTGGCGCGCAGCCCTGCCAGTTGGCGGACGATTGCCTCGATGACTGGGGCAAAGTGTGGAAGACTCACGGTTGTGCACGCATGGCGTGCCCTTCAGGAGCTGGCCAGCGGCCGCTCCTTCTGGAGATCGGCGCCGCCGAGGTTCGGGCTGCTGTTCTGAATGTTCCCGAACGCACTGCGGTCGGGCATTCGCGCCTGGCGCCTCGCAGCCGCTTGCATCTTAGCGATGCGACTATGCAGACGTTCGCGCTGCTTTCTATGGGGCGCGAGCTGCGCTGCACGCGGCCGCCGGCGGGCACCTCGACGGAGCTCGCGCGGCTGCCTTAGCCAGACAAGCCAGGCGAGCACCGTCTCATTGCCCTGCTGCAGACGCTTGCACGGGAGGGGGGGGCGGCCCGTCGGTCGGCATCGGTCGAGCGGGAAAGGAAGGCTCGCAGTGAACTTCTACGGGCCCCAGGCCCGGGCGCAACCGAACGGACAGCGCCTTCCCTCGCAAGTTTGAAGCCGAGGTGGCTCGCGATGCGCGGCAACAGAGGCAGCCCCTCCGAGAGCAGGGAATCTCTCCTCTGGGGTCTCCTCCGGGGTGCTGGAATTGGGATGCAGCTCCTCTCTTGCACGGCCTCCCTCGAATCAGATCCCTCCCAGGCCGCCGCCGCCGCTGCCCCGCCCCCCCGCGCTGCGCTGGGGTCTCGCGGGAGGCGCCGGGGGCCCGCTCCTTTTCAGCGACTGCAGCCGGTAGGCCGGAGCGCGCCCCGAGGCGGCGAAGCGCGGCTGGAGCGCGGTTGAGATCACGGAGGGTGGCCGGCCACTCCGAGCGAAATTCGGCGGGGCGCCAGGACCTTTTCAAACAGCGCCTCGGGGCGAGCGGCGGGCCGGCCTTGAGGCGACGCGCGTGGGCCCTGTTAACCCCACGATAATCCGCGATCATGTATCTCACCTGTTTCACGCGCGGGCCAGCGCTGGGACCCCTGGCTCGAGCGCGGCCTCGCGCGCCGCACGTCGATCTGGCGCAAGGTTTTTAGGCTGTCTGAGCGGTCGGGTTCACGGCCATCGACGGCATGGACCGCCGCGCATCGGTCGTCTGAGCAATTGGTCGATGATGGAGCGTCGGCAGAGGAGACCACCGTTTCATGGGAAATCCTCGGGCCGATCTGTTCGCAAAGCTCGGAGCCAAGGACATCGCCGTCGCGCAGGTCGCGGTCGACGCCCTCCGGCGATCTGTCAAACAGCGAATTTACATCTGAGTTCGCGCATGGGCGACGCAATTGATTCGCGCCCGTCCTGAGGCTCAGGACTCGAGCCCTCCCCCGCCAAAGCCAGTGCCGGAAGGGCGCGATGAGCTCGCCCTCATCGCCCATGACCCAGCCCCCCTGGCCCCTGGTTCGCCCGCATTGCAACGAAGGCGCTGTCTGGCCGCGGCTCGGCCCCCCGACAGGGCGAAGACGCTCTTGAAGCCAAGGGCCAGGTGCGACCCGTCGCCCGTGCCCCATGCTCTCGCCCTAGCCGCTGAGCAGCTCGGGCGGCGCGCCCAAGGGGGCGGGGAGGCTGCGAGGGGGGCGCTGCTGCTGCTGCCGACGGAGCGGCGGGGGCTGAGGCCCTCTTCGAATGCGATGTCCATTAGGCCCAGCGTTCGGGGTCACATTTACCTTGTGTTCGGCGCGGGGCTCGCGCGGCCATCGGCCCCCTCAAAATCGACGCCCTCGGGGGCGTCTGCCCCTCGCGCCCCCCGAACCCCGCCCGGCGCAGAGCCGGGGACTGGCTCGTCGACCGGCGGCGCACAGCAACTGAAGCTAAGCTTTAACAAAGCCGTCGGGTCTCTCTGGCGCGCGACGGCGGCCTGACCTCGCGCGCAGCACCACTTACCCTGTAAGTCGTGGTTCGCTCTAAACTTTAGCTCAGAGGTGGTTTCGTGCTCGCGTGACTCCATTTTCTACGCTGCGCCCTGCCCCCCCCCTCTTCCTCGCGCCGGGGCGCCTCGTCGTCCGCGGCGAAGAAGTTGTTTTGCGCAGCTGCTCGCAGTCGCCGGCTAGGCGGCGGGGCTGCCCGCATTTGCAGCAAAGGTTGCCCGGGCTCGCGCACTCGGCATCCGCGCGGCCTGGCTCGCCGCAACGATAGTGCTTCACGACCACGGGGGGCGCCGCGCTCGACGCGGGCCCCCCTGCGGCCGCGGGGCCGACCCTCGAAGCCCATGATGTCCAGCTCCAGCACGCGGCCCATGCTCACGAAGGTTTGGCCCGCAAAGAACCCGCACCTCGGTGGGCAGCCTGCGGCGCGGGGAGGGCAGCGTTTGGCGCGGCGATCGACGCCTACGCGGCGCCGTTCGGTCTCGTGCTCGGGAGCAAACCAGCCAGCTGCGGCGCGGCACTGGCGCTCTGCCGTCCGCGCAGCCAACCGCACCTGGGCGAGGTAGAAGCGGTCGCCCGCGGCCGCGCTCTCCCCCGCCCCGAGGCTGTCGGCCGGCCACGGGTCTTCGGCCCCCGCACGCACCACTCATCGGCCGCGCTCCAGCACGTCTCGCCGTCACCTTCGTCGCCCGCCGCTTGTCCGAGGTCGAAAGAGACGTCCCGGCCCGCCTCGCCGCCGCGACCGCCTCCGATCCCAGCGCGCCAGGCGGGGCGCGCCGCCGCCGCGTCGTTGCTCACGGCCGCCATGGCCAGGCGCAGCGGCAGCGGGCACTCGTCGGCGCCCGCGAAGCACGCCCGGCGCCCCCGCCTCGCCCGGCTGCGATACGGTTTCCTCGATCGCTCGGTCTCGGAGAAGCCGCGCTTTAACCTGCTGGCGCTCCTGGTCCGCCCTGGGCAGCCCGCAGTCGCACTCGCGCGGGATATCCGCCCTTCTGCGCGCTGGTAAACGCAAGAGCGGCAGTAGCATCCCAATCCTGAAAGGAACCGAAGCCCCTAGTTGCGCGCGCTGGTTAGCGCGGTCAAGCAGGAGGGCGAAACGCAGGAACATGCTCCGCATGTCCTCGTCGCGGCTCGGCGTGAAGTAGAGAAAGCCCAGCCATGCGCGGAGCATCTGCGCCTCCAGGCCGGGAGGAAACTCGGCGAGCAACACCGCCGAAAGGACATATACTCCTGTCCTCGCCACAGCGCACCGCCCGCCACCGAGGTTCAGCGCCGCGGCGCGCTGCAGGATCTCCACCGAGACCTCGTCTGAGATGGCCCGTGCCGTCGCACCGCGGGCGAGGCTCAGCAGGGGCCCTTGGGCGCTCCACGCTGAGCGCGGTGGCCGCCATCTACCGTCGCAAGCCCCGCGCCCATTCTGCGACGGCGCACGGGCACGCAGCGTCGCGCTCCAGCTCTAAGCTCTACCACGGCGGCGTTTCGGTGGACGCCACGGCTGCGCATTGTCTGTAGCGGCGCGGCGCCGCGCCGAAGATGCGAGGCTGGCGCCGCGCGCCGCTCACCGCCATGGCGTTGCTGCTGCCCGCGGCTATGGCCAGCACGCAAGGTCGTCCGCCGGGTTGCCCGGCGGCGGCGGCGTCGGGCTCCGTCTGCGCCACGGCGCCGGGCTGCGCCTGCGCCTCGGCGCTGGGCTGCGCCTGCGCCTCGAGGCGCCGCTGTCAAGGTGCCCCTCGGCGGAGGCTCTAGCTCCGCGGCCAGCTCCTCGTCGGGTGGCCGGCACGGCGGGCCCTCGGCCGGCGGCGCCTCCTCGGCAGGCTCCTCCTCCCCCACCTCGGCTTCGAAGACCAGGGGAGAGGCGCCGCGAAGTCGCACTTTCTGGCGGCTGGCCTCGTCGCGAAGGTCCCAGCGTGGACACGACCAGGTGCGAGTCGCCCTCTCGCGCGCCACCTCCAAGCGCCTCTCTGCCCGCTGCGACACTTCCTCCGGCGCGTGGGAGTGGCGTTGGCGTTTCTTCGGGCCTTGCGGCCCCCCGCAAGGGGTAGTCGAAGTTGTTCGCGCGCAGTGGTAGACGTAGTCCTTGCGCTGGGGGGCACTTTGCAATGCCCGCCAAGCCTCGCCGCAGAGCACCGAAGTGCTCCGCTAGTGGGGATGAAGCGCCAGCCGGCGTTTCGGAGAGAAGACCTCCAGGAAAATCTGCAGGAAGAAGGGGAAGCAGAACAAGAGGGTGAGCGAAAGTAAGATGTGAGCGTAAGGGGGATAAGAAATATTGAATTTGCAGTTGGACGGACGCCTTTGCTACACTCCCATGTCGAAAAACAGCGGTTTGCGCTCGAGGCTTGAAACAGCGGCGGCGCGCGAGAGGAAGGGGGCCAAGCACTGTAATGAGGGACGGGGGCTTCAGAAATCACAAACCACTCCCCAAAGATCGCTCCAAGACGGCCAAAGAAGCCCCGAAGAGGGCTCCAAGACGGCCCAAGATTGCCGCAAGGGGGCCCCAAGACAGCCCCAGAGGCGCCCAAGAGAGCCCTAATAGTGGCACAAGAGGGGCCCAAGAAGGGCAACTCGAACTGACATTTCGAGCCTTCCGTCCCAAGAGGACCTCCAGACCGCAAGCAGGCGCCCAAGAACCCCCCAGAAGCCCCGAGAGGCCCCCCAGAGGCCCCAACAAGGCACCAGACGAATGCTCAAGAGGCTCGACCAGACCTCACCAGTGGACTCGTTGTTCCTAAGAGGGTCAGCGGAACGGCGTCAGCCTGTTGACTGCAAACGTCAACAACACTTCGATTGCTGACTGCCAGAGGTGCCAAGCAAGCGGCACTGAGACGCTGAATGATTCATCTGGCTAATTGGCCGCGGCCGACTTGACGTCACACTTGTGGTGTGTCTCAAAATCGGTGTGTGCAAGTCTGCGGGGCTGCGAAAAACAAGGGAAGAAGGAAGAGGAGGAGGAGGAGGAGGAGGAGGAGGAGGAGGAGGAGGAGGAAGTGGGAGAGGAACGCAAGCCAAACGCACTCCGTAGGCACGAAATCAAGAGAGCCACGAGGGTTAAAATGGGCGGCTACCCTAGCCGCGTGGCGGTTTACCGCTTCAGGGAAGCCCCGTCCGCGGGTGACACCCAGCCGATTGATTTCTCAATGCGGTCGGGCGAGCCCAGTCAGGATGAGTTCGTAGGGCGGGCAGGTACTAGACACAGCATCTGGAGCCCCAGGGGCGCTACTAAACAAGTAGGCCTATGGGAACCCACAGGGCCAACCGTACTAGGCACAGCGTGGCCAGCCCTATTACTACCAGAAGCCGTGATCGACTCAGAGACCCCTTCGGGGGCCTCATCCCTGGACGCCCCAAAGGGCCGCTGCTGCTAGGCGAGATACCAGCAGCGGCCTGCTCACAACCCACGGGCAAAGCATCACGAATCCAAGGTCTCGCTTTGGCGTATGTAAAACAGGGCTAGGATCGGGATAAATCGCTCCAGAGCGTTCCGGAGCGCTCTCAGAGCGTTCCGGAACGCTCTGGAGCGCCCGCGGCGCCCAATACATCCTCCAAACCCGCCGATTCTCACAGATTTCGAGTTATCCCGATCCGATTTTGTCCCGATCTTCGCGTCGTTTGAATATGGCCTGCGCTCCGGCAGTGCCTCGGGAACCCAGCCCCTCGCAGGCTCCACACCCGACGGACGGCCAACCTCCGGCCCCAGGACCCGGTCGGCGGCGCGGAGGGCGATCGCAGTCGCCTCTTGCCAAGCACAGCGTGAGGCGGAGGAGGAGGAGGAGGAGGAGGAGGAGGAGGAGGAGAAGGAGTAGGGAAGTCTCAGCCGCGCGACGGCGCGCAGTTCCACCTCTCCCCTTCAGCAGTCGACGCTGCGCAGCCACCAGAGTGCTCCCTCTGCCTTCCCCCCTGAGCTCGCCACCGAGGTAAAAGTGGAGAGAGAGGGAGGGAGAGGGCCTCCATACCCCTGGTAGCTGCGCAGGCCTGTCGGCGTCGGCCAACATATAGCACCCCATGCAGACGGGTGCTTATGGACAGCCGAGGGCCGCCCTGCTGGACGGTCTCCCCTCGGGGGTCTCTCCCCTCTTGAAAGGGGCCCATGGACAAACAGATGAAGTCGATGATACACACCCCCCTGAAATCCCCATATGCTTTCATATGTTCTTGGGTTCCGTCGTCCCCTGAGAGATGCCGTGCACGTCTAGGCGCACGGGCAAAGCGGTGGTGGCGCAACTGTGAGACAGAGAGGCGCCATGCAAAAACGACATGCGTGGGAACGGCATGTCAAAAAAAATCATCGTGCACGCACCACTTACCAAAAAGGCCCACGAGGTGGACGGCCCGGGAGAGCAACGGCAGCAGGGGTCGGAGGAAGGAGCGAGAGAAGTGCGGAGAAGGGGGCGACGACAGCACCTCGCACACAGGCGGGCGGGGGAGCCAGACCACCACTCAGGCTCTCACTCGTCACCCCTAAACGCACATGATAAGAAACGAAAAATGTATCACAGCACCCGCTTGCCGGGTAAATAACCAAAAAGGCGGGGAAAGAAAAAGAGAGATGGGAAGAGGAGAAGGGCGGAACAAGGGTGGATGTGGGATAGAGAGAGAGAGAGAGAGAGTGGGAGAAAGAGAGAGAGAGAGGGGAGAGAAAGAGAGAGAGAGAGAGAGTGTGAGAAAAAGAAAGAGAGAGAGAGAGAGAGAGGGAGAGAGAAAAAGAAAAGAGAGAGAGAGCTCACGTCCACAACGCGTAGCCGGCCGCCAACGCGTAGCCGGCCAGCTGCGCGTCGGGAGGCGCTCGGTGCTCGGCGCCTGGCCAGCTCGGCACCCTCTCGAGGGGCAGCGATACGGGGGGGGCTCGCACAGAGGGGGGATGCATCGGCCTGGAATCGGCGATACACCGCCGACGGATCGGCGATAGACCTCCGATAGTCGGGTCGGGCGAAAGGGGGGGATAGCAAAGGGGGGGTTTGAGAATCAGCTCACGTAGCTGATTTTCCCGGCGCCTCCCGGCGCCGGGAGACGCCCCATGTATCGAGGAATGGGCCCCTCGGTGAGGCCGAACCCCCCCTTTCCCAATCCCCCCCTTTCGCCCGACCCGAGATAGTGAGTCCGCACCCTCCTGGGCAGGTTTTGGCCATCGGGCCCCTATCGGCCATCATGGGCGGGCGACTGGGGGTCGATGCATCCCCCCCTAGGCTTCAGCCGGACCTGTCCTCCTACATGGGGGTTTTGGGCGAACAATACAAAATACTTGTTTGAAAGAGCCCAAATGCTCAAAAAATACTCAAAACATCGTCCCCACACTATTTTCTTACCAATTCTGAAAATTCGAAAACACCTCCTGCAGAGGGACAGGCCCGACTTGACCTTATGCCTATTCCCCCCCCCCCCCCCACGTATCGCTGCCCCGGACCTCTGCCCAGAGCTCGCCGCACCCCCGACAGCGGCGCGCCTGCTCCGGCGGAGGCGCATCGCGGCGGACTTGCCCGGCTGGCCCACAGTGGCCCTCACGCTGCGGCTCGCCTGGACGTGCCACGCGCACCGGTCGTCGTCCTCGGAGGGACAACGACATAGTCGTCCTCCCTCCTCCCTCCTCCCTCCTCCCTCGTCCTCCTCCCTCCTCCTCCTCCCTCCTCCTCCTCCCTCCTCCCTCCTCCCTCCTCCCTCCTCCTCCTCCTCCTCCTCCTCCTACTCCGCCTCCTCCTCAGCCTCCTCCGTAGCCATTTGGGCTCAACTCCGTAGCGGGAGGCTCTGAGGATTTGAGTTTGGCACGGGGGAAGTGCGCCCCCGCCTGCGATCCCGTGTCCGCGCACACGGTCTGCCCTTCGGCTATAGTGCGTGTCTCCCTGGCTGTCTGCCCAGCCAGGCACTGCAAGTTTTGTGGGCTCCTGCCGGAGCGGATGCCTCAGTCTCCGAAGCGTGGCTCCCCGACCTGCGCTCACTGCGGCAATCGGGCGTGGAACTGGAGGTTGAAGAGGCAGGATGGCGTTTGCGCGCGGTGTGCCAGCCGCCCATGCCAGGCTGGTCTACGTCTCTCAGCGGTACGTGGTGGGCGCCACGGGCGAGCGGCTCGGAGGAGGAGGAGGAGGAGGGGGAGGAGGGGGAAGTGGGGGAGGAGGGGGAGGAGGAGGAGGAGGAGGAGGAGGAGGAGGAGGAGGAGGAGGGGCACCAAGGGCGGCCAGTCGTCGCAGCGCGCCCCCGTCCCTCGCCAGCTTGGGCGGCTGCCTCTCGCAGGCGCTCGTGCGCGCGTGGGGCTCTCCCGTCGGATCCCGATGCGGCCCGCTTGGCTTCGGAGTTCGCCGCGCTCGCGTCCTCGAAGGAGCAGGTGGCGGTCCCTGCTGTCAATGGGACGCACATGGACATACTAATACTATATGTCCTCCTTGGAGGCGCGCGTCCGACCCGAACCTATAGTATACCCATCTTGTAGTATATCGTTTCCCGAGCGGTGTGGCCAGAAAGCGCCCGCCACGACGCATATACTATAAGATTTCTCGGTGCGCGCGTCGCCCCTGGGGGGGGCGACGCACATATAGTATAAGTATGTTGGGGTGTTGCCGAGTCAAGCCTGCACACGCCATGCTCAAGGAGGCCACGGCGGGCTGCTCGCGCAAGCAGGAGGGGCTGGAGAGGGCCGCCAAGAGTCTGGAGTGTGCCCGTCAGTTCCTCGAGATGGCTCAGAAGAAGTTCGACGAGGCGGCGGAGGAGGTCGTGGCCGCGGAGCTGCACCGCCTGCAGGTTCAGGAAACTGCCGCTCCGCCTGAGGCCAGGGGCAAGGGCGGCTCTCAGCAGTCGCAGCTTTTCGCGGTCGACCCTGCCCTCTCCGAGTGCATGGGCCAGCTGGAGGCCGAGGACAAGGCTGCTCTCGAGGCCTTCCAGGGGCAGCTGCAGGAGGTCGCCAGGCAAGCGTAGGCCAAGCAGAGGGAGCGTCAAGCGCTGCTCGACGAGGCTGAGGCGGCGGACACTGAGGCCGCCGCCAAGAGGCGCAAGCGGGACGCCTCGGGCAACTCGGCTCCAGGGGGGGGGGATGGTGCTTGGCTCTTCCCCCGGCGCTGGCTCGGCGGCTGCGTCAGCTTCTGAGTCGACGGCGGCCCCCAGCAAGGTCAAGCAGAGTGTCCCCGCGAATTGAGCAGAGGGCCATGCTGCAGCGCACCAAGGACAACGCCACGGCCTCTGCCGCGGAGGCCGCCGCCGAGGCTGGCAAGGGCGAGGGCCTCGCTGCTGGCAAGGGCACAGGTGATGATGCGACTCGCCTTTGACGGCAAGTTGCTCCCTGGTCCTGATGCTGCAGTGCCTGCAGCTGTACCTGCACGTGGGTCGCTCGAGGATCAGGATGCCTTGGACATCTTCCTCGGCAACATGATGGAGTTGGGGCCTCAGGCTGCTAGGTTCTCAGCTCATGAGCAGGAGCGCAGCGCCGCGGCCCTCGCTGAGATGCACAAGAGTGAGAATGGCATGCAAGATGTCTGCCACTCGATTGACAAGGATGACTGGAGGATGGCGTATTCTGCTGCACGCCCGTCGGGTGGCGAATGCATTCTGACCAAGGAACACATCGCGGCCACGAGTTTTGAGAGTGCTCGGGCCACCGCAAGGTCTGCAGGGCGTGGGGGCCCTTGCCGGGGGTCTGTTTCCGACAGTCCTGCACACGAGGAGCGGCAACGCCGTGCTGGTTGCGGCATACCTGCTGCCAGGACCTGGAGCGAGGGGCTGGAACAACGAGGTGCTCGTGGCCTTGGGGTCCTGCACGAGGGCCCTCGCGGACCCCTGGCTCGTCATGGCCGACTGGAACATCGAGCCGAGCGCCCTCGCGGCCACGGGCTGGCCGACCAAGCTGGGCGCGAGCATCATCACGCCGAGCTGTCGGGCCACGTGTGACAGAGGCCCAGGGCGCATGTATGACTATGGTTTGATGCGCGTGGGATGCCCAAGATGGAGCTTGCACGCAGAGCTCCGTGTCCCATGGAACACACACTGTGGAGTTGTAATCAAGGTCGAGGCTGCACGTGCTCAGAGGTGGTATCAGCAGCTTGCTGCTCCGAAGCCGCTTCCAGTTCGAGAGCGTCCGCGCGTTGGGCCTGATCCTGAAAGCACGAGGGCGAAGAAGCGTGAGGAGCAGCGGCAGCGTCGCCTTCTTGCCATCCCGCCTGAGCTCTACGAGGGCTTTGGGGAGCTGGAACCGCCTGCCGAGCCTTCGACACCAGCTGTCTCGTTTGCGATGTCTGAGGAGAGTTGGGCGGCCGCGGGGCAGCAGATTTGGGAGGAGGGCGCGCCCTCTTTGTACGATGATACACCGATCGGCGCCGGTGGCAAGTATTCTGCTATTGACCGCAGTAAGCACTTTGTGTTCGATTGGCTGAAGGATGCCAGAGCTAACTTGGACAGGTCTCATGCTGCTTGGATTGCGGTACTGCAAAGTTCTGTGCTCCTGCATGAAGAGATGGACCCAGAGAATTGGCAGCCTTGCTCGGGTCGCGCCCGCGGCCCTGGCTTCTACTGGGCCAAGGTCACGGCATCTCCAGACAGGGCCCATCTGAAGAACGAACAGGCTGAGTGGTGGGGTATGGTGAGCACTCTTGTCATCCGATATGCTGCTCTCCGTTACAATCAGTCGGATCCTGATCAAGCTGCCTTCTGTGTGCGCGAGGTTCAAGCCAAGATAGGACAGTTACCTGATGGGGAGGATGACGATTATTTGGGCAAGAAAGCAGATCCCGGTGTTGTCGGCCTTTGGAAGAAGATGGAAGCAAACTTGGATCGCGTCCCGCATGGTCAACTTGCTGACGTGGTTGATCGCACTCGTAAGTGGGCTGACCTGTCGTCGTCGAGGGCCTTCGTCTCTTCCAGAGCCTCATTCACGCAGTGGGTCAAGGAGACGTGGACTTCCAAGCCAGGGGCGGTGCATCGACATGTGAAGCAGCCGCAGCCTCTGGAATGGGAAGGGCGTGACACTTCGGGCGCGGTGACCACTGACAAGCAAGCGATGTTACAGCAGTCTGCTTCGGAATGGAACGCTATGTGGCGGGGCCCAGTGAACAGCCGATCAGATATTCAGCATACGATGTGTCGTTGTCCGCTCCAAGCTATCACGATGGTGGATGTTGATGCTGCATTACTTCTAGCTAAAAAGGCCAAGGGCTCTGATGTGCTCAGCCCGATCGATATTCAGCGACAGCCCCTGGTTGCTAGGCAGCAGTTGGTGCAGTTGTTTGATGACATCGAAGCCTGTGGGGCGTGGCCGTCGCCCTTATGTTCGGTGCTCGGAGCGGCGATCCCTAAGGAAGCTGGGGGCAACAGAGTCCTTGGCCTGGTGCCGACCCTGCACAAGGTGTGGTCGAAGATACGTGCGAAAGTGACTGGAGAATGGTCTGCTTGTATGTCGGCGTTTTGGGACACGGCTCTTGCAGGGTCGCCAGCGCTTCGAGCCGCCTTGATACGTGGTGTGATGGACGCGGGCGCGCAGGCCTTCTCCTTCGAGCACGCGACCCTCGACCTTACCAAGTTCGACGATTCTGTATCTTTCGTTCTTCTGCTTCAGGCTGGGCTCTCGATTGCCTTCCCAGCAGTGGTGATGCTGCTGGAGGTCGGTATGTATGCTTCGCCTAGGCTCCTCAAGAAAGGGCAAATGAGCTCTGACGGGTTAGTGATCTCTGGGTCCATTGTTGCAGGTCCGGGGCATGGCGTTACCATGTCCAAAGTTAGGGTACGCCAACTTCTTGACAGCGTTCACCGTGCTTGCCCTCCTGCTGGGCTGTGCAGCTACATAGATGACATCGTCGGTCGGACGGAGGACCAGAAGAAGAAGGTCATTGAGAATGTAGATTGCACGGCTACTGCGATGGCTTCTGGCCTCAAGGAGTTGCGTTTGAAGATCTCAGACAAGACTAAGTTAGTTGCCAGCTCCGACGAGATCGGGATGGAGTTGGAGCGTCGGCTTGTTGGCAAAGGTATCCCTGTGCAGCATGTCAGAGCTACAGTCGACTTGGGCTCCGACGCCGCGTCGGCCAGAGCGAGGGCGTCCAGGCGCATGTTGAGGTGGAGAGCTCAAGCCAGGAAGCGACAGCGCAAAGTGATGAGAGGACCAGGCTTATCACCAAGAAGCTCTTCAGCACTGGCGCGTTGACTGCTGCGGTACTCGGCCATCAGATATTGAGAACCCCTCCGTCGTCTCTGTTGGCGTTGGGAAGGGATGCTGCTGCAAATATTGCTGGTGTGGAAAGAGGCCGATGTTTATCTTCAGTGCTTCAAGCGGTGTATGGCACGGCAGATCCTGGTAGCGAGTTGAAGAAGCAGATGATTAAGGAATGGGTGGCACTGTGGCTTTCTCAACCCTGTTTGCATGCGCGTATTCGGGCGGTGTAGCCCAAAGGACTTGCTGGGTTTCGCAGTGGGCTGCGTGGACCCAAGAAGCTGATCAAATGGACTGATGTACGTGGGCCGATCGCGGCCATTCAAGCTACCTTGATGCAGGTGGGCTGGGTTCCACAGTCTTTGGTCAGGGCCCTTGGCGAATGGCACCATCAATGATTGGCTGTTTCATTCCTTCGGCGACACCCACTTCAGCACTGCTCTGCCGGCGCACTTTGAGGACATGATCGGCGCCTTCATGAACGACTGCAGTTCTCAACAGTGGGAGGAAGCTTCACACCATGTCGCGGGGGAGGATTTGGCTGGAGGTGCAGACATGACTACTGTCACCATCGAGCTGAATCGCCTGGCCAAGAAAGCGAAGTTCGATGAGTGGTCCGCAGACCTCGCTGTCGTCGCGGGCGGCCAGTGGACTCGTGAGAGGCAGCTTGCCGCGGGCCACGCCTTCCCGCCGCTTTGCCCCCGCTGTAGAGAGAGCCCCGAGACCCTCCTGCACAGGGTCTGGCTTTGTCCCGCGAACTGCAGACATGAACATTGTTCCGAAACCGATATGTTGATGCTGGATGGGTATGCGGGTCGGTCGAGCGATCGCCCGCCCCGGAGGAGCTGGCGGCTGTCATGCCGCTCGCCGAGGACCGCCCCCGCCGTGCCCCACCCGAGGGCCCGGAGGAGGGTGCGGCTGCTGCTTTTGCCGCCGCCGCCGAGCGTTGTCAGCAGCAGAGTGCAGGGAATGATGCCGAGCGGCTCAGAGGAGCTCTTGGTGTGGGGTCTCGTGTGCAGGAGTCGCTCGGCGCTGACACGAGTGGTAACAGTGACTAGCTTTGCCCACGTGTGTGGGACCGCAGCAGAATCCAGCAGAATCGTCCTCCTCCTCCTCCTCCTCCTCCTCCTCCTCCTCCGCCTCCTCCTCCGCCTCCTCCTCCGCCTCCTCCTCCTCCTCCTCCTCCCTCCCTCCCTCCCTCCCTCCCTCCCTCCCTCCCTCCCTCCTCCCCCTCCTCCCTCCTCCTCCTCCTCCCTCCTCCTCTCCTCCTCCCTCCTCCTCCTCCCTCCTCCTCTCCTCCCTCCTCCCTCCTCCCTCCTCCCTCCTCCCTCCCCCCCTCCTCCTCCCTCCCTCCCTCCTCCCTCCTCCCTCCTCCTCCTCCTCCTCCCTCCTCCTCCCTCCTCCTCCCTCCTCCTCCCTCCTCCCTCCCCTCCTCCTCCTCTCCTCCCCCCTCCCTCCTCCCTCCTCCCTCCTCCCTCCTCCCCTCCTCCCTCCTCCCTCCTCCTCCTCCCTCCTCCCTCCTCCCTCCTCCCTCCTCCCTCCTCCTCCTCCCTCCTCCCTCCTCCTCCTCCTCCTCCTCCCTCCTCCTCCTCCTCCTCCTCATCCTCCTCCTCCTCCCTCCTCCTCCCTCCCTCCCTCCCTCCCTCCCCCCTCCCTCCTCCCTCCTCCCTCCTCCTCCTCCTCCCTCCTCCTCCCCTCCTCCTCCTCCCTCCTCCTCCCCTCCCTCCTCCTCCTCCTCCTCCTCCTCCTCCTCCTCCCCCTCCTCCTCCTCAAGGTGGGGGACTGGCTCAGGAAGGGGGGGGGACGTCGACCTGGACTCGGCCATCCGTCGACGATAGATCGGCGATGGGCCCCCAATGGCGAATCCACACCTTCCGGGGCGGGGTGGACTACCGTCGGGGCGTTGACCTAAGGACCCCTACCCTAAATAAGGAACCCGGCCCCTTGGCTCCATAAGTTAGACTTCGATCTCCCATCGAAAGCCTAAGAAATTCCTGAGGCAAACTGCAAAGCAACTAAGGAACACTGAGCCCTTCCCGAACGAGAAGAGTTCCTTCTTCAGCGCCCCGACTGTATGTCAGACCCTTCTCGGCGATCAATGGGCGAGTGGGGGTCGATGCGTTCCCCCCCGCCCCCCGGACCCTGTCCCTGCCCCCACCCCCTGTCGCTGCACTTGAGTCCTCTTAAAGGGGCCCCGGTACATACAATAGATAGACACACATCCCAGGACTCCCCGCTGTTTTCCATATTTTCTGGGTGTTCGTCTCCCCCCCCCACACACACACTTCCCACATGTTGTCGATGTTTCTGTTTCCCCCCCCCCATATTTTCCCAACGATCTTCCTGGGAACCGACGATTCATTGCGTCTGTGTGTGTTTTTGTCCACTCCCTGACAGAGTCCTCCATCACCACCAGGCCGTGCTCACAGGCCGCGAGGGCGCGACCCGCGGTCTCCCGATCCCTGGTTGGCGGCGAGAGCAGGGGGGGAAGTGGGAAAACGAAGGCCTTCTCAGAAGGCTTGGAGGGAGAGGGGAGCAGGGGAGGACGGGGAGGAGGGGGAGGAGGAGGAGGAGGAGGAGGAGGAAGAGGAGGAGGAGGAGGAGGAGGAGGAGGAGGAGGACGTCTGAGAAGTGTTCCACGTAAACCTTCCCCGAAGACGCGGAAAGCTTCTCAGAAGGCGCGAGGGCTTCTGAGAAGTCCGACCGCCCCCTGAGAGGCCCTTCTCCTTCTCGCTCCCCCCCCTCGCTCGCCACCGACCTGAACTCGAGGAACGCATAGTACGCGTTGCCGCCGGCGTAGCGCTTGACGGAGCAGCGGGCCACGGCGGCCCCCCCGAGCAGCGCGTCGAACGCGAGGCGGAGCTCGTCGTCCGAGGCCCGCTTCGGGAAGTGGGCGGTCACCAGGGTCCTTCGGCTGCACGCGGGCCTGCCCTGGGCAGGGGGTGGCCCTCGGTGCGCGGGCCAAGGGGGGCGCGAGGCGGCCGAATCCAAGAGCGCAGGCCGCTGCTGTCGCACCGCGCTCGGCGATCGGGGGGCCCCCGGTGGGCCAGCGCCAAAGGCCACCCCAGCGAAGGGCCGCTCGTGCGTGCAGTCCAGTCCTCCGCCTCGCCTCCTGCTGAGACAGCGGCGCCTGGGGCTGCCAGCGCGCGACGCCGTCGGGCGGCTCGGGCTGCGCTGGCACCTCCTGCAGCTGCTGCACATCCGCGTTCTCGTCCTGGCCCTCGCTTTCGGAGGTGGCGTCGTATGCGTTTTCATCCTCGTCCTCGTCCTCGTCCTCGCCGTTGAGGAAGCTCCACACTGCGTTTCGGATGACCTCGACCACGGCGAAATCGGAGCCCGCATCTTCCCCCACTGGCATCGCAGCAGGCTTCCCGCTGCCCTGATAAAGGTTCGCAGCATGCATGGCCGCCTGCGTGCTGCTCGCAAAACTGGCTTGGCCTCGGCCCACCAATGCTGCCCGGTGCTGCCCCCCACGTTCGTAGCGAACCACGGCTCGCACTGGTTCCGACGGACCCCCTCTTCTTCCTCCTCCTCCTCCTCCTCCTCCTCCTCCTCCTCCTC
>CAUYUJ010020722.1:105000-111057 GCA_963575745.1 Prorocentrum cordatum | reverse complement strand
TGCCCCTGAGCTGCTCCTCCTCTTCCTCCTCCTCCTCCTCCTCCTCCTGCTCCTCCTCCTCCTCCTCCAGCTCCTCCTCCTCTTCTGATTCTTATTACTAGTACGAGTAGCAGTATGACTCTTATTAGCGTTAGTATTCTTATTTTTCGTAGTATTAGTACGCGTATGCTTATGAGTATTATGGTTGCGATTATGAGTACTAGTATTACTAGTATTAGCAGTCGTAATAGTTTTCGCACTCGTCTTATTATTGGCATTCGTCATATTACTCCTCGTAGTGTGGGAGTTTGGTTATCAGTAGGGTTATGAGTAGTGTTATTATCATGCGTGTTCGTCTTATTAGTAGTAGTATTAGAATCATGTGTCTAGCTATGCTATGTATTATTATTCGTATCAGTCAGATTCGCATCAGTGTTTTGTTCGTAATATTTTATTCTTCCTAACAGTATTATTATTATGATTAGTACGGTTATTTTTAGTATGAGTATTAGCCGTCGTGTTCGTATCTGATGTGTATTAGTTATTAGTCGTACTCGTCTTACACATAGTAGTACTCGCATTATTTGACAAGCTATTATTAAGATTAGTCGTATTACTCTTATTGCTACAAGTCAAAAAATATGTTCATTGCTAGTCACCGCCTTAGTATCACTAATGTGATTCATAGTATTAAGAGTATCAGTAGTATTAGTATGATTGGACTGTTTCTTATTGTGCCTCCTCCTCTTCCTCCTCCTCCTCCTCATCTTCCTTCTCCTCCTCTTCCTCGTCCTCCTCCACCTCCTCCTCCTGCCCCTGTTCCTCTTCCTCATCCTCCTCCTTCATCCTCCTCCTCCTCCTCCACCCCGTGCCGATGACCCCCAGCCTCCTTGGTACTCGAAGTGGTCGGGGACGCACCGGGCAGCCTTTAAGGGCCCTTTCTGGGGTCCGACGAGCACCCGGACCACGAATGCCAGGGAGTGGGGGTCGAGGCGACAAAGGCTTAATTCAGCAGGCTCCCGCATGTCTGGTGCTAACCAGGCCTGCTGCACGACTGGCGTCATCCAGGAATCAAGGGGTGGGTTCGGGGGGGCCAACCCGAATTCGGATTGCGTTCGCAGGACTGGCGTTCACCAGGACTGCTGCACGACTGGCGTTAGCCAGCACTCAGTTCAGGGGGGTTGAAGAAGCTCATAATTCAGCTGCCGCTGCACGACTGGCATCAGCCAGGACTGCTGCACGACCGGCGTTAGCCAGGGATTGACTCCCCTATGGGGGTCGGGAGGGGCGGTAGCCAGGAAACATCCTGACGTTTTTAACCCCTCATGTTGAGGCTTCGGCCCCTCATGCCCTGACCCCTCATGCTGGGGCCTTGGCTGGCCCCTCATGGGTTGACCCCTCATGATGGGGCATTGGCCCTTCATGCGTTGACCCCTCATGCCTGGGCTTCGGCCCCTCATGCCCTAGCCCTTCCATGCTGGAGCCTTGTCTGGTCTCTCATGCGTTGACCCCCTCATGCTGGGGCAGTGGCCCCTCATGCCCTGACCCCTCATGCCCAGGCTTCGGCCCCTCATACGCTGACCCGCCCATGCTGGGCCATTGGCCCTTCATGCGCTGACCCCTCATGCCGGGGCTTCGGTCCCTCATGCGCTGACCCGCTCATGCTGGGGCCTTGGTTGGCCCCTCATGCGTTGACCCCCTCATGCTGGGGCATTGGCCCTTCATGCGTTGACCCCTCATTCATGCTGGGGCTTCGGTCGGCCCCTCATGCCCTGTCCCCTCTTGCTGGGGCCTCGGCTGGCCCCTCATGCGTTGACCCCCTCATGCTGAGACATTGGTCCTTCATGCTGTGATCCCTCATGCCCAGGCTTCGGCCCCTCATGTTGCCCCCCTCGTGCTGGGGCATTGGCCCTTCATGCGTTAACCCCTCATGCCGCGGGTTCGGCCCCTCATGCGCTGACCCGCTCATGCTGGGGCCTTGGCTGGCCCCTCATGCGTTGACGCCCTCATGCTGGGGCATTCGCCTTTCATGCGTTGACCCCCTCATGTCGGGGCTTCGGCCCCTCATGCCCGGACTCCTCATCCTGGGGCCTTGGCTGGCCCTTCATGCGTTGACCCTCTCATGTTGGAGCATTGGTCCTTCAAGCGTTGACCCCCTCATGCTGGGGCTTCGGCCCCTCACGCCCTGACCCCTCATGCTGGGGCCCCACCGATGCATTGTCATGCGTTGGCATGCGTGGGCATGTGTTAGCATGCGCTGGCACGCATTGGCATGCATTGACATGCAGTGGAATGCATTGGCATGCACTGGCGTGCGTTGACATGCGTTGGCATGCCTTGGAATGCGTTGGCACGCATTGGCATGCGTTGGCGTGCATTGGCATGAATTGGCATGCATTGGCATGCATTGGCATGCACTGGCGTGCGTTGGCATGCGTTGGCATGCATTGACATGCATTGGCATGCGTTGGCATGCATTGGCATGCGTTGGCACGCATTGGCATGCGTTGGCGTGCATTGGCATGAATTGGCATGCATTGGCATGCGTTGGCATGTATTGGCATGCGTTGGCATGCGTTGGCATGCATTTGCATGCATTGGCATGCGTTTATGCATTGGCAGGCGTTGGCATGCATTGGCCCACGCGTCTTAGTGGACCTCTGCCCCAGCAAGTTCACTTCCCTTCGGGATGCCGCCCCCTAGGAGCCCAGATCCAGGGATCGCTAAGAAGGGCTGAGGGGTGAAAAGGGAGGGTAAGGAGGACCAGCAATCGGACCAGTAGGAAATCTGCCTGCAGGAGAGCGTGTTTTCGGCCCCTGCGTCGCTGCTGGCGTTGCCAGGACCGTTGGATCTGTACCCTCCCCAGTTTTGGGTCATGATTTGGACCCCCCCTTCGCACAGCCATACCCCAGGGGATCAGCGAACGGGAAATCCAATATTGAACCCAAATGTCAGCCCGTGCTAATCCGCCTCCTCCTCCTCCTCCTCCTCCTCCTCCTCAACCTCCCCCTCCTCCTCCACCTCCTCCTCCTCCTGCTTCTCCTCCTCCTCCTCCTTATTTTCCTGTGTCTCCTCCTCCTCCTCCTCCTCCTCCTCCTCCTCCTCCTCCCCCTCCTCCCTCCTCCCCCTCCTCCTTTTCAGCGACTCGGCGACTCGCGCACGCCTGCCGCTCCCTGAACGAGCAGCGTGCCACGGCAGCAAGGCACAGGGGACGACTCACGGAGAGACGGCCCGGCCACAGAGGAGGCAGCGAGGGGGCGGAGGGGGCGGAAGGGGAAACGAGGGCAGAGACGAGAGAGGGAAGGCAAGGGCTCCCAGCTTCGCGCTTCGCGCTGCGCGAAACGCGAAGCGCGACTAACTTCGCGCTCTCGCGCCGCCTCCCAGGGGGGAAAAGGAGGAGGAGGAGGAGGAGGAGGAGGATGAGGAATCGGAGCCGAACCGCGAAGCGCGAATAACTTCGCGCCCTCGAGGGCGCCCTTGAAGGACTGGCCGAGTCTGGAATTGGTCCCAGGCAGAAAGCCCCTCAAGAGCTCCGATCGCCCCGAGCTCTCCTTGGTGCTCGGGCAAGTTTGCCACCGCCGCCCTGACACGAGGCAAAACCACCACATGAAACATAGAAAGTAACAGGCAGATCAGGCTCCTCCTCCCGAGCCCAATGAAGCTTGTGGTGCTCACCCGCCCCCTCCCTGAAGGAGGGCGGCAAGGGCGGGATCCAAATCTTCACATTGGATGGGGGAGGCGGAGTCAGGTCCCACAGCCCTCAGACACCTGATACAACTGTGGATGCTGCCATGCTGGACAAGGACATGGAGGCCCCTGGGAGGCTTGGCCCGCGGGGCCCGCGGAGGCCTCCGAAGCTCACCACAAATCTGCTCGGCCGACGGGAAGCATGCAAGGAAAGAGCACACCCATACAGTCGGCCTTGATTGGACAGGACACGCGAGAGGACACAAGGCCCTTCCGAGGGCCACATCGCCACAGGAGTGTATGAAGGCACGTGCCGCGAGGCACGGGACACAAGGGCACCTATTGGCGATCAATGGGCGCTCGGAGGTCGATGCGTCCCCCCTGTGCCTATTCCCCCCCCTATCGTTGCCCCCGATTCAGGCGGGCCGGATCCATCCCCGCGCCGGCCACCACCAGGCATGTCTGACCCGCCACCGCCCCGAGGACCACCACATCCTCCAGGGTCCGATCCTCCTGCCCGGGACCGCCAGGGCCAGGTGGGGGCCACCTCCGCCCTGCCTCCCTGCCACAGGGACGCTTGGCGGCTTCCACTGGCCACCATATGGATGGCATTTCTTCTATCAAGGGAGGGGGGGGCTGTTATCCTCCTGACTGAGCCTGCCCAATCCCGACCTCCTCCATCCTCCTCCCCCTCCTCCTCCTCTTCCTCCAAGCCCCCCTCCACCCAATCCGACAGCACGTGCCCAGCCCCCCCCCGGGCGGATTCAGAGGGGGGGGGGGGCGATTCTTGCCCCACCCAGAGCAGGCAGGATCCTCATCGCCCCCACCCCCTCCAGCCCTGGCGCCGGGCCCTGCTCCGCCGGCTCCAGACTTCCCAGCCTGGAACATATCCCTATCCCTATGCTGGGCATCTCCTCATCACGACGCCAATCTTAGGGGTTCTCTTACTTTTTGAGGGCGAATCCCTAAGACTGTCATCGCCTTTTGGCGTGTCAATCTTACGGATAGGGATACGTTCGAGGCTGGTGACAGACCCGTCCTGCTTTCTTCCCGGCGCGGGGCAGGAGCCGAGCCCCGGCGCCCGACCGGGAGAGGCTCCGAGCAGCGTCCCGGCGCCCGGGGGCGCTCCGGGCTGCTCGGCCGGGCGTCTCGCAGCTCGTCGACCGCAACTGCCGCGGCCGCTGCCTCGGCTGCTGTAGTTTCGGCGGCCCTTGCCAGTCTTGCGGCTTCTCTTCTTATCATGATTACTGTTCGTGTTGTTTCTAGCACTGCTAGTCTGATCATTGCTGGTATTGTCATCTAAGATTGTTATGATGATATGATTATGTCATTGACCTTATAGCCGCTCCTGCTCCCCTACTTCACTTCAAACTCGGCGGCATCCTGTTTATCATGCTCTTTTACCAGTTCCTCCTTCTGGAGCTCTTCCCGTTCCAGCGCTCGAAGCTCGCCCGTCATAATGGAACGTGCTTGAGCCTGGTTCTTGGCCCTGAGTTCACGGACGGCCATCTGTAGTGCTTCGGAACGTTCCTCCCTCGTTTTGGCGGCACTTGCCTCTTCGTCTGACACTTCTCGCTCTGCGGCCTCTCGCTGACGCCGCAGCTGTTATGTTCCTTCCTCTATGGCCTCCTTGAGCGTTTCTTTCATGGAGAGGGCCTTGTCTTCGCATCATCGGTACAGGGTGGTGCAACCCGGAAGCAGGTCCCGCAAACGGGGTTAAAGCGCCCAATAAACGTAGAACCCCGAGTCCTCCTCCTCCTGCTACTACTACTACTACTGCTACTACTACTACTACTACTACTACTACTACTACTACTCCTCATCCTCGTCCTCATCCTCATCCACCATCCTCATCATCATGTTCCTCATCATCTTTCTGGTCAAATTCCTCGTCTTCCTCCTCCTCCTCATCAGCAGCATCATCCTCATCAACATTATCAACATCGTCATCATCAGGAACAGTATCGTCATAATCGTAATCATCATCACTATCATCATGATCATAATCATCGTCATGATCAGCAGACTCATCATAATCAGCAGCATGAGCAGCAGCATCATAATCAGCATCATCATCATCATCATCAGCATCATCATCATCATCATCGTCATCATCATCATCGTCATCGTCGTCATCGTCATCGTCATCGTCATCAACAGCAGCAGCACCATCCTCGTCATCATCATCAGCAGCAACAGCATCATCATTATCAGCAGTAGCATCATCATCCTCATCGTGGTCATGGTCATCATCATCATCATCATCATCATCATCATCATGATCATCATCATCATCATCATCATGAGCATCATCAGCATCAGCAGCATCGTCATCATCAGAAGCATCATCATCGTCATCAACATCATCAACATCAGCATTTTCATCATCGT
>CAUYUJ010020722.1:77500-102500 GCA_963575745.1 Prorocentrum cordatum | reverse complement strand
CAGCATCAGCATCAGCATCAGCATCAGCATCATCATCATCATCATCATCATCATCATCATCATCATCATCATCATCATCCTCATCCTCATCCTCGTCCTCATCCTCATCATCATCAGCATCACCATGACCAGCACCATCACCATCACCATCACCACCATCATCATCATCATCATCAACATCATCATCGTCAGCATCATCGTCAGCATCATCGTAATCATCATCGCCACCATCAACATCAACATCAGCATTATCATCATCAGCATCATTATCAGCATCATCATCATCACCATCATCATCATCATCATCAGCATCAGCATCAGCATCAGCATCATCATCATCATCATCATCAGTAGCACCAGCATCGTCGCCAGCATGAGCAATCACCATCCGCAGCAGCATCATCATCATCAGCAGCATCAGCAGCAGCATCGTCATCATCAGCATCATTATCATCAGCAGCAGCATCATCGTCAGCAGCAGCATGATCAGCATCATCAGCAGCATAATGACCATCATCATCATCATCATCAGCATCATCAGAATCAGCATCAGCGTCAGCAGCATCATCATCATCATCATGATCATCAGCACCATCATCAGCATCAACATCAGCATCACCAGCACCATCATCATCATCATCATCATCAGCATCATCATCATCACCATCATCATTATCATCATCATCATCATCATCATCATCATCATCATCATCATCATCGTCTTCATCATCATCAACAGTTGCACGATCAGAATGATGATCCTCATCAGCATAATTATCAGCCTGAGCAGCATCATCTTCATCAGCAGCAGCATCAGCATCATCGTCATCATCATCAGCATCATCAGCAGCATCATCAGCATCATTTGCATCAGCATCATCAGCATCGTCAGTGGCAACAGCATCAACCTCATCATCAGCATCATCATCATCAGAATCAGCATCAAAATCATCAGCGGCAACATCATCAACCTCATCATCACCATCGTCATCAGCAGCATCACCATCAACAGCAGCATCAGCATCTCCATCATCATCTTTTTAGTCATCATCAGCAGCATCATCATCAGCATCATCAGCAGCATCAGCATCAGCATCATCGTTAGCAGCATCATCATCCTCATCATCAGCATCATCGTCGTCGTCAGCATCACCATCGTCATCAGCAGCATCAACATCACCATCATCATCAGCACCAGCATCGTCACCATCAGTACTCATCATCATCTTCATCATCATCATCATAATCAGCAGCAGCATCGTCATCATCATCGATCATCATCCTCAGGATCACCATCAACATCATCTACAACATCATCATCATCATCATCATCATCATCAGGATCATCAGCAGCATCCGCAGCAACATCATCATAACCATCATCATCACCATCAGAATCAACACCAACATCACCATCAGCATCATGTTCGTCATCATCATCATAATCAACATCATCACCAGCGGCAACAGCATCAACCTCATCACCACCATCATCAGCAGCATCATCATCAACAGCAGCATCATCTCCATTATCATCCTTCTGGTCATCATCAGCAGCAGCATCATCAGAATCATCAGCATCATCATCGGCAGCATCATCAGCAGCAGCATCATCATCACCAAATACATCTGGGCTGAAGCCGCGATCCAGAGGCAGCAAAGCGATGGCGGGGGCGAGACGCCGCTGAGGCACTCAGCGGACGCGCAGCCAGCTCGCGGGGTCGCGGCGCGTGGCTGGGCATGCGAGTGCTGGGGCCCCTTCGACTCTTCGTCTTCAACCCGCTGTGTCTGGTGGTAACAGGACGATGTCTGGGGTAGTGGACCACATGCGAAGCCTACCCCACCCTCCCCCTCAGAAATCGTGGGGGGTAGGGGTAGGGTTCGCAAGCGGTCCCCTGGTGAGGTGGCTCATGAATTCAGTGCTGATGCGGTCCTGTCGCCTGGCGCGCGGATCGGGAGCTGGGCCGGCAGCAGGTGTCAGGTGGAGCCGTTGGGCGGCGGGTACTCGGCAATGGAATGGAATGGGACGCTCGTGCGGGCAATCGCCCGGGCCCCTTAAGGGCGGAGCGGGCGAGGCCGTGGCCTCGCAGACATAGCTGGCTAGCTGGAAGCTTACTCAAGCGGCCGGCGCCACAGAAGTATCAGGAGTGGAACACGTGACAAATTGCGCCTCCAGTTTAGTCCAAGTTGAATCGTCGGTCGCCAGTTTCAGCCAATCGATGTCGTTCACGTCGTAGCTGCTCCGGGCGGGTCTCTCTTGCACACCGTGGGATACGAGAAAATCACGCACGTCGTCATCCAATCGCTTTTGCTGTCCTCCCGAATTCCTGCTGCCTTTTTGAGAAGCATGGAGGCTCGGGTGCCAGTTGACCACGCATTGAGACCATTATCGAGGGGACTGCTTCGCCACTCTCGCGGCACATCTCCACACCAATCGCCGTTGCCTCGTATTCCAATCGATCACACTGTGCTTGTGCATGAGGCTTTCTGCTTGTCTTGTCGTGCGTTTGTATTCGACCCACGACTCCAAGACAATGCTCTCCGGGGCGACGTTCTCCTCGTTGTCGGTGCTGGGGGTGTTAGCCGTGCTGGTATCTGCGTTTGGGTGGGTAGATGACGGTCGGTTGCGTTTTGTTTCTCCGTGCGCGTCGTCTTCGTGGGTTTGCGGTTCTGTCGTCGCTTGAGTCGCGCGTTGGTTGGTCGCACTGGATGTCGGTCTCGAGTTGGCGGTGTTGCGTCGTCGTGGGGAGCCGACAATCATTCGTAACATGCGTCGTTGGGTGCATCGTAACTGTTGTCGCAAAGGCTCGGTCAGAGTCTAAGTGGCCGCCCCGCATAGTACCGTCGGTGTGACAATGCCTTCGAAAAGCCGGAGTCGGTGCTTCAAGGGGTAGTGCTTCGCTGTGAGTTTCTCTTTGCGAGCAGTGAAGGCTGCCCAGCCTGCCTTGATCCGGTGTTGTACCTCGGTCTGCATGGCGTCTTGGAAGCTGATCTGCTGTCCGAAGTACTTGACTGACCCACAGTGAAGTAAAATCTTGATTTCCATGCTGTTGATGCTCACCTTGTGCTGCCGTGCCCTCCCAGTCCTCTCTGTCAAATTCGTCCGGATCTTCGTCTTGCCCGGGTGGATATGGAGGCCGTGTTGTTGTGCAGCTGTGGCCATGTGTTCAAGCATTGTCGTCAAGCGCGGCAAAGTGCGGCTCGTCAGAAGGACGTCGTCGGCAAAGCGCAGGTTGGTGAGAGAGCTGTCTTTATTGAAGCCGAGTTGGATGGATGCCTTGGTTGCGCTTTTTCCATGTGTTGACAAGTGGACGCATGCTATGTTCAAGAAGCGAATTGAAAAGTAGTGAACTAAGGGGATCGCCCTGCTTTGTGCCCCTCTGCAGGTTGAATGGGCGGCTGGTCGTGTCTGTCCGCACCGTGGCTGTTTGGCCAGAATACATCTTCCGGAGTAGGTGTATGTAGCTTGGTGCGACACCTTGGCTCTTGAGTGCGGTCCATAGGCTCTCGTGCTCGACTGCGTCGAAAGCCTTCATGAAGTCCAGCGTTGCGATCCAAAGTGGTTGGTTCCATTCCCGAGCTCTCTCCCGAAGCATGTGGAAAGTGAAGAGGTGATCTTGCGTCGAACGTCCCGGGCAAAATCCTGCTTGGTCTGGGGGCTGTTGTTTGTCCAGGGGCGGCTGCAGTCTATTGCGTAGAAGCTTGCTGAAAAGTTTGTAGAGCAGGGGAATGGTGCAGATTGGCCTGTAGTTCTGAGGTTGCATGGGGCCACCTGCTTTCGGGATTACTGCGATGACTGTCTGTCGCCAACTCTGCGGAGTGGGCGCGTCGGCTTGTATGACAGCGTTGTATAATTGGAGCACGGCTCGTTTGAGTTCTGTGGGCGCATGCTTCAAAATTTCGGCTCTGACCCCGATCGTGTCGGGTGCTTTTCCCCGCTTGAGGTTGGACAGTCCCCTGTTGAGCTCGTGGATTGTAAAAGGCGGCACCGTGTCATCAGGAGGCTCAGGTGATGAAGATTGTCGAGTAGAGTGATGCAACTGCTCGTAGAAATCTGCAAAGGCGTTCGCAATTGAGTCTCTGCTGGTATGCTTCGTGTCGTCCTTACCGCGCATTTGCGTGATTAGTGTACGCTTCAGCCCTGATTTAATGGTCGTACTGCGCTTGAGTCCACGGTAGTCCTCGAGTATGGTGCTGATCTGCGTACGTCGCGTTGCTCGTTTTTGCCGTCGTATCTCTTGTCGGATTTGCTTGCTGACGTCGCGTCGGGACTGTGTATTGTCATTCGGGATGTTGCGCCTCTGCTGGATCAGCGCTTGGAGGTGTACGTTGGTCGAGAGGTGCGGTCTCAGTTGCGCCGGCTCCGCAATGTTTTTTGTCGTTGCTTCCAACATGGATGTCTCAATATGGTTGCTGAGCTCTTCTGGCGGTCGGGGTAGGTCTGCTGCAGAGATAACGTCTTTGGCCGTTGTGTGATACGCCTCAACGTTGACGTGGGTCCAACTGCGGGTGGTCGTGTGTCGTGATGTGTGCTTGGGCTGGTGCTGTTCGTCGTGCGTATGCCGGTCAGTGGAGATGCGTCGCTGGAAGCAGAAGAGCGCAACCACGGCCTTGTGATCTGAACCTAAGTCCACTGCGTCGTTCGCCTCCACGTTGCGGCATTGTCGGAATAGGCGCCTGGAGGCAAGGATGTAGTCGAACTGCTTCTCGGAGCCATTGCTGTGAGTGTAAGTTACTTGCTGCCCCACTGGTTTGCGAAAAAATGCATTCGTGAGAACATGACGTTCCTTAGACGCCCACGCACGTAGCCAAGCCCCTCTCGAATCACACTTCCCATACGCGTGATGTCCGATGTGCCTGGCGTCGGTCCTAGGCTCGTCGTCGTCGGCATAGCCGTCGTGCCGCATGGGTTCGATTGAATGCAGGCGTCCAACTTGCGCAGTAAAGTCTCCAGCCACAATAACATGATGATTTTGTTCGCGAGCTCCGGCGTGCAATGCAGAAATCAGCGTGCACAGTTGCTCCACATGTTGGTCACTGTATCCCGTGTGCGGGAAATGCGCCGCGACTAACACAAATTTGAATGAGCCCCACCGTATGTGGAGCGCTGCAAGCCTACCGCTAACACCTTGGAACTGTTTGATGTGTTTGCCCCATCGTTTGTGAACCAACACGCCAACCCCGTGAGAGGGCTGATCATGACCAGATCCGGCAAAAATATGGCCTTCGGCAGTCTCCCACATCTCTGAAACTGCTGTCCTCCAGGTTTCGTTGAAGAATACGAAGTCCCAATGTTATGTGCCCATCTCGATGATCACCTCGTCAATGCGGTCATCGTTAAGAGAACGTGCATTTTTGTGAAGTACCGTTAATGACCACGTGCCGTGGGGCCTGAAGAATGCAAGCGGGAACGTCGCCGTCGACGTGGGTATAATCGGCTCTTCCCCCGCCTGTGCCCTTCTGGGTCAGAGGTGGGAGCTGGAGGGCGGTGTGGATGGTGGTGGTGGGAGGTCGAATGTTGACCGCTGGAGGTCGGAATGCTGGGCCATCGGAGCCTGGAGGTCGATAGGTGGGGATGGTGGTGGCGGGAGGTCGAATGGTGGATGCTGGAGGTCGGAATGCTGGGCCGTCGGAGCCTGGAGGTCGATAGGTGGAGATGGTGGTGGTGGGGAGTCACATGATGGACGCTGGAGGTCGAAATGCTGGGCCGTCGGAGGTTGGAGGTCGATAGGTGAAGATGGTGGTGGTGGGAGGTCGACTGTTGGACATTGGAGGTCTGAATGCTGTGCCGTCGGAGGCTGGAGGTCGATAGGTGGAGATGGTAATGGCGGGATGTCGAGCGTTGGGCGCTGGAGGTCGGAATGCTGGGCAGCTGGAGGCTGGAGGTCGATAGGTGAACATGGTGATGGTGGTAACTCGGATGGTTGAGGTTGCAGGTCGGAATGCTGGACTGGTGAAGGCTGGAAGTCGGTAGGTGACTGGGTTGGTGGTGGCTGGAAGTCGATAGGTGGAGAGGTTGAAAGTGGAAGTGGAAGTGGAAAGTCAGATGTTTGAGGCTCGAGGTCGGTGCTGCTCCCAGAGGCGGCCGAAAATGTGGGCAATGGCCCCGGGCTCGCGTCGTAACGGCACTGGGCTGGCTCGGGGTCGGAGTGCTGAGCTAGTGGACGGCGGAGGTCGACAGGTGGAGATGGAGGTTGAATGTCAAATGCTGCTGGATGTTGTAGGTCGGAGTGTTGAGCTGCTGGACTCTGGAGGTCGTTAGGTGGAGGTGGAGGCGGCGGTGGAGGTGGGAAGTCAGATGCTCGAGGCACGTGGTCGGAGTGCTGCGGTGCTGGACGCTGGAGGTCGATATGTGGAAGTGGAGGTTGAAAGTCACATGCTGCTGGAGGGCGGAGGTCGGAGTGTTGAGCTACTGGACGTTGGAGGTCGATAAGTGGAGGTGGAGGTAGAAGTGGAAAGTCGGGTGTTCGAGGCTCGAGGTCCGAATCCTCAGCTGGTGGACGCTGGAGGTCGATGGTTGGAGGTGGAGGGAGAAATTCATATGCCGTTGGAGGGCGGAGGTCGGAGTGCTGATCTGCTGGGCGCTGGGGGTCGGAGCCGGGGTTGAGTGCAGGAGTCAGCATCTCGATGATCTCCTTGTCGCAGTAGTCGGGCAAAGTCCTCGGGCGACAGATCTCCTGAGAAGGGGGTTAGACTCGTCGTAAACCTAAAGGGACATATCCAAGGACAGTCACGTATTTTCCTCTGCCTCCCCCTGCGGACCCAGGGGGGGCGGTGGAATGCTGAGGTCGGAAAACGGAATTGGGAACAGGTGATGGGGAGCCAGAGGGGTCAGAGCAGGGAGCCGGAGTCGAAAAGACAGGTCCTTGTCTGCGGGGTGGGGTTGTCGCCGGCGTAGTCGCCGCATCCGCAGGCGGTGAGACGCAAGGATGTTCAGCAAGAGCTTGTGGTGGGGATCTGTCCTGGGCCGATCCTGATAGAAGAGTTACTTTGGGACATTTACCCTCCACTTGTATATAGATTCCCCGACCTCCGCCTGAAGAACGGTTTTGGTGGGTGGGGCAATGGAAAAAATGGAATCAAGCTCCTGAGATTCATTACAGACGTTCCGGAATGGGGTCCTCACCTCGATGCCGGAGTCGTGGTAGGAGTGCTGAGCTGGCGGGCGCTGGAACTCTGTAGGTGGAGGTGAAGGTGGAAAGTCACATGCTGCTGGCGGGCGGAGATCGGAGTGCTGAGCTGCCCGACGCTGGAGGTCGATAGGTGGAAGTAGAGGTGGAAAATCACATGCTGCTGGAGGGTGGAAGTCGGAGTGCTGAGGCTGCTGGACGCTGGAAATCGATGGGCGGACGCGGAGGTGGAGCGTCGGATGCTTGAGGATCGAGGTCGGAGAGCTGAGACGGTGAACGCTGGAGGTCGATGGGTGGAGGTGGAGGTGGAAAGTCACATGCTGCTGGAGGGCGGAGGTCGGAGTGCTGAGCTGGTGGATGCTGTAGGTCGATGGGTGGAGGTGGAGGTGGAAAGCCACATGCTGCTGGAGGGTGGAGATCGGAGTGCTGAGCTGCCCGACGCTGGAGGTCGATAGGTGGAAGTGGAGGTTGGAGGCCACATGCTGCTGGAGGGCGGAGGTCGGAGTGCTGAGCTGCTGGGCGCCGGAGGTCGATAGGTGGAGGTGGGAATGGAAAGTCGAAAGATTGAGATTCGAGGTCGGAGTGCTGAAATGGCGGACGCGGGAGGTCCATGGGTGGAGGTGGAGGTGGAAAGTCACATGCTGCTGGACGGTGGAGTTCGGAGTGCTGAACTGCTGGACGCTGGAGGTCGATAGGTTGAGGTGGAGGTGGAAAGTTGGGTGCTTGAGACTCGAGGTCGGAGTGCTGAGCTGCTGGACGCTGGAGGTCGATGTGTGGAAGTGGAGGTTGAAGGCCACATGCTGTTGGAGGGTGGAGGTCGGAGTGCTGAGCTGCTGGACGCTGGAGGTCGATAGGTGGAGATGGAGGTCGGAAGGGGAAGTCAGAGGAGCCAGAGGCAAAGTTGAGAGCAGGAGTCGGTAGGTAAGGGATCTCCTTCTCGACGTAGTCGTTTGAATACCTTAATCGATCCGTGCCTTCGAAGAGGTCGGGATCAGATGCTGGAGGCCGCCGGACGGAACGCTGTTCTGCCGGAAGCTCTTGGTCAACAGGAGCTTGAAGAAGAGGTCGGGTAGCAGCGCCTTGTAGTAGAAGTGGTTGTGCGGACTCCTGCGATAGGGGTCCGAACTGGTCCTCGCGGTGGTCGTAGAAGCGATAGCACTCCGGGCGCTCAGCTCCATGATCCTCGGTGCCGGAGTCAGTACCAATGTGGGTTGATGATGGCAGATACCCGCGCCGACAATGATCCGGTACAGGTCGAAGAAAAGAAAGGCACGACTCGTCGGTAGCTTTGCCCGCCCCTGCCGAATCCGTAACAGTGGAGAAGTGATAGCCGTAGTCGGAGGTTGGAAGAGGGATGTTGGAGTCGTAGAGATGACGCGTTGGGGGGGGACGGGTAGCTTTGCCCCGGTACCCTCTGACGTCACCGTGGTAGCTGTAGGTACCAAAATGCCTGTACTCGTCGATGGAAGCGGCTCCGGTGCTGATCTGCGGCTTCATCAGCACCAGCCGGATATCCTACTTAGAGACCGCTCCCTTCGATAGGCCTTTCGGGTTGCCCTTCATGCCTTTGGCAGCCCGCGTCAGTGGCGTGTCACATTTTTCCGGAAGCTCTCGAAGCTGAGGATGGCTATGTAATTCCTCCCACGCTCCCCGAGATTCCGCCCAATCCCGCTTCAAGTGATTCCCCTCTGTGGTGATGGTGATGGCAAGCTCCCCGCCCACATGCACCTAGTAGGGATTCTCGTCGATAACGTTGATTATATACGGTAGCCTCATCGTCTCCTTCAGCATGTACTTCAAGCCGAAACAAAAGTTCCGGGCGGCCCGTTCCGTAGGTGCACGATCTGGTGTAGCCCACACATGTTTGTCGCCACGTGTCAACTTCAGGCTCCTGATGAGTGCTACGGCAGTGTCACGGTCGAGGATCGAATCGACTTCGACCAATAGGAGGTTCTCAATAGCACCCTTCGTGTACATGTTGCGTGGAATGGGGCCTTCGTTCGTCGTAAGTTTTTCACGTATCCACTCCGATGGTGTATTGTTCATGTCGAAGCCCTCTAAGTTGCCAAAGACCGCAGTCACCGCGCGTTTGCCCTGGACGTGGTAGGCGGTCGCTGACGTCATGGTGTTGCCGTGTGGTCCTGGAGACGTTTTCCCCCGCAGTTTGGCCACCTCACGTTCCAACTCGTGTAACTTGTCCCCAATCGTGGAAGTCATGCTGGGGGCTGCCCCGGAAGCTGCCGATAAAGGTCTGGAAGTTGCATCTTTAGTCTCCACTGCTGCCACACGCAAAATAAGGTCGTCGACAGCCGATTGTAAAGGTGATATCCTTTTCGTCAGATCATCATGAGAAACACCATGTCGCTTAAGCGCCGCAATGTCAGTCTTAATCGGCTCCAGCTGCTCCTGCAACATGCGTGACAACATACATGCTGTTAGGGGGGCATTGTCGGAAGCTGCGATTTCCAGACGCTCTTGAAATTGTGCCTGTTGTTCCTTGGTGCCGTCGTTCACGCTTCCGACGCCATCTGCGGCAATTCCGGCTGCGTCGTCCAACCCGTCCATCTCGTGCAGCGGGCTGTTAGTCCTCAAATGCTTTGCCTCTGGCCGCGTTGGAGCACTGAGAGAATGACGTTCCGGCATCCCCGCCCAGAGTGGTGGCAAGATAAAGCGGAACATATTGTAGTAGAAAATGTGAGGGAAGTATGCCGAGGATGAAGGCATGATGCTCAAGAGGCACCGCGGGGACCTGATGTACCTGGGCTCCGGCGGCGCGGACGAGCAAACCGGCTGGATGTACCATCATGTTCGGGAGGCAGCTGCGCTTCAACGACGTTGTGGGCGTCTACGCGCCACCAAAATCTATCCAGGGGCGCGCTGGGGCGCTGAGGATCAAGAGCGGCATGTTCGACTTCGTGATCGCGGGGGGTATCCACCTCTTGGGGGAGATACGGGGAAGCGAATTGCTGCGCAGGAGGCGGCTGTGAAAGCGAGCTATGTTTGGATCGGCTCGATCGTGGAGGGGGCGAACACACGGACGATGCTGGCCGCTGGGAGGGCCATCAATGCAATACTGGCTTCGACTTACAGCGTGACGGAGTGCCTGTGGAAGAGGCGATTGCTGGTGAGTATCAGAAGGAGAAACAGTCGTTGTCGGCTGGCCTGGCGGAGCAGTTGTGCCTCGCGCGCTCGCTTTGCTCTACAAGTACGCGGACGCAAGACGGTGGGCCCACATGCTTTGGGAATCCTGGTGGGCGAAGCTCAACTGATCACGGGATCATCCCACAAGCTGCACTGGGACGTCACGATTTAAAGGTGAGCTATGTTTACGGCAGCAGGCTACAGCTCATTCCCGATCGTAAGCCGAAAGATCATATGCCACAGCTGCTGATGCTGGATTATTTGGAGATGAATGGCAAGACGGCAGCCACCAAGCATACTTGGGACTTGCAGCGCGTATCGACGCTTCAAACCGGTAGTGGGTAGTCATGTATTTTGTTATTTCGTCTTTGAGGAGGCGTTTGCTGCGCAGGCGGAAGAGTTTCGACACTTATGCGAGGAGCCGACACTGGCGCCTCACAATTGTACGTAAAGCTGATGCAGGAGGTTGGGCAGAAGTCTTTTCGTCGACACCCACCTGAGCGTCATAACACTGCTGAAACCTTTACGAATCGAGAGGCGCCGCCTCGAAGCCCTGCCTGCGCAGGAGCGAGAGAGAGAGAGAGAGAGAGAGTTGCCGAGCTGTCCTTACGGTCTTCGGAATCAGATGGTGAAGGCGACAAGCTGACCGGCCGTCTGCACCACACAGGGGAACGCACTTCGTTGCGATCTGTTCGTGGACGACCCCGTTCTGGCCCTCTTCCTGCCAGGGAGCTGGGCTCGATGAAGGAACTTAACCCCCATCGGGCGTTGGCGGGACCAAGGTTTGGTGGGACCTGGTTTGATGATGTGCTGCCGCACGAAGAAGAAAAAGAAGAGCTACGGCAGACCTGGTTCAGTGATTCCAGCCCATAATTTGGGCTTCGGGGCCCAATCACGAACCGGCTCCCGTTAACCGGGGTCCGAGCAGCTTCGTACACCCTGCGAAATGCTTAAGAAATCATGGGTTAAGAAATTCAGAGTCTCAGAACTTGAATAAAAACCCAAAATTTCCATTCAAACCTTAGGATTTACCTTGAAACATTAAGAATAATCGAGACTCTGGCCGAAAATTCAAGCTTTCTTAAGCATCGCCTAAGGTGTAGGTGCGCTCGACGTCGACGCGCTGAGCGAAAGGGGTCGTTGGAGGCGGATGCGTGGCGGATGCCGAGAGGCGCGGGCAGTCCCTCGAGCAGCCTCGCACCGCCCGTCTCTTCGTGCGGAACGAGCTCAGGTTGCACGACGTCGAGAGTACACCCTGCGAAATGCTTAAGAAATCATGGGTTAAGAAATTCATGGTCTGAGAAATTGAATAAAACCCAGAACTTCTATCAACAAATCTTGGGATTTACATTGAAAAGTTAAGAATAATCGAGACTGTGGACGAAAACTTAGGTTTTCTTAAGCATCGCCTAAGGTGTACGGCCGGACCTAGGACAGAAGAACGTCCTTCGGCTACACACAAGAGTGATCCTAGCGAGAGTGACCTTCAGTGCGCGGAGTACGGGGCGCGACGCGACAACGTGGCCAAATCCGAGCGTGCACGCAGCCGTTGTCGCATCACGCTCAGCGATCGGAGGGAACCCTGGTAAGCCCGCACCTAAGGTCACTCTGGCGAATGGTCACTCTTACGTGTAGTCGGCTCCTTCACGAACACGAGACCCTCCACTGGCCAAAGCACACAGAACATCCGAGGGTGTCCTCCCCAAGGATGCACACTTACCCCACAGGCACGAAGAACATTAGGGTACCCTCCCCGAACCGACCTCGGTCTTATACCTCGGTCCGACCGTGTTGCACAGCACCTGAGTCGAGGCCCTTGGCGAAGGCAGTAGCGGGTCGCATGGCGAAGCCGAGCGAGGACGGCGGCCTGTCGGCGACGTCAGCGGATCGCGACGAGTAGGCTGCTTGTCGCGGTGGCATGGCAACTCCTCTCCAGGATCGATGCGACTACCTCTCAGAACTTGCTGAACGCGATCTCCGAAGTACGGTGTGGGCGATGAGGAAGAGTGGCAAGCGACGCGGTGGTGTTCTGTGGAGCGTGCCTGTGGAACTTCTACTGTGCTGCGTGGAGCCGAGACACTGCTCCAACTCAGGGCGCCCTCCTCGGGGGCTTCGATCGGAGAGCTTAGAGAGGAGACCGCCCACCGGTGTCAAAGTTGCAGGGAGGAGGCCTTGGAGGCTTGGAGGTGCTGACACAGACTAAGCGGTGCTGATTGGGCGCCTGCCGCTGCCCACTGGTCCTACGGCCACCACTTCGACAAACATACCGTTCAGCGAGGCATTGACTCGAAGAGGCTCATCTTGCATGGAGCCGTTCACAAGAAGAAGCGCTGCCATGAGCTCGAAATTCACTTCGATCCTACGCGCCACGGGTACCTGGCTCATCAGAGGAGGGAGGACGCCATGCTCGTGACGCGGTGCGTTGGCCATGCACCTCGACAAGCTGGACTCTGGAGCGCTTCCGAGTTGCTGGACATGTCCGAGCTAGGACATGTCCAAGGCCTTCGCGTGCACGCCATCCGACTGGCTCGGCAAAGCGTTGGAGGACCTGGCTGAATCTGTGGGCTGGGAAATCATACGCGACAGAGTCCATCGTTTCGTCGTGGAGTTGGAGGCTCGGGGCGATGTGCAGCACTTCGCGCTCTCTCTCTCGCGGGGGCCTCATGAGGACGTGCGAGGCGCCGAAGCAGTTCGCGACGTCCTTCTCAAGGGGTCTCTTCAGCGTTGGCGCGATGAACGTGCGGCTCAGGACAAGAAGCTAGAGCTCAAGACGCCGACCCTGGAGCTGCCAGTGGGGTGCCCTGTCGTGCGGCTCGCGGACGAGCTGAAGACGCGGCCACGTTGTCCTCCCGGGCCTCGCTCAGGATGCGCATGCGATCATCGACGACAGTCAGTCCGTCCTCGTGAGAGAGCTCTCGGCTGGCGGCTTCAGGCAGAATGTGGACAAGCGCGAGATGATGACCGAGCTGCGACCGAAAGAGAACCATAAGTTCAAGGCTGAGCTTGCTGACCGAGCAGGACGTGTACTACCACAGGCTCGGCATCTGGGCGGACGCCATGTGTGCAATGACAACGCGAGTATCGAGATTGCATACAGGGTGGCAGCACTCGAGATGGGATGGCTTGATATGAGCAGGCTCTGGTTCGCACACGTGCCGAGGAAGCCGAAGAGGCAAATACGCTTGGGCAATTAAAATTGTGGGTGCGGAGCTCCCTGGCATGTGTGCAGCTATGTCTTGACGGAGTCGGAGCTTCGCCATCTGGACGTGCCGATCTGTCAGAAGCTAAGGGTGCTGGAGGAAGAGAGAGAGAGAGAGAGAGAGAGAGAGAGAGAGCGCGCGGCACCGAAGGGGCGGGGCCCGTCAGAGCCTGCGCGGGGGGGCCGGAGCCCTCTGTGCCCGTTGACCTTGTTTACCGAAGTCGGAGTGCTGAGTTCTGAGCTGGTGGATTTTGGAGTTCGTTGGGCGCAACACCGCATCATGGACACCCCCATGTGTCACGGAATGCCCCCTTCCTGGGTGGACGCCGGCGTGTCGCCGTGATGGTCGTGGACGTGGTCGCGGTGGCTGTTTCTGGTCGTGGTGGCTGTTTCTGATCGTGGTCGTGGTGGCTGTTCGTGGTCGTGGTGGCTGTTTCTGGTCGTGGTCGTGGTGGCTGTCTCGTGGTCGTGGTGGGTGCAAGACCGCATCTTGGACACCTCCATGTGTCACAGAATACCCCCTTCCTGGGTGGATGCCGGCGTGTCGCCGTGATGGTCGTGGACGTGGTCGCGGTGGCTGTTTCTGATCGGGTAGGATGTTCATCGTCGTGGTCGTGGTGGGTATTCGTGGTCGTGCTGGCTGGAGGAGGAGGAGGAGGAGGAGGAGGAGGAGGAGGAGGAGGGGGATCACAGGTGGCGAGCGAGTCGCACGTGCAGGCCCTCACCAACCAAGGAGCCGATGCGCAGACGGTATACGTCGTGCCTGCTCGCGCGGCTCCTTGGCAACGCAACGTGTCCGACATCTTCGGGACACAGTGGAGGCTAGTCCACAAGAAACCTCCCACAAGAAACCCAACCCTGAGACCCCAGGACGTCCATTGATTTCATTGATTTTTGGTTGGGAGCGTTACGCTTTCCATATCAAAACCATCGAAACCCAAGAAACCCAGGGCAGCCTGGAGGCAAGCAGGGCGTCTCTTGGCATGGGCCCCCACTGTATGGTGAAGCACGCCTTGGCGCATCGGCAGGTGCTTGCTGCACCATGGGGGTTTGTTGGAGGACTCCCCGTCTCCGATCGACGAGAACGGCCAGCTCACGGTGGCGACCAGCAAGTTCGCGAGGCAGTTCACTCGGGACCTCGAGGAGCGGACGCTGGTCGGACGTGCACGGCAGGAGCTACGGGCGAACGAATCGGTCTCCGAGGCTCTCCTCAAGCTGGACGCGAAGCTTGTCGAGGTGTCCTCGATGAGGGAGGAGCGGCTGTGGGAGAAGCTGAGGCCAGAGCAGGCGGAGCACGAGGGGGCGCAGGGCGAGCGCGAGCGCGAGCCGACGGGTGCTGGCCGCGAGAAGTGCGGGCTCCTCCTCGACTCGTTCGAAGAGGTTGGCGACGCACACGACGAAGACCCGCGGTGGGTCTCACGGTGTTCTCTGCCCTCTACGCTGCTGTGATTGACATCCAGTGCTCGAACTGCTTTATCTTTGTCCCGTCCAGCGCGTGGGCCCGAGCTCCATCCGCTCCCGACTCCTCACGACGGTAGAGGGAAACAATTAGTAAACACCCCCCCTGCCCCCCAAACTCGAAGTTGGCACGCGCGGGAGAGACTGCGGCCGAGGTGCGACTCATCAGACCCACCGCCAACTTTGAACCTTGGGGGGAGGGGGAGGCGTTAACAGATAAATGTGGCACGAGTGTTCGCTATTTTTTTCCGAGGCCTGGAGCGCGCCCGGCTCGAGCAGCTCCCCAGGCCGCCTCCGCGCACTGTGGCCCCGCGGCGCCGCGCCCGCGACGCTGCCGCCCGCGGGGGGCGATGCAGCGGAGCAGGCTGGAACAGGATGGAGTCGGCGGTAGACAAACCTCCCTTTAGTAAACCTCCTCTTAGTAAAAAGCTCCTGGGACCGAAACCGACAGACCTGGACCCGCAAAAATGACGGCCGCGACGCCCCCTCGCGAACCGAAAACGGCCAATTCCTTAATCGACATGTCAGGGTAGGAGGTCTGTCCAACCCCGATGGAGCACGGGGAGCAGCGGCGCAGGGTGGACGGACCGGCGTCCGAGAACGAGGAGGGCCTCGAGGGCGCATGCGACCAAGGGTGAGGTCGGGCCTGCCCCTCTACAGGAGGACGTGTTCAAAAGCAGTCCCAAAATAGTCTGGGGACGACTTCTACTCTTTGTTCGACCATTATTGCAGATTGATTGAATGTTCTTCAACTTTCGCCCAAAATCCGCCTGTAGGAGGGCATGCCCGACCCAAATCAAGGGCTCAGAGTCTTCCTGGTGCGGACGACGAAGCAGCTCTCGAGGGTCGCGCGGCAGATGCGCGCGGTCGGCGGGTGCTTCTTCGACACCGTTGTGCCCGCGGCCGTCGTCAGAGATTACGAAGATGTCGGAGCAGACGCACAACTGCGCGGAGGCACGGCGCTCCATTACTGAAGGGGCCCCAGGACACACAAATAAATACACACAAATAAAAATACGCACCATATTTTCCCATATTTTCTGGGTTTTTGTCTTCCCCCCCAATTCCCATATTTTCCCATATTTTCTGGGAATCGAGGATTAATTGTGTCTGTGTGTTTCTTTCCCTCCTGAATTACATCTGGGCGCTCGCCGGCCTCATCCTCGCGCCGAAGGGGAAGGGGGGGCGCGGCCGGAGCCCAGAAGGCGAGGGGGATCAGGGGCATCCACGAGCGGCTGGAGGAGCGCGGCGTGGAGACGAGCATGGAGCTCATCAGGATGTGCCGTGTGTAGAGGAAAAAGAACTATGCACATGCACCGATTCTGGCCAGGCCCATCCTGAGCCCAGGATCGGTGCATACGTCCTCCTACCTTGGCCAGGAAGGCATATGCACCGATCCTGGGTCAAAGATGGGCCTTGCCAGGATCGGTGCATGTGCATAAGTCTCTTCGCCCGAGTGTGGACAAGACGTGCGGCAGGGACCAGGAGCGGATCACCTTCGTGCTGAGGGACGAGCATGTGCGCCCAGTCGTGATCGGGGCGCGCGTGCAGCCGGGCACGTCGCGAAGCAGGGCAGGGCTCCCGCGAGCTTCGGGGAACGGGAGCTGCAGGAGTACCCGAGCCAGCTGCTGAAGCGAAGTCGAGTGCGCTGGGCCGTCTGCACCACGCAGGGGGGCCACCCTTCGTTGCGATCTGCTCGTGGGCGACCCCACTCTAGCCCTCTTCCTCCCTCTGGTGCTTTCTTGCCTGCTCCTCGGGCGTTGGGAGATGGCCTGCGTGGAGGCTCTGCTTTCGTCTATGGGGATCGAGCGGGGCAGCGTCCGCTGGAACACAATGATCAGTGGCGAGAGGTTGCGTGAGCGAGTGCGCGCGAGGCGACACTACTAGTACACCCTGCGAAATGCTTAAGAAATCATGGGTTAAGAAATTGATAGTCTCAGAATTTAAATAAAAACCCAGAACTTCTATCAAAATCTTAGGATTCACATTGAAACGTTAAGAATAATCGAGACTCTGGACGAAAACTTAGGTTTTCTTAAGCATCGCCTAAGGTGTACATCCCAGCTGGCCGGAACTCGCGAGTCGGTCGGCGGGGCCAGCCGCGTGGGCACTCTCGCCCTGCGGTGCGGCCCCATGCCCTGCTCTTCTGCTGGACGCCTCGGGTTTGAATTACCGCACGCCGCCTCTGAACTGTTTGGATCAGGAGCTTCAGGCGGGCAAGGTTGCCCAACAGTTTCATATCTGGATGCGAGTTTGCTGTATGACATTGTCAAAATGAGCACAACATAGGGGCCCACAGCGCTGAATGAAACAAATCACCACCACAACCACTACAATCACCACTTCCAACACCACCACCACCATCGTCGTCATCACATCATGATCATGATCAGCATCTGAATCATCACCACCATCATCGTCAGTATCGTCTTCATCGCCACTACTATCGGCATTATGAGCATCAGCATCATCATATTCATCATCATCGTCATCATCATCATCATCAGCAGCATGAGATTCATCATCCTCATCATCATCATTCTCATCATAAACACCACCATCAATAGAATGATCATCACCACCATCATCGTCATCATCAGCATCAGCATCACCATCATTATCAGCCCTATCATCATCATCATCATCATCATCATCAGCAGCAGCAGCATCATCATCATCATCACCAGCATCATCGCCATCGCCATCACCATCATCATCATCATCAGCAGCAGCATCATCATTAGCAGTAACATCCTCAGCATCATTATCATCAGCAGCAGCATGAGCAGCATCGTCATCATCACCATCAGCATCACCATCCTAATCCTCATCATCATAATCAGCATCATAATCGATAATATCCACAACACCACGGCCGTCATCATCACAAACATAATCATGGTCATCATCCTCACAACCACCACAATAGAAACCAGCATCATAACCATCAGCAAAAGCAGCAGCATCTGCACCATCTTCAGCATCATCACCATCAGCATCAGCAGCGTCAGCATCAGCATCAGCATCAGCCTCATCCTCCGCATCAGCATCAGCATCATCAACATCCTCAGCAGCAGCATCAGCATAATCGGCATCATCGTCAGCATCGTCGGATTCATCAGCAGCAACGTCATCGCCATGATCATCATCATCATCATCAACAGCAACATCATCATCATCATCAGCAGCAGCATCATCACCAGCCTCATCATGAGCATCAGCATCATCATCGTCATCATCAGCATCAGCATCATCATCACCATCGTCATCGTCACTATCAGCATCATCATCGTCATCAGTCTCATCATCTTCATCAGCAGCAGCATCATCATCAGCATCATAGGCAGCAGCAGCAGCATCGTCAGCATCGTCATCCTCCCCCCATCCCGCATATCGACGCGCCCCTCTCCCTCTCCTCCCCCCTCCTCATCATCACTTCAACTGCCAATAACAAAATTATGCTAACGGAGTTCCCCACATAAAGATGTTACGGGGTTCCATTGCTTCTTGTCTGCGCTCTGGTGGGGCCTCCCTGGAGGGGTGGGAGGGGCACGAAACCTGATAAATAAAATGGTGTGCGAATACCCTGCCCGCTCTGGTGGGGCCTCCCTGGAGGGGTGGGAGGGGCACGAAACCTGATAAATAATATGGTGTACGGATACCCTGCCCGCTCTGGTGGGGCCTCCCTGGAGTGGCGGGAGGGGCACGAAACCTGATAAATAATATGGTGTGCGAATACCCTGCCCGCTCTGGTGGGGCCTCCCTGGAGGGGTGGAGGGGCACGAAACCTGATAAATAACATCGTGTGCGAATACCCTGCCCGCTCTGGTGGGGCATCCCTGGAATGTTGGGATGGGCGCGAAACCTGATACATAACATGGTGTGCGGATACCCTGCCCGCTCTGGTGGGGCCTCCCTGGGTGGGTGGAGGGGCACGAAACCTGATAAATAATATGGTGTGCGAATACCCTGCCCGCTCTGCTGGGGCATCCCTGGAGGGGTGGGAGGGGCACGAAACCAGATAAATAACATGGTGTGCGAATACCCTGCTCGCTCAGGCGGGGCCTCCCTGGAGGGGTGGGAGGGGCACGACACCTGATAAATAACATGGTGTGCGAATACCTTGCTTGCTCAGGCTGGGCCTCCCTGGAGGGGTGGGAGGGGCACGAAAACTTATAAATAACATGGTGTGCGAATACCCTGCTCGCTCAGGCGGGGCCTCCCTGGAGGGGTGGGATGGGCAGGATACCTGATAAATAACATGGTGTGCGAACACCCTTCCCGCTCTGGTGGGGCCTCCCTGGAGGGGTGGGAGGGGCACGAAACCTGATAAATAGCATGGTGTGCGAATACCCTGCTCGCTCAGGCGGGGCCTCCCTGGAGGGTGGGTGGGGCACGAAACCTGATAAATAACATGGTGTGCGAATACCCTGCTCGCTCAGGCGGGGCCTCCCTGGAGGGGTGGGAGGGGCACGAAACCTGATAAATAACATGGTGTGCGAATACCCTGCTCGCTCAGGCGGGGCCTCCCTGGAGGGGTGGGAGGGGCACGAAACCTGATAAATAACATGGTGTGCGAATACCCTGCTCGCTCAGGCGGGGCCCCCTGGAGGGGTGGGAGGGGCACGAAACCTGATAAATAACATGGTGTGCGAATACCCTGCTCGCTCAGGCGGGGCCCCTGGAGGGGTGGGAGGGGCACGAAACCTGATAAATAACATGGTGTGCGAATACCCTGCTCGCTCAGGCGGGGCCTCCCTGGAGGGGTGGGAGGGGCACGAAACCTGATAAATAACATGGTGTGCGAATACCCTGCTCGCTCAGGCGGGGCCTCCCTGGAGGGGTGGGAGGGGCACGAAACCTGATAAATAACATGGTGTGCGAATACCCTGCTCGCTCAGGCGGGGCCTCCCTGGAGGGGTGGGAGGGGCACGAAACCTGATAAATAACATGGTGTGCGAATACCCTGCTCGCTCAGGCGGGGCCTCCCTGGAGGGGTGGGAGGGGCACGAAACCTGATAAATAACATGGTGTGCGAATACCCTGCTCGCTCAGGCGGGGCCTCCCTGGAGGGGTGGGAGGGGCGCGAAACCTGATAAATAACATGGTGTGCGAATACCCTGCTCGCTCAGGCGGGGCCTCCCTGGAGGGGTGGGAGGGGCACGAAACCTGATACATAACATGGTGTGAGGAAAGGCATGGTATGGCATGGGATGGTGGATGCATGGTATTGTATGTTAAGGTATGGTATGGAGTGGCATGGTATTGGTATGGTATGATACAGTATGGGATGGTGGAGGAAGCGGGAGGAGGAGGAGGAGAGGATGTTCTGGGAAAACAAGAACCCCACTCAAGATGTGGGGAAACAATCCGGGGACGTACCCGACCATGTCTCCACATAGGACAACTATAAGCAGAACCGCTTGGTTGAAAAGCACGCATGCACATGTCTGTACCCCCCCTCTGAACGTTTCGCCTTAGAACCCTCGTGCACGCCCAATGTCCCCCATTCACGCAAATGCTCTTGCAATCTAACTTTGAAGCGGCTAGACACGAGCTGGCCCTCCAAGGTGCTCACGAACGCTGCGACAATTCCGCAGATCGCAGAACCCCAGGAACGGCGAGGTCTCGCCCTGATGCGCGTAAGACGACACTGCGCTGGCCCTCCAAAGAACTCACGCAAGTGGCGACTGTTACGCAGATCGCAGCCCTCCAGGAACGGCGGGTGTCTCGAACTGACCTGCGCATGACACCACTCCGCTGGGAGTCCCAGGAGCTCACGAACGTGGCCACAGTTTCGCAGATTGCAGCTACCCAGGGACGGCGAGATCTCGACCTGATCTGCGACTGACACCACACCGCTGGGCGTCCCAGAAGATGACATGTTTGCAGACTGCAGCCCCCCAGTGACGGCGAGATCTCGATCTGATCTGCGAAAGACATCACAGCGCTGGCCCTCCCAGGGACTCACGAAAATGGCGGCAGTTTCGCATATCGCAGCTCCCCAGGGATGGCGAGCTCTCGATCTGATCTGCGTAAGACGTCACTGCGCTGGCCCTCACAGGAGCTCACGAAAGTGGCGACAGCTTCGCAGTTTCGCAGTTTCGTCGCAGATGTGCGTAAGTGTGTACGTATGCATGTATGTACGTATGTATGTGTGCATGTATGCATGTGTATATATACGCATGTAGTTGCATGTGTGTGCATGTATGTATGTGCGCACGTGTGCAAGAAGTGTATGTGCATGTATATGAGCATGTGTAGGCATGTATAAGTGTATATGCGCGCATACGTGTAGAGTGAGACGTCCGCATGTGTGTATGTACTTGTGCATAACTGAAGACAGGTATAACAATGTATGTTTAGTTCAAACGAATATGGCATGTGAGCCTATGTATGGATACGCATACATGTGTATATACACGTTTGCGTATGGTCGAGGACCGGCTGCCCCACCCAATGGTAGCGGGTCGCCCCCCCATCCGATGCTCGGATGCCCCCTCCCTCTGGGTGCGGAGTGCCGCTGTCGAGATCCCCCCCCCGCCGGGCGCGGGGATGCGCCGACACGAGCATCGGCATCGGCATCGCCGTCGTCGTCGTCCCCCCCTGCCCTCTCTTCGGGATGCCCTGGCGAGGCCACCGCCAGGGTTTTTTTTTGCCTCAGGGAAGCACGCATGCCCAGAGGCGCTCCGGTCGTGACAACACCGCGGCGGAAGAGCGCCGCTCGGTCTTCGGCCTCGCGGGGGGGGCCCCGCTGGCCCCCGTCCCCGAGGACAGGGTCGGGACTGCAGAGGAGGACCCCGCACCGAAAGAAAGGCAAAGCGTCGGAAGTCTGGGTTCTAATCGGGCCTGCGATTACACTGGCTCAGGGTGCCTGAGGTTAGGTCGGGCATGTCCTCCTAAAGGCAGATTTTGGAGGAAAAACAAAAATAGGCAAAAAAAATCCCGGTAAAGCCACCTAACAGCGATGTGTAGGAGCATATCTGGAAGCATTCCCCTTAAGATTCAGATGAGAATCCAGTTGTAGAATTCTGCTGTTCTCGCAGTCGCAGTCGCATTCGCGATGACAGTCGCAGTGGCAACGGCAGTCGCAGTCACAGCCTCAGCCTCAGCCTGCCTCAGCCTCAGCCTGCCTCAGCCTCAGCCTCAGCCTGCCTCAGCCTCAGCCTCAGCCTGCTTCAGCCTCAGCCTCAGTCTGCCTTCAGCCTCGGCCTCAGCCTCAGCCTGCCTCAGCCTCAGCCTGCATCAGCCTCAGCCTCAGCCTCAGCCTGCCTCAGCATCAGCCTGCCTCAGCCTCAGCCTCAGCCTGCCTCAGCCTCAGCCTCCTGCTTCAGCCTCAGCCTCAGTCTGCCTTCAGCCTCGGCCTCAGCCTCAGCCTGCCTCAGCCTCAGCCTGCCTCAGCCTCAGCATCAGCCTGCCTCAGCATTCAAAATGTGGCCCGGGAATGGAGTTCTGGGAACTCGAAGAACACGAAGTGGCCTACAGTTAGCTCCGGGCATTCAAAATCATGCCCAGGAATGGAGTTCTGGGAACTCGAAGACCACGAAGTGGCCTACAGTTGGCTCCGGGCATTCAAAACCATGCCCAGGAATGAAGTTCTGGGAACTCGAAGACCACGAAGTGGCCTACAGTTGGCTCCAGGCATTCAAAATCATGCCCAGGAATTGAGTTCTGGGAACTCAAAGACCACGAAGTGGCCTACAGTTGGCTCCGGGCATTCAAAATGTGGCCCGGGAATGGAGTTCTGGGAACTCGAAGAGCACGAAGTGGCCTACAGTTGGCTCCGGGCATTCAAAATGTGGCCCGGGAATGGAGTTCTGGGAACTCGAAGAGCACGAAGTGGCCTACAGTTGGCTCTGGGCATTCAAAATGTGGCCCGGGAATGGAGTTCTGGGAACTCGAAGAGCACGAAGTGGCCTACAGTTGGCTCCGGGCATTCAGAATGTGGCCCAGGAATGGAGTTCTGGCACCTCGAAGACCACGAAGTGTGTAACTGTTTGCTTTCAACAACTTCCGCGGATTCTCCCCGGCACCCGTCCTGCATCTGCCCAGACCCCCCTGAGGAGTCAAGATGCTTTCTTTTGAGACCATTAAAAACCCATCAGTCTTCGCTGTTAGGTTAAATACTCCAAAACTGTCCAAACAAGTACTCCGAAAGTCCTCCCCGGGTTCTGCTTTGATGACTTTTGAATGTGCCTACTGTCGAGGGGCACGCTCGACCGAAACCTGAGGCTGCCTGCGCGCTCCCCAGGGCGTAGACTCTCCACATCTTGGGCCCCCTCCCTGCTTTCCTCCTCTGCGGCCGCCCTCTCGGACTCGGACTCGGACTCGGACTCGGACTCGGACTCGGACTCGGCTCCGCGCGTGTGGCGCCATGAAGGCGCGGCGGAGTGGGGCGCCGAGGCGCCTGCAGTGGAAGACATCGGCCAACAGATCTGCATGTGAAAACTATGCATCTAGGGCTCCCAACTTCGCGCTTCGCGCTGCGCGAAGCGCGAAGCGCGAAGCGCGAATAACTTTGCGCTCTCGCGCCGCCCCCCCCAAGGAGAGAAAAGGAGGACGAGGAGGAGGGGCAGAAGGAGCGAGGACCACGAAGCGCGAAGCGCGAGTAACTTCGCGCCCTCGTGGGAGCCCTTATGCACGGGAGGCGTCAGCGGAGGAGGACCCAGCGCGGCCCGTCGGCTACTCTCGGGGATGGACAGACCTCCCTTTCGTAAAACGTGGTTCAGTGAAGACGACCTCGGGCCCAGACCTGGCAGGCACAAGCCTGGAAAATGACGGCCGCGGCGCCCTCTCGAGAACCGAAAACGGACAACTCACGAATCGACGTGTCACTGTTGGGGGTTCTGTCCACCCCCGAGAGGAGGAGGAGGACGACGAGGAGGAGGAGGAGGGGGAGGAGAAGGAGGAGGAAGAGGAAGAGGAGGAGGAGGAGGAGGAGGAGGAGGAGGAGGAGGAGGAGGGGCCGCGGCCGACGGTCGCTGCCGCGTACTCGAGCGAGCTCGCGGCCGCGGTCGCTGCCGACCAAAAAAACGGTGCCACTCTCACGCGGGGGGCCGACCGTCGGGCGAGCGCGCGCGCTCTCCTGCTGTGGCGCCCGCCGTGCTCCCTCCTTGGGCGTTGCTTAATGGGGGGGTCACAAATGGGGGGGTCAGAAACGGTCCCCTTTCGTGCCCCTTTCGGGCCCCTCCGAGGCCCCAGGGGGCTCGTTTGGGTACCGTTTGGGTACCTTTTCGGACCACCCTCGCCACCCCCCCATTTATGACCCCTCCATTACGCAACGCCCAACCTCCCCGGGGACTCTGGCGGCCGGGGGGCCCTCAAGAAGATGGCGCGGCGAGGGGGGCCCGCCCAGACATGCCAAAGCCTTCGGCCTCTGCCTCCTCCTCCTCCTCCTCCTCCTCCTCCTCCTCCTCCTCCTCCTCCTCCTCCTCCTCCTCCTCTTCCTCCTCCTCGGGCCCCTGCCAGGCCCCTAGGCCGTGAAAAGCAACTCGCGATGAGAAGTCGGCCCCAGGGAAAGGGTCGGGGCGTGCTGAAAAAATCCGGACACCGCGTGTCTGAGCAGAAGAGGTTGAAGAGGTCCATTGGGACGCAGAAGGACATGCAGTACCGGTACTGTGTCCTCCCTGGAGGCGTGCGTCCGACCCGAACACGTAGTATGACGATCTTGTAGTAGATCGTTTCCGAGCGGCGTGGCCAGAGAGCGCCCGTCACCGAGCATGTACTGTTAGAGTTCTCGGCGCGCGCGTCGCCCCTGGGGGGGGGGGCGACGCACACACACACACAGTATTATCAGGTCGGGCATGTCCTCCTGCAGGCGGATTTGGGAGGAGAAATAAAAAAAATCAAGAAAAATACTCACAAGCGGTCAAGTCATACTCAAAACATCTCGTCCCCAGACAAAGTTATGACAGTGCTTGAATATTCCTCCTGTAGAGGGGCACGCCCGACTTAACAGTAGTGGTATGATGAGGTCGCGCCGATCCGAGGCAACCCCAAGAGCGCCCCAAGAGCGGCCCAGGGGTGCTCTCTTCCGCTTGGGCCTGGCGGCTGGAGTGGCCCACGCGCTCGG
>CAUYUJ010020722.1:57500-62500 GCA_963575745.1 Prorocentrum cordatum | reverse complement strand
GTCTGAAAAAGTACTCCTCCTCCTCATCATCATCCTCATCATCCTCATCGGCTGATGCTCTGGGGGGGCCCGTGCTCAGGGGAGGCTGCAGCACCGCTCAACGATGTGCTGTTTAACCGAACCTGCAGGGTGGGCCCTTTCCCAAATCCGTGCTTCGGTGCGGATCGTAAGCGCGCCTCGTCTCCGTCGTCGTCGTCGTGGTCGTGGTGCGTGTTGCTCTGATCGGGATTTTGTTTCCCTTATGCAGTGACCACCCACTTGGCTTGCCAGGCATTGCACGCCGCCTGGCTGTCCGTCCGTCCGTCTGTCTGTCTGTCTTCCCGGCTCTCTGAGCCGCGGCGCTTTGAGCTTCTTGGCTCGGGGACGCGTCGGCCACCGCCGCCCTCTCCCTTGTCGGTGGCCCTGACGAGGTTGGGGGAGAGGGTGCCGAAACGCGCCCAGAGTCCAGCAAGGCATGAGGGTGCAAACCCGACTTGTCTGGCTGATGCTCGGGGGGGCCTGTGCTCAGGGGAGGCTGCAGCACCGCTCAACGATGTGCTGTTTAACCGAACCTGCAGGGTGGGCCCTTTCCCAAATCCGTGCTTCGGTGCGGATCGTAAGCGCGCCTCGTCTCCGTCGTCGTCGTCGTCGGCGTCGTCGTGGTCGTGGTGCGTGTTGCTCTGCTCGGGATTCTGTTTCCCTTATGCAGTGACCACCCACTTGGCTTGCCAGGCAATTGCACGCCGCCTGGCTGTCCGTCCGTCTTCTTTTCTGTCTTCCCGGCTCTCTGAGCCGCGGCGCTTTGAGCTTCTTAGCTCGGGGACGCGTCGGCCACCGCCGCCCTCTCCCTTGTCGGTGGCCCTGACGAGGTTGGGGGAGAGGGTGCCGAAACGCGCCCAGAGTCCAGCAAGGCATGAGGGTGCAAACCCGACTTGTCTGGCTGATGCTCTGGGGGGGCCTGTGCTCAGGGGAGGCTGCAGCACCGCTCAACGATGTGCTGTTTAACCGAACCTGCAGGGTGGGCCCTTTCCCAAATCCGTGCTTCGGTGCGGATCGTAAGCGCGCCTCGTCTCCGTCGTCGTCGTCGTCGGCGTCGTCGTGGTCGTGGTGCGTGTTGCTCTGCTCGGGATTCTGTTTCCCTTATGCAGTGACCACCCACTTGGCTTGCCAGGCATTGCGCGCCGCCTGGCTGTCCGTCCGTCCGTCTGTCTGTCTGTCTTCCCGGCTCTCTGAGCCGCGGCGCTTTGAGCTTCTTAGCTCGGGGACGCGTCGGCCACCGCCGCCCTCTCCCTTGTCGGTGGCCCTGACGAGGTTGGGGGAGAGGGTGCCGAAACGCGCCCAGAGTCCAGCAAGGCATGAGGGTGCAAACCCGACTTGTCTGGCTGATGCTCTGGGGGGGCCTGTGCTCAGGGGAGGCTGCAGCACCGCTCAACGATGTGCTGTTTAACCGAACCTGCAGGGTGGGCCCTTTCCCAAATCCGTGCTTCGGTGCGGATCGTAAGCGCGCCTCGTCTCGTCGTCGTCGTCGTCGGCGTCGTCGTGGTCGTGGTGCGTGTTGCTCTGCTCGGGATTCTGTTTCCCTTATGCAGTGACCACCCACTTGGCTTGCCAGGCATTGCGCGCCGCCTGGCTGTCCGTCCGTCCGTCTGTCTGTCTGTCTTCCCGGCTCTCTGAGCCGCGGCGCTTTGAGCTTCTTAGCTCGGGGACGCGTCGGCCACCGCCGCCCTCTCCCTTGTCGGTGGCCCTGACGAGGTTGGGGGAGAGGGTGCCGAAACGCGCCCAGAGTCCAGCAAGGCATGAGGGTGCAAACCCGACTTGTCTGGCTGATGCTCTGGGGGGGCCTGTGCTCAGGGGAGGCTGCAGCACCGCTCAACGATGTGCTGTTTAACCGAACCTGCAGGGTGGGCCCTTTCCCAAATCCGTGCTTCGGTGCGGATCGTAAGCGCGCCTCGTCTCCGTCGTCGTCGTCGTCGGCGTCGTCGTGGTCGTGGTGCGTGTTGCTCTGCTCGGGATTCTGTTTCCCTTATGCAGTGACCACCCACTTGGCTTGCCAGGCATTGCACGCCGCCTGGCTGTCCGTCCGTCCGTCTGTCTGTCTGTCTTCCCGGCTCTCTGAGCCGCGGCGCTTTGAGCTTCTTAGCTCGGGGACGCGTCGGCCACCGCCGCCCTCTCCCTTGTCGGTGGCCCTGACGAGGTTGGGGGAGAGGGTGCCGAAACGCGCCCAGAGTCCAGCAAGGCATGAGGGTGCAAACCCGACTTGTCTGGCTGATGCTCTGGGGGGGCCTGTGCTCAGGGGAGGCTGCAGCACCGCTCAACGATGTGCTGTTTAACCGAACCTGCAGGGTGGGCCCTTTCCCAAATCCGTGCTTCGGTGCGGATCGTAAGCGCGCCTCGTCTCCGTCGTCGTCGTCGTCGGCGTCGTCGTGGTCGTGGTGCGTGTTGCTCTGCTCGGGATTATGTTTCCCTTATGCAGTGACCACCACCATCATCCTCATCATCCTCATCATCCTCATCATCCTCATCATCCTCATCATCATAATCATCATCATCCTCATCATCATCATCCTCATTATCATCATCATCAGCAGCAGCAGCATCACCACCACCACCATCATCATCAGCAGCAGCATCATCATAATCAGAAGAAGCATCATCATCAGCGTCAGCAGCATCATCAGCATCACACCATCACCATCATCAGCATCATAATGATTATTTCCCTCCTCGTCCTGCTTCTCCTCCTTCTCCTCCTCCTCGTCCTTCTCCTCCTCATCATCATCAGCATCATCAGAATCATCATCCTCAGCATCATCAGCATCCTCATCCTCATCAGCAGCATCATCATCGGCATCATCAGCATCCTCATCTTCCTCATCCTCATCATCATCCTGTTCCTCCACCTCCATCGATTATTCCTCATCCTCCTTCTTCCTCCTCCTCCTCCTCCGCCTCCTCCCCCCCCCCCTCCTCCTCCTCCTCCTCCTCCTCCTCTTCCCCATCATCCTCCTGCAACTCCTCCTCGTCCTCCTCCTCCCAATCGTCCTCCTCCTCCCCCCCCCCCCTCCCCCTCCTCCTCCTCCTCCTCCGCCTCCTCCTCCTCTTCTTCCAGCTTCGCGTCGACTTTGCCCCTGGGCGCGTCGGCCACCGCCGCCCTCCTCCCGTGCCGGTGGCCCTGACGAGGCTGGGAGGAGAGGGTGACGAGACGCGCCCAGAGCCCAGCAAGGCACGAGGGTGCAAGCCCAGGGGGAGGGAGGAAGCAGGACTGGGTGCACTTGCAGCTTCAGGAGCAAGAAGCCAGGATGCCGGTGATGATGATGAGTGGTGATGACGGTGGTGATGATGATGGCGATGGGGTGGGTCATGTGGACACGGATGATGGCCCGCCAGCCGAACCGGAGACGGCATTACTGGGGTTGAGACTTCAGACATGACCCTGCCGAGCGAGTGTGAGCAATCACCTGGTAAAAGGGGCGACACGCGTGGCGAGCGAGGGAAGGGAGCAGGGGACGGGGGAGGGGGAAGGGAGGAAGCAGGACAAGGCGCAAGGATCAGGGGCAGGGGCCCTCCTCCCTCCGCAGCCTCCCTCCGAGGCCCGGCCTCCCTTTCGCTGCCTGTGCCGCCTTGCCTCCTCCCTCCCTCCCTGTCAGGTTCAAGTCGGGCCTGTCCCTCTACAGGAGGAATATTTAAAAAATGACCCAAGAATTGCCTGGAGACGATGTTTCGACTACTTTCGGCCATGTTTGAATATCTTTGGGGTATTCCCAACCTTCCTGCGTTGGGTTCTCGTTTTGAATAGAGCACTGCTCGCGCGAACCTTCCTTCCTTCCCGTCCCTCTCCCCCCCTGCCTTTTACCTGGCTCGTCGCTGCGTTTCGAGGGTTGCTGGAGGCTGCGATATGTGAAACTGTCGCCACTTTCGAGGGCTGCTGGGGGGCCCAGCACCATGGGCACTCGCGGCGGATTCAAATGGGACCTCGCCATCCCTGGGGGGCTGCGATATGTGAAACTGTCGCCACTTTCGATGGTTGCTGGGGGGTCCAGCACAGTGAGCACCCACGGCGGATTCAAATGGGACCTCGCCATCCCTGGGGGCTGCGATCTGTCAAACTGTCGCCACTTTCGAGGGTTGCTGGGGGGCCCAGCACAGTGGGTACCCACGGCGGATTCAAGTGGGACCTCGCCATCCCTGGGGGGCTGCGATCTGTGAAACTGTCTCCACTTTCGAGGCCTGCTGGGGGGCCCAGCACAGTGGGTACCCACGGCGGATTCAAATGGGACCTCGCCATCCCTAGGGGGCTGCGATCTGTGAAACTGTCGCCAGTTTTGGGGGCTGTTGGGGGGCCCAGCACAGTGGGTACCCACGGCGGATGCAAATGGGACCTCGCCATCCCTGGGGGCTGCGATTTGTGAAACTGTCGCCCCTTTTTCCGAAGGCTGCTGAGGGGCCCAGCACAGTGGGTACTCACCGCAGACTCACTAGACCTCGCCATCCTTGGGGGGCTTGCGATATGTGAAACTGTCGCCACTTTCGAGGGTTGCTGGGGGGCCCAACACAATGGGCACCCGCGGCGGATTCAAATGGGACCTCGCCATCCCTGGGGGGCTGCGATCTGTGAAACTGTCGCCACTTTCGAAGGTTGCTGGGGGGCCCAGCACAGTGGGCACCCACGGCGGATTCAAATGGGACCTCGCCATCCCTGGGGGGCTGCGATCTGTCAAATTGTCGCCACTTTCGAGGCCTGCTGGGGGGCCCAGCACAGTGGGCACCCACGGCGGATTCAAGTGGGACGTCGCCATCCCTGAGGGGCTGCGATCTGTGAAACTGTCGCCACTTTCGAGGCCTGCTGGGGGGCCCAGCACAGTGGGCACCCACGGCGGATTCAAATGGGACCTCGCCATCCCTGGGGGGCTGCGATCTGTGAAACTGTCGCCACTTTCGAGGGCTGCTGGGGGGCCCAGCACAGTGGGTACCCACGGCGGATTCAAATGGGACCTCGCCATCCCTGGGGGGCTGCGATCTGT
>CAUYUJ010020722.1:20000-52500 GCA_963575745.1 Prorocentrum cordatum | reverse complement strand
TACACTTACAATGCGACCATCAATGGCACCATCATCGTTATCGGAATCGTCGTCGTCGTCATCGTCGTTGTCATCGTCATCATCGATGCCATCAGCAGGATAACCAACGTCATCGCCATGTTCCTCATCGTACAGACCATCTGATTCACCAGATTCCTAATCCTCGTCGTCATCATCACCATAAAAGTCACTATCACCGTCACTTTCACCATCACCATCATCACCACGACAGTCATCATCACCACCAGTGCTACCAGTAGTCAACAGCATATTGTCATCGTCATCGTCGCCGCACTCCTCATCGTCACTCTCATCAGCCTCAACATCAACATCTTCATTATCCTCATCCGCCCCCCCCACCACCCCCCACCACCACATCCCACTGGCGGCGATGGCGTTTTCAAGCTCCATCCTGGAGCTTCTTCGCGACGCTCGCCTGCAAGTTGGCCACCGCCTCGCCCAAAAGAGAAGAGCCGCCCCCAGAGGCTGACCGAAGCAGGCGCGATGGAGGTTGAAGGAGACCGGGGAGTGGGGGAGATGGGGAGGGAGGGAGAGGGAGGGGCTGAGGGGGGAAGGGGAAGGGTAGAGATGGGGAGGGTAAGCTGGGCGAGCGCGCGAAGAGACATCTTGGTGCAAGCTCCTGGTTTTTCTCTCCATCCACCATCTTCTCTATCTCTGTGTCTCTCTCTCTCTCTCCCTCTCTCTCTCTCTCTCTGTTCCTGTCTCCCTCTCTCTTTCTCTCTTTCTCCTTGTTCCTCTCTCTGCTTTTCCCTTCCCTTCCTCCGCTCACTCTCCCTCTCGCTCTCTCTCTCTCTCTTTCTCTCTCTCTCTTTCCCTCTCTCTCTCTCTCTCTCCCTCTCTCTCTCTCCCTCTCTCTCTCTTTCTTTCTCTCTCTCTCTCTCTCTTTCTCGCTCTATCTCTCTCTCTCTCTCTCCCCCCATCTCTTCATCGTTATTTGCTGCTATCTCTCTCTGCCTCTATCCTTCTCTCTCCCTGTTTCTATATAGATATATATATATAGATATATATATATCCTCTCTGGATGCATACCCATCTCTCTAAGTTACGTATGTATATACATATATATGTATATATACTAGAACCATCGCGCGCGCTTCGCGCGCGCTCAGGTTCCAGCCCAGGCCGGGGGGGCACTGGACAATCGTGGACGTCTCTATCAAGCACAGGCGCGCGACGGCATCTGAGGAGCTTCTGGGGTGTTCCGCATGCTTCGTCAACTCGCTGTTGGAGGCACCTCTTGGGTGCTTCTTGGGGGGGCGTCTGAGGGTCCCTTGGGGGCATCGGTTCTGCAATCTGAAGCCGTCATTGGCCGTCTTGGCTGCGTGGAGGCCCGACTTGAGGCCACCTGCGGCCAGATTGAGGCAATCCGGAAGCCTCCCGGGGGCCTCCTGGAAGCAGTTTTGACGCATCGAGGGCACTCTTGGGCTATTTTAAAGCCTCTTGGACGTCTCCTAGGGGCCTTTTATGCCCTCGGGGAGCTTTTGGGTCCTCGTCGGACCACTTGGGGGCCTCTTCCGGCCTCCTGTGGGCCTTTTGGGGGGAACGCTCTGCTGTTGGGTCGCGTTCCCCTTCTTGGGCCTCTCTTGGGGCTCTTGGGGCCCTCTCGGGCCGTCTTGGGCGCCTCAAGCACCGTCTTGGGGCCCTCGCGGGCCGTCTTGGGGCCCTCTTGGAGGCCTCTTCCTCTGTATTGGAGCGGTATTGGAAGCCTCTTGGGCCGTCTTGGAACATCGGGATGCCAAAAGGCCGGAAAAATTAAAATCCGTCAAAGCCCAATCGTAAAACAATGAGTTGTGCCTCTTGGGGCCACCTTGGGAGATCTCTTGGAACCTCGTCGGCCTCTTGGGAGCTTCTTGGGGGCCTCTTGGATCCGATTGGGGGCCTCTTGGGACTTCCCGAGAACCTCTCGGGGTAGAAAGCTCGGATTCTCGGTTCGTGCTTCCCTTCTTGGGCCTCTCTTGGGGCCGTCTTGGGGCCCTTTCGGGCCGTCTTGGGCGCCGCAGGCACCGCCTTGAGGCCCTCGTGGGCCGCCCAGGGCCCTTTTGGAAGCCTCTTCGGCTATCTTGGAGCTGTCTTGCAGACCTCTTCCTCCTCCTCCTCGTCCCCCTCCTCCTCCTCCCACTCCAGCTCTCTATCCTCCTGATCTTCCTCCTCCTCCTGCAGCGTGTTCCGGAAGGCTCCCGCCGGAATATGCTGTGCACAAGTGCTGTCACTGCTCCCGCCACCGCGCCCTGGGTGGTGGGTCAGAGGCCTCATGGGTGTTGGTTTGGATCTCGTGGTTGGCCTGTCGGGGACGTCGTGAAGGCACTTTCGCAACTTCGCGGTAGCCGTTTTGGGACCGTTGTGGAGCCTCCTCGGGGCTGTTTTGTGGCCTCTTTAGGCCTCGTTTGGGCCTCCTGGGTGCCTCTTGGGGGCCTCCTGGGGCCTCTTGGGGGCTCCTTGGGGCCTCCTGGGGCACTCTTCAAGCCAGAGGGTCGAATTTTGGAGTCGTGGTCCCCCTCTTGGGCGCATCTTGAGGCCGTCTTGGGGCTCTGTTGGGCTGTCTTGGGCGACTCTGGGGCCGTCTTGGGACCCTCTTGAACCGTCTTGGGGCGCTCTTGGGGGCCTATTGAGCCGTCTTGGAACGTCGGACAGCCGAAAAGGCTGGAAGGCCAAAATCGTTAGAAAACTTTTGTAAAATTGACGATTTCGGCCTCTTGAAGCGCTTTGGAGAGGCGTCTTGAAGCGTCGTGGAGTGCCTTGGGGGGCCTCTCGGGCCGTCTTGGGCCTATCTTGGGCGTCCTGGAGCGGTCTTTCGTCCGGAACGCGCTTGGGCAAGCGCTGGGTTTGGGAAGGCGAGTGGGAACCGTTCAGGCAGTTTGGGATGCTCGTGGCAAGAGGCGGAAGCCATCCTCATAAAAGACATGCAGTCTTCCTGGAGTCCGCCGAACGCCTGGAATGATCACGCGCTGCGGTTTCCCATGCCAACGTCCTCGGACGTGGGCGCCCTGCCACGAGCGCGTTCCGGGAAGATGCTCCCGGAACGCGTTGAAAAGATCTCGAGGCTCCCAGGTGGCCTCCAAGAGACCCCAAGAAGTCTGATAGGTATCACGGTACGGCCCGAAGAGGCCAAAGTCGTACATGTTCAATGGTCTTTTCAATATTTTTGGCTTCTCGCGTTTTCGAGCTTCCAACGGTCCAAGAGCGCCGAAGAGCCTCCCAAGACCGGCCCAAGACCACCAAAGAGACCCTCAGGACGGCCCCAAGACAGGCCAAGAATGCTCCAAGACTGCCAAAGAGGCGCCCAGCACAGCCCCAGACCACCCCAGAACAGGCCCAAGATGGGCCCAAGAGCGGGAGCAGGAGGCTTCCAGAGACCTCCTCCGGGACCCCCCAGAGGCCCCCAACACACCCCCCATCCTTGAGAGGCCCCAGAGAGACCCCGACGAGGCTCCAAGAATAGCCCAAGAGAGCTGCGAGAGCCGTCCCGAGAGAGCCCAAAGAGGGTAAAATCGTTGATTTCCAATGGTTTTTCCTATGTTTTTCGCCTTCTCAAGTTTTCCCGATTCCAGCCCTCAAAGATCGAGGATTTGGGGGAGAAAAAAAAAGAGGAATTCCAATAATTCTTTTTTCATCAAAATAGAGAACTCCTACTCGGGGATCCTACATATCCCCTGACATCTGGCCGGTACCGCGCCTCCCAGCTTCTTAACGTCGTCGCGGCATCTCCGAAGGCCCCAAGGAATCCGGGAATTGTGGCTTTGGGTGAGATGCTCATCCATTCAGGACTCAGGACAGCATGCCCGGGCCCAGGCACACTGTCCAGGCCATCCTGAGCGCGCGCTTAGGCTCTAGCCCAGGCCGGGGGGGCGCTGGACGATTTTGGACAACGCCATCAAGCACAGGCGCGCGACGGCATCTGAGGAGCTTTTGGGGTGTTCCGCATGCTTCGTCAACTGGCTGTTCGAGGCACCTCTTGGGTGCTTTTTGGGGGGGGCGTCTGACTGGCTGCGTGGAAGCCCGACTTGAGGCCACCTGCGGCCAGATTGAGGCAATCCGGAAGCCTCCCGGGGGCCTCCTGGAAGCAGTTTTGACGCATCGAGGGCACTCTTGGGCTATTTTAAAGCCTCTTGGACGTCTCCTAGGGGCCTTTTAAGCCCTCGGGGAGTTTTTGGGGTCCTCGTCGGACCACTTGGGGGCCTCTTGCGGCCTCCTGTGGGCCTTCTGGGGGGGACGCTCTGCTGTTGGGTCGCGCTCCTCTTCTTGGGCGTCTCTTGGGGCTCTTGGGGCCCTCTCGGGCCGTCTTGGGCGCCTCAAGCACCGTCTTGGGGCCCTCGCGGGCCGTTTTGGGGCCCTCTTGGAGGCCTCTTCCTCTATATGGGAGCGGTATTGGAAGCCTCTTGGGCCGTCTTGGAGCATCGGGATGCCGAAAGGCCGGAAAAATTAAAACCCGTCAAAACCCAATCGTAAAACAATGAGTTGTGCCTCTTGGGGCCACCTTGGGAGATCTCTTGGAACCTCGTTGACCCTCTTGGGAGCTTCTTGGGGGCCTCTTGGATCCGATTGGGGGCCTCTTGGGACTTCCCGAAAACCTCTCGGGGTAGAAAGCTCGGATTCTCGGTTCGTGTTTCCCTTCTTGGGCCTCTCTTGGGGACGTCTTGGGGCCCTCTCGGGTCGTCTTGGGCGCCTCAGGAACCGCCTTGGGGCCTCGTGGGCCGCCCAGGGCCCTCTTGGAAGTCTCTTCGGCTACCTTGGAGCTGTCTTGGAGGCCTCTTCCTCCTCCTCCTCGTCCCCCTCCTCCTCCTGATCTTCCTCATCCTCCCGCAGCGTGTTCCGGAAGGCTCCCGCCAGAACATGCTGTGCACAAGTGCTGTCACTGCTCCCGCCACCGTGCCCTGGGTTGTGGGTCAAAGGCCTCATGGGTGTTAGTTTGGATCTCGTGGTTGGCTTGTCGGGGACGTCGTGAAGGGAGTTTCGCAACTTCTCGGTAGCCGCTTTGGGACCGTTGTGGGGCCTCCTCGGGGGTGTTTTTTGGCCTTTTTAGGCCTCGTTTGGGCCTCCTGGGTGCCTCTTGGGGGCCTCTTGGGGCCTCTCGGGGGCTCCTTGGGGCCTCCTGGGGCACTCTTCAAGCGGGAGGGTAGAATTCTGGAGTCGTGGTCCCCGTCTTGGGCGCATCTTGGGGCCGTCTTGGGGCTCTGTTGGGCTGTCTTGGGCGACTCTGGGGCCGTCTTGGGACCCTCTTGGGCCGTCTTGGGGCGCTTTTGGGGGCCTATTGAGCCGTCTTGGAACGTCGGACAGCCGAAAAGGCTGGAAGGCCAAAATCGTTCGAAAATCTTCGTAAAATTGACGATTTCGGCCTCTTGAAGCGCTTTGGAGAGGCGTCTCGAAGCGTAGTGGAGTGCATTGGGGGGCCTCTCGGGCCATCTTGGGCCTATCTTGGGCGTCCCGGAGGGGTCTTTCGGCAACTCGGGGCCCGCTTGGGCCGTCTTGGGAGCCTCTGGAGGCCCTCCTGGACTATTCTGGACCTCCCCGGCCGCCCCGCCCCCCCATGGGGGGTCGGAGGCGGCGGCCTCCGAGGCCCAGGACGCGGAAACCTTGCAAAAACACTGGAAAATGAGCCCCAGTACCCCCATGGAGGGTCGGGGCAGCTTTCGGGCACCGGGCCTCCTGGGTGCCTCTTGGGGTCTCCTGGGGCCTCTTGGGACCCCTTTGGGGCCCCCCGGGGCCCTGTGGAAGCGGGGGGCTCGAAGTTCGGGTTCGCGGCTCCCCTCTTGGAGCCCTCTTGGGGCCAGGCCGTCTTCGGCCTCTCTTCGCCCGTCTTGGGCGCGTCTTGGGCGCGTCTTGGGCCGTCTTGGGGCCCTCCAGAGCCGTCTTGAGCCCCTCTTGGAGGCCTCTGGGGCTGTCTCGGGGCGCCCGCGGGGGGCCTGTGAGCCGTCGTGGAACGTCGGAAAGCTGAAAAGGCGGAAAAGGCAAAATGTGTCCAAAACCTTCGTAAAATGAACGACGTTGGCCTCTCGGGGCCCTCTGGGGGGGCCTCTTGGAGGCCTCTTGGAGCCTCTTGGGCGCCTCTTTGGCCGTCTCGGGCTTATCTTGGGCATCTTGGGGCCCTCTCGGCGCCCTCGCGGGCCTCTTGGAGCCTGCTGGGCCTGTCGTGGAGCGCTCTTGGGGGACTCTTGGGCCGCCCGGGCTGCCCCGGGGAGGCCCCCAGGCCCCCCCGCCCCCCCACGGGGGGTCTAGGCACCTGTCCCGGGGCCCCCGGCCTCGCCCCCAGGGGCCTATATATATATATATATATATATATACATACATACATACATACGTACGTACGTACGTACGTACATACATACATACATACATACCTACCTACCTACCTACCTACCTACCTACCTACCTACATACATACATACATACATACATACACCTATATATACTACAACCATCGCGCGCGCTTCGCGCGCGCTTTGGTTCTAGCCAAGATCACGGCAAAGCCCTAGCAAAAGTATCAAGGCTGGCCTTTTCTTATGTGTATATGTACATATCTACGTCCGCCCTTCTCCCCCCCCCCTTTCCCCTCCTCCTTCTTCTCTCCTTCCTCCTCCTTCGTCCTTTTCCTCCTCCCCTTCCTCGCCTGTCTCTTTCCTCCGTTTCCTGAGTTCCCTTCCTTCTCCTCCACCACCTCCTCCTCCTTCCTAATTTGCTTCTGCTCCCCCTACACGTTCTTCTCCTCCCCCTCCTCTTCCCCCTCCTTTTCCTCCCCCTCCTTTCCCTCCTCTCCCTCTCCTCCTCCTCCTGCCCTTCCCCCCCCCCCTTCCCTGGCCCGGACGCCCCCCGATCCGGGCGCCCCCCCCGGTCCGGATATCTCTGGGAACCGTAGGCCACACGACCCTTGAAGTCGGCCCCAGGAGCCCCCCGAATCCTTCGGTCCCTGGACGCCCCTAACCTCTAAGGTCGAAGATCCTCAATCGCGACCCCACGACCCATCGGCCTCCGAGACTCTTCGGCCCCACGACCCGCGGAGTGACGAGGAAGGACACACGGCAGAAGCAAGGGAGAGAGACGGAGAAGTCGAGGGGAAGCAGGAGGAAGCGGAGGAAGAAGAGGGAGAGGAACAGGAATAGGAGGAACAGCAGCCAGAGGAGGAGGATCAGAGGAAGGAGGAGGAGGAGGGGGAAGGGCCGCCCAGGAGGGATCAGGCGCTTGAGCAAGGGGATGGGACCTATGTTCCCAGGAGTCTTCCTGGGAACATCTCGCGCGATAGGAGGAGGAGGAGCCCGAGAAAGAAGAGGAGGGGAACGAGAAGGAGGATAATATCGGCGAGGTGGAGAAAGGGAGGCACGCGGAATTGCATTCCCGGGAAGCTTCCCGAGAACATACTCCGTGACAGCAGGAGGAGGAGCCCGAAAAGGAGGAGGACAGGAAGGATGAGGAGGGCTAGAGCAGGAGGAGGAATCTCGAGGAGGAGGAGGAGAAGGAGGAGGAGGAGGAGGAAGAGGAGGGGGAGGAGCAGGAGGATGAGAAGGACGAGGAGGACGGACACGCAGGACAAGGTGAGCGGCAGGAAGAGGAGGGGGAGCAGGACGAGCAGGACATAAGGAGTAGGCGGAAGGGAAGGAGGGTGAGGAGGAGAAGAAGGGGAGCGGGAGACAGGGAGGTTCAGGGGGAGCAGGAGGAGGTAGAAGAAGGACAGGGGGGTGCAGGAGTAGCATGTTGAGCAGCCGCAGCAGGAGGAGGACATGGGAAGAAAGTCGAAGAGGCAGGGTGGCGAAGAACAAAAGAAACACTTGAACGCAAGCAAAGAAATTATGTTTCGGGCAGGCGTTCCGGGAACATACTTAGAGAGACCAGGAGAGAGTTCCACAAGCAGGTGGGTGAGAAGGTGGAGAAGGGGAGCGGGAGGAGGGGAAGGGGGAGGTGCGGGAGTAGCATGAAGAGCAGCCGCAGCAGGCGGAGGATCAGGGAATGACGATGGAGCAGGGCGGCGAAGACCAAAAAAAAACACTCGAGGAATGCTGTTCCTGGCAATTCCGGGAATATGTCTATGTTTCCTGAGACCGGGAGAGAGCTGGACAACCAAAAGAAAAGAGGAGCAGGAAGGTGATAAGGCGGACGAAAAGCAGGGGTGAGACGCAGTTGTTCGAGCCTCTTGGGGTATGCTTTGGTGTATCTCGGGGCCTTTTTTGGGCCTCTTGGGCGGCCTGGGCATGTGGAGGGCCTCTGTGAGTTTTTTTTGTTCGCCTCTCGGGGTCCGTGTCGGAACTCCTTTGGGCCGTTTTCGGTGCCTCTTGTGCCGTCTTGGAGCCCTCTTGGGCCGTCGTGGGGGCCGCTTGGAGCTCTCTGGGGCCGTCTTGGTGCGGTGTAGGAGGCGTCGTGGGCCGTCTTGGAGCGCTCTGGGGCTGGTTTTGGGCCTCAGTCCGAAGGTCAACAAGATGTCCGGGGTCGCCGCTGGCGCCTCGGAGTTCCTGGAACGCCGAAACCTTGTAAAAACACAGGGAAAGTGAGCCCCGGAGCCCCCATGGGGGGCGCAGGTCCACTCCTGGCGGCCTCCCTCGGAGGCCCTGGAACGCCGAAACCATGTAAAAACACAAGGAAAGTGAGCCCCGGAGCCCCCATGGAGGGCGCAGGCACACTCCTGGCGGCCTCGCTCCTGTTCCGCCGGCAGATGTATATACATATATATAATATATATATATATATATTAATATATATATATATATATATATATATATAATTATATATGTACAGCTCTGCAACCTGCCATGCAAGGCAAAACGAGATCGCAGACATGCGCGCGTCTCGCCACACCTCAGGTCCACGGGCGGTTGAATCCACACGATCGCGCATGCGCTTTCAGAGCGCAGTGAAAGATGTGTAAGCCTTCTCATCCCTGGTGCGGCGCTCAGAACATCGCGGAACGAGTATCGCATTCGGCGGAAATCTGGAAAATAACAAAGATCAGGAGGAGCGCGTGGAGATACGAGGAACTCTGCAACCTGCCATGCAAGGCAACACAAGATCGCAGAAATGTGCGCGTCTCGCCGCACCTCAGGTCCACGGGCGGTTGAATCCACACGATCGCACATGCGCTTTCAGAGCGCAGTGAAAGATGTGTAAGCCTTCTCATCCCTGGTGCGGCGCTTAGAACATCGCGGAACGAGTATCGCAATCGGCGGAAACCTGGAAAATAACAAAGAGCAGGAGGAGCACGTGGAGATACGAGGAGCTCTGCAACCTGCCATGCAAGGCAAAACGAGATCGCAGAAATGCGCGCGTCTCGCCACACCTCAGGTCCACGGGCGGTTGAATCCACACGATCGCACATGCGCTTTCAGAGCGCAGTGAAAGATGTGTAAGCCTTCTCATCCCTGGTGCGGCGCTCAGAACATCGCGGAACGAGTATCGCATTCGGCGGAAATCTGGAAAATAACAAAGATCAGGAGGAGCGCGTGGAGATACGAGAAACTCTGCAACCTGCCATGCAAGGCAACACAAGATCGCAGAAATGCGCGCGTCTCGCCATACCTCAGGTCCACGGGCGGTTGAATCCACACGATCGCACATGCGCTTTCAGAGCGCAGTGAAAGATGTGTAAGCCTTCTCATCCCTGGTGCGGCGCTCAGAACATCGCGGAACGAGTATCGCATTCGGCGGAAACCTGGAAAATAACAAAGATCAGGAGGAGCGCGTGGAGATACGAGGAACTCTGCAACCTGCCATGCAAGGCAACACAAGATCGCAGAAATGTGCGCGTCTCGCCGCACCTCAGGTCCACGGGCGGTTGAATCCACACGATCGCACATGCGCTTTCAGAGCGCAGTGAAAGATGTGTAAGCCTTCTCATCCCTGGTGCGGAGAACATCGCGGAACGAGTATCGCAATCGGCGGTAACCTGGAAAATAACAAAGATCAGGAGGAGCGCGTGGAGATACGAGGAACTCTGCAACCTGCCATGCAAGGCAACACAAGATCGCAGAACTGTGCGCGTCTCGCCGCACCTCAGGTCCACGGGCGGTTGAATCCACACGATCGCACATGCGCTTTCAGAGCGCAGTGAAAGATGTGTAAGCCTTCTCATCCCTGGTGCGGCGCTTAGAACATCGCGGAACGAGTATCGCAATCGGCGGAAACCTGGAAAGTAACAAAGAGCAGGAGGAGCACGTGGAGATACGAGGAACTCTGCAACCTGCCATGCAAGGCAAAACGAGATCGCAGAAATGTGCGCGTCTCGCCGCACCTCAGGTCCACGGGCGGTTGAATCCACACGATCGCACATGCGCTTTCAGAGCGCAGTGAAAGATGTGCAAGCCTTCTCATCCCTGGTGCGGCGCTCTGAAAGTGGTGGAACGAATATCGCAAACGGTGGACATCTGCAACATAACAAAGAGCAAGAGAAGCACATGGAGATTCGAATAACTCTGCAACCTGCCATGCAAGGCAACACAAGATCGCAGAAATGCGCGCGTCTCGCCATACCTCAGGTCCACGGGCGGTTGAATCCACACGATCGCACATGCGCTTTCAGAGCGCAGTGAAAGATGTGTAAGCCTTCTCATCCCTGGTGCGGCGCTCAGAACATCGCGGAACGAGTATCGCATTCGGCGGAAACCTGGAAAATAACAAAGATCAGGAGGAGCGCGTGGAGATACGAGGAACTCTGCAACCTGCCATGCAAGGCAACACAAGATCGCAGAAATGTGCGCGTCTCGCCGCACCTCAGGTCCACGGGCGGTTGAATCCACACGATCGCACATGCGCTTTCAGAGCGCAGTGAAAGATGTGTAAGCCTTCTCATCCCTGGTGCGGCGCTTAGAACATCGCGGAACGAGTATCGCAATCGGCGGAAACCTGTAAAATAACAAAGAGCAGGAGGAGCACGTGGAGATACGAGGAACGCTGCAACCTGCCATGCAAGGCAACACAAGATCGCAGAAATGTGCGCGTCTCGCCGCACCTCAGGTCCACGGGCGGTTGAATCCACACGATCGCACATGCGCTTTCAGAGCGCAGTGAAAGATGTGTAAGCCTTCTCATCCCTGGTGCGGCGCTCTGAAAGTGGTGGAACGAATATCGCAAACGGTGGACATCTGCAACATAACAAAGAGCAAGAGAAACACATGGAGATTCGAATAACTCTGCAACCTGCCATGCAAGGCAACACAAGATCGCAGAAATGCGCGCGTCTCGCCATACCTCAGGTCCACGGGCGGTTGAATCCACACGATCGCACATGCGCTTTCAGAGCGCAGTGAAAGATGTGTAAGCCTTCTCATCCCTGGTGCGGCGCTCAAAACATCGCGGAACGAGTACCGCAATCGGCGGAAACCTGTAAAATAACAAAGAGCAGGAGGAGCACGTGGAGATACGAGGAACGCTGCAACCTGCCATGCAAGGCAAAGCGAGATCGAAGAAATGTGCGCGTCTCGCCGCACCTCAGGTCCAAAGGCGGTTGGATCCACGTGATCGCGCTTGCGCTTTCAGAGTGCAGTGAAAGATGCGTAGGCCTTCTCATCCCCAATGCGGCGCTGTGAAAATGGTGGAACGAGTATCGCAATCGGCGGAAATATGTAGCATAACAAGTAGCAAGACAACACGTGCAAGGCAAATCGCAGAAATGTGCACATTTCGCACCACCTCAGGTCCACGGGCGGTGTACTCCACACAATCGCTCTTGCGCTTTCAGAGCGCAGTGAAAGATGTGTAAGTCTTCTCTTTCCTGGTGCGGCGCCCTGAAAATCGTGGAACGAGTATCGCAATCGGAGAACATCTGCAAAATAACAAAGAGCAAGAAAAACACGTGGAGATTCGAACAACTCAGCAACCTGCAATGCAAGGGAAACGGAGATCGCAGAAATGTGCACGTTACAAGATACCTCAGTTGCACGGGAAGTGTAATCCACACGATCGCACATGTACTGCCAGAGCGCAGTGAAAGATGTGTAGGCCTTCTCATCATAGGTGCGGCGCTCAGAAAATACTTAGTGGGTCGACATCCAAAATAGAACAACAAGCAAGACGAGCACGTGGAGATGTATGCAGCACTGCAACCTGCCATGCAAGGCAGCACAAGATCGCAGAAATGCGCGCGTCTCGCCATACCTCAGGTCCACGGGCGGTTGAATCCACACGATCGCACATGCGCTTTCAGAGCGCAGTGAAAGATGTGTAGGCCTTCTCATCCCTGGTGCGGCGCTCTTAAAGTGGTGGAACGAATATCGCAAACGGTGGACATCTGCAACATAACAAAGAGCAAGAGAAACACATGGAGATTCGAATAACTCTGCAACCTGCCATGCAAGGCAACACAAGATCGCAGAAATGCGAACGTGGCAAGATACCTCACGTCCACGGGCGGTTGAATCCACACGATCGCGCATGCGCTTTCAGAGCGCAGTGGAAGATGTGTAGGCCTTCTCATTCCCAGTGCGGCGCTCTGAAAGTAAGGTCGAACGATTACCCTTATTGGCGGACATCTGGAATACAACAACGAGCAAGAGGAGCACTTGGATAAACTAATAACTCTGCAACCTGCCATTCAAAGCAAAACGAGATATCAAAAAAGCGCGACTCGCAATACATCAGTTCCACGGGCGGTTTAATCTACACGATCGTAAATGCGAGTTCGGAGCGCAATCAAAAATGCGTAGGCCGTCTCATTCCTGGTGCAGCGCCCTGAAAATCGTGGAACGAGTATCGCAATCGGATAACATCTGCAATATAGCAAAGAGCAAGAGGAACCCGTGGAGATTCGAATAAGTCTGCAACCAGCCATGCAAGACCAAACGAGATCGCAGAAATGTGCACGTTACAAGATACCTCGGGTCCACGGGCGGTTGAACCCACAAGATTGCGCATGCGCGTTCAGTGCACAATGAAGGCGCTAAAAAAATAGATGGAACGAATACCGCAATTGGCGAAAAAAATCGTACGAGAACCACACGCAAGAAGAGCACATGGAGATACATGGATACCTGCAACTGCAACCTGCCATGCAAGGCAAAACGAGATCGCAGAAATGCGCGCGTCTCGCCGCACCTCAGGTCCACGGGCGGTTGAATCCACACGATCGCACATGCGCTTTCAGAGCGCAGTGAAAGATGTGTAGGCCTTCTCATCCCTGGTGCGGCGCTCTTAAAGTGGTGGAACGAATATCGCAAACGGTGGACATCTGCAACATAACAAAGAGCAAGAGAAACACATGGAGATTCGAATAACTCTGCAACCTGCCATGCAAGGCAACACAAGATCGCAGACATGCGCGCGTCTCGCCATACCTCAGGTCCACGGGCGGTTGAATCCACACGATCGCACATGCGCTTTCAGAGCGCAGTGAAAGATGTGTAGGCCTTCTCATCCCCAGTGCGGCGCTCAGAAAGAGAGTGGTGCGGTGCGAACATCGCCATCGGCGGACATCTGGAATATCCGCCGACCCCCGCGTGTGAGATAATTGACTGTCCCCCTTCCCCCTTCCCCCTCCGCTGAGGTTCTGGGGGGGGGTCCCTACGAGCTCGCCAACGCCTTCCTGGGGCCTCTGGAGCCTCGGGCGCAAGACTGCTCAAATTGCCAAACAAACACAGCCACGACAATCCAAAAGAGCGTCGAGAGCGTCGAGACGGCCAGCGTCGAAAACCGCGTGGATTTCGCAAACCAAGTTGCAGGTGGGCGGGTAAGATGTTTGCCAGAGCATGGGATGTGTCAGTTCATTCGTACTAGTCAATGACTTCTCTTCTTAAACCAAATTACGCACCCCCCGGGACTATCGACCCCCTTCTTGTGTCGTAATTCACATATGATTGTGCCCCACTGTCCATCCTAAACATGAATTCATACCATCCTGGCCCAACTGGCCCCCGCCCGCCCGCCATCGTCTTATGCAAGAAACATGCGCGCACTCGTTTATCAAGAATCAGAAGCTGCCAACACACCCTTGTAAAACAATGGAACGAAATGCGCACGCGCGCGTTGTCACGCGCGCGTGCCGGAATCCCTCAAAAGTTCTCGGCTTCGGAAAGACCACAAAATCGAGTGCCCAAAAATACTTCAAAACAAATGGTTTCGCGACAATAATCTTCATATCTATATAAAACAGCGTGCACGCGCTCTTGAGTCCTTGGGAAAACCATGGGCTTTTCAACGCTGCCATACATGTTATCAAACGGGCTTCGCGCGCGCACGTCAAAACCGTTCGAACGCCCTTGCGCGCGTGCCGTCGCGAGAACCCTCGGCAACAACAAAAATGAAAATCACGCGCTCGTGTCATCGCGCGCGCGTGCCGGAACCCTTCAAAAAACTACCGATTTCACAACAATTACACAACCGAATGTCAAAACGTAACAATCAAACACACATGGTTTCGCAACATCAGTTCCCCCAGCGAAAAACATTGCGCGCGCGCTCTCGCGAATTCTGAAGACAACCATCGGTTGTTCAACATGTTCACGGAACTCTGCCAAGCAGGCCTCTGGCGCCGCATGCCGAAATCATTCTCGCGCACCTGCGCGCGTGCGGGGGGGGGGCACGATCAGTGTCAAATCAGACCACGCGGGCCACTCTCGCGCGTCGGCCGCGCGCACATGTCGAACTCTTTCAAAAACTTCCATCGCCGACGCGAGGGCGCCGTCATCGTCGTCGGCGCGATCAGCCTCGGCGCCCGCACTGGCCGCACTTTCGTCGGCGCGAACATCGTCGCCAACATCGCTGCTATTTATCATCGTCGTGTCAACTATGTCGGCGTTGCCGTGCTGCCGCGCCCGCCCAAATCGCCGACTTGCACTGAAATGCCCGCTGGGATGCCCCTGACGGTCAGCGCCGCCGCGGCCGCGTCGGCGGCGCCCAACTAGCTGGCCGCTGCGCGGAGACGCACCAGCCAACGCCAAGCATGCATCGCAATCGCCACCGCATGGGTCTTGCAAATCAAATTGCGGGTGGGTGGGTGGGATGTTTACAAGGGCATGGGGCGCGCCAGCTCGCTTATCGAAATCCATTCCCGTTCCAAAAAATAAGACCCCCCGGGTTTATCGCCCCCTTTTCGCATTGCAAATTGCATGATATGACGCCCCACCGCCCATCCAAATCATAATTTCGTACCGTCCCAGCCGAGCCAGCATCGCCCCCCCTGCCGAAATCCTTCAAAAACTCTAAGTTTCGTAAAGATGTCAAGATCGAGTGTCCAAACAACAAAAAAAAAGGTTCTCGCAGCGCTGATTCTCAACAAGAAAACTTGCGCGCGCTCTTGCGAAGTCTTAAGACAACCATGCGTGTTTCAACATTCTCATAACATGCTACCAACCGGGCCTCGCGCGCGCGCATGTCGAAAACGTTCGACCGCCCATGCGCGCATGCCGAGGTGGCATGGACCGTGTCAAGTAATACCATGCGGCCACTCTCGCGCGCGCCGCGCGCGCATTTCGAACTCCTTTCAAAACCGTCATCACCGACGCGAAGACACCGTCACTGGCTGCCCCGTCGTCGTAGTCAGCATCGTCACCAGCGTCGCCACGATCATCATCGTGTCTACCGTTGTCGACGTTGCCGCGGTACCGCGCCCGCCCAAGTTTACGACTCGCTCTGAAGGCCCGCTGGGATGTGCCGAGCGGTCAGCGCCAACGCGTTCGCGTCGGTCGCGCCAAACTAGCTGGCCGCTGTGCGCGCGAGCATGCGCGGGCTAGCGCGGCCGCAGAGATGCACCAGCCAACGCCAAGCACGCATCGCAATCGCCATCGCATGGGTTGTATGGACCGAGTTGCGGGTGGGTGGGTGGGATGTTTGCAAGAGCAATGGTGCTGACAATTTCAAGTTCGGCAGGTGAAGTCTCACTGATAAGAAGAATTCTACCCCACCCCCGGGATTATCGGCGCCCCCTTCCGCATTGCAATTTATACAAACTGCTGCCCCATCGCCCATCCTAAATATGAATTCGTGCCATTCCAAGTGGGCCCGTATCGACCCCCCCCCGCCACCCCCTGCAAAACAACTATCATGCGCGCGCTCGCGTATAACAAAAATCACAAGTTTTCAAGAATCACTTGCAACAGAAATGATGGAAAAAACACGCGCGCGCCGTCGTCGCTGTCAGCAACGTCGCCGGCATCGCCACTATCATCACCGTGTCTACTATCATCGGCATTGCCATGATGCCGCGCCCTGCCAAGTCGCCGACTCGCACTGAAGGCCCGCTGGGATATGCCCAGCGGTCAGCGCCACCGCGGTCGCGTCGGCGGCGCCGAACTAGCTGGCCGCCGCGCGCGCGTGCGCGGGCTGTCGCGCCCGCAGAGATGCACCAGCTAGCGCCGAGAACTCGTCGCAATCGCCGCCGAATGGGGTTTGCAAACCAAGTTCGTCGGACCACTTGGGGGCCTCTTGCGGCCTCCTGTGGGCCTTTTCGGGGGAACGCTCTGCTGTTGGGTCGGGTTCCCCTTTTCGGGCCTCTCTTGGGGCTCTTGGGGCCCTCTCGGGCCGTCTTGGGCGCCTCAAGCACCGTCTTGGGGCCCTCGCGGGCCGTCTTGGGGCCCTGTTGGAGACCTCTTCCTCTATATTGGAGCGGTATTGGAAGCCTCTTGGGCCGTCTTGGAGTATCGGGATGCCAAAAGGCCGAACAAAAAATTAAAACCCGTCAAAGCCCAATCGTAAAATGTGCCTCTTGGGGCCACCTTGGGAGATCTCTTGGAACCTCGTCGGCCCTCTTGGGAGCTTCTTGGGGGCCTCTTAGATCCGATTGGGGGCCGCTTGGGACTTCCCGAGAACCTCTCGGGGTAGAAAGCTCGGATTCTCGGTTCGTGTTTCCCTTCTTGGGCCTCTCTTGGAGCCGTCTTGGGACCCTCTCGGGCCGTCTTGGGCGCCTCAGGCACCCCCTTGGGGCCCCCGTGGGCCGCCCAGGGCCCTCTTGGAAGTATCTTCGGCTATCTTGGAGCTGTCTTGGAGGCCTCTTCCTCCTCCTCGTCCCCCTCCTCCTCCTCCTTCTCCCACACCAGCTCTCTCTCCTCCTGATATTCCTCCTCCTCCTGCAGCGTGTTCTGGAAGGTTCCCGCCAGAACATGCTGTGCACAAGTGCTGTCACTGCTCCCGCCACCGTGCCCTGGGTGGTGGGTCAGAGGCCTCATGGGGGTTGGTTTGGATCTCGTGGTTTGCCTGTCGGGGCCGTCGTGAAGGCAGTTTCGCAGCTTCTCGGTAGCCGTTTGAGGACCGTTGTGGGGCCTCCTCGGGGCTGTTTTGTGGCCTCTTTAGGCGTCGTTTGGACCTCCTGGGTGCCTCTTGGGGGCATCTGGGGCCTCCTGGGGGCTCCTTGGGTCCTCCTAGGGCACTCTTCAAGCAGGAGGGTCGAATTTTGGAATCGTGGTCCCCCTCTTGGCCGCATCTTGGGGCCGTCTTGGGGCTCTGTTGGGGTGTCTTGGGCGACTCTGGGGCCGTCTTGTGGCCCTCTTGGGCCGTCTTGCAGCGCTCTTGGGGGCCTATTGAGCCGTCTTGGAACGTCGGACAGCTGAAAAAGCTGGAAGGCCAAAATCATTCGAAAATCTTCGTAAAATTGACGATTTCGGCGTCTTGAAGCGCTCTGGAGAGGCGTCTTGAAGCGTCGTGGAGTGCCTTGGGGGGCCTCTCGGGCCGTCTTGGGCCTATCTTGGGCGTCCTGGAGCGGTCTTTCGGCGACTCAGGGCCCGCTTGGGCCGTCTTGGGAGTCTCTGGAGGCCCTCCTGGACTATTTTGGACCTCCCCGGCCGCCCCGTCCTCCCACGGGGGGGTCGGAGGCGGCGGCCTCCGAGGCCCAAGACGCGGAAACCCTGTAAAAACATAGGGAAAATGAGCCCCGGTACCCCCATGGAGGGTCGAGGCAGCTGTTTTCGGGCCCCGGGCCTGCTCCCGCGTGATATATATATATATATATATATATATAAATAAATATATACATACATACATACATACATACATACATACATACATACATACATACATACATACATACATACATGCATACATGCATGCATGCATACATGCATGCATGCATACATACATATATACATACATACATACATGTGTATATATATACATATATACATGTACGCATATATACATACATACATATACATATATACATATATATTTATACATACACACATACACACATACATACATACATACATACATACATACATACATGCATGCATGCATACATACATACATACATACATGCATACATACACACATACACACATACACATACACACACATACATACATACATACATACATGCATGCATACATACATACATATATACACGTATATATATACATATACATACATATCTATATATATGTATGTTTCGCTTCCCTTCTCTCCCCATACCCTTTCGCTCTCTCTCTCTCTCTCTTTCTCGTTATCTCTCGTTTTCTCTCTCTCTCTCTCTCTCTTTCTCGTTCTCTCTCTCTCTCTCTGTCTCTCTCTCTCTCTCTCTCTTTCTCAGTCTCTCTCTCTCTCTCTCTCTATCGCTCCAGTTATTTATATCTCTCTCTCTCTCTTTCTCCCGCTCTCAATATGTACCTCTCACACTTTTTCTGTCTATATCAATGTATATATATACTATAACCATCGCGCGCGCTTCGCGCGCGCTCAAGCTCTAGCTAGGATAATCGGCATCGTCATCATCGCCATCCTCATCACCATCATATCTGGCGTCATCGTCAGCGGCATCGTCATCATCATCATGACCATCACCATCATCACAATCGTCACCATCACCACCATCAGCAGCAACATCGTCATCACCATCGTCATCATCGCCATCGTCGTCATCATCGTCAATATCGTCACCTGAATTATAATAATAATCATCCTCATCATCGCCATCGTCATCATTATCGTCGTCGTCGTGATCGTCGTCATCGTTATCGTCATCATCATCGTCATCATTTTCATCATCCGCCCACCATTATTATCAGCATCGGCGTTATTATCCTGACCATCAGCAGCATCATCATAATGATCGTCAGCATCATCATCCTCAACGGCATCACCGTCATCGTCATCATGATCGTCAGCATCACCACCATCATCATCACCACCATCACTCAAATCACGATCACCATCATCAACATCATCATCATCAGCATCATCATTCCCACTGTCAACATCATCATCATAATCTTCTTCCTCGTCATCATCATCATCATCATCATCATCATCATCATCATCATCGTCGTCGTCAACTTCATAATAATCGTCATCATCGTCATCATTTTCGTCACCGTCGTCTCCGAAGCTCCCCCGCCGAACTCGAGGATATCTCCGCAGCGTCTTGCATGCCGCGTGAGCAGTATTGGGGATTTAGGTTGTGGGCCTGAGGCCGCCCTGCATAATCATCATTGTCATTATCACCAGCGTCTGGAAGCCTTGCGGGGCCCTTTCGGCGCCTTTTGGAGGCCTCTTGGAGCTTCCTGGGGGCCTCTCGAGGCCTCTTGCGGACTCCTGGGGGCCTCTTGGGAGCTTCTGGTGGGCGAGGGCTCGAAATGTCAGTTCGTGTTCCCCATCTGGGGCTCCTCTTGGAGTGTTCTGGGAGCTCTTTTGGGCCGTCTTGGAAGCTTCCTGGGCCGTCTTGGGGCCCTCTTGGGCTGTCTCGGTGGTCTCTTGGGGGCCTCTGGGCTCGTCTTGAGGCGATCTTTCGGGCCTCTTGGGCCGCCTTGGAGCGTCTGGAAGCCGAACTGGGGAGAACGCCAAAACCCTTCAAAACCACTAAAAATCAATGACAATTTCCTATTGGGCCCCTCCTGGGAGTGCTGTCGGAGACCTGCTGGGACGCTTTGGCAGCTTTTTAACCGTCTTGGAGTGCTCCCGGGCCGCTTCGGACCTCTCTTGGGCTGTCCTGAGGGCGTCCTGGAGCCATTTTAGAAGGTCCTGGGAGCATCCTGGCGTCTCCGGCGGGGGGGAGACCACAGCCACTGGGCAAAGTGAGGCCCCCCCCTGGTCCAGGACCCCCTCCCCACATATACATATATATATATATATATATATATATATATATATATACATACATACACACATACATACATACATACATACATACATACATACCATACCATACCGTACCGTACCGTACCGTACCGTACCGTACCGTACCGTACCGTACCGTACCGTACCATACCATACCATACCATACCGTACCATACCATACCATACCATACCATACCATACCATACCAAACATACATACAAATATACACTATATATATATATACATCGAAGCATACGTAAAACATGTAGGATTGTGTACACCGGAGAAGGACAATCTATAGAAACATACGTACGTCGTCCAAGGCGCCTCGGAAGGCGAAGAATACTCCTCCAAGGCGCGCAATCATGTTCCCGGACCGCCTTCCGGGAACATGATGGGACGACCTCCTGAGGGCCTCCAATGGGCCTCTTGGGGGCCTCTCGGAGGCCTGTTGGGCTCTCCTGGAGGCGTCTCGGGGCGCGCTCAGGTCCATTTTTGAGCATCTTGGGGACCTCTGGGGACCTCCGGGGAGGCTCTTCTTGGGGCCTCGCGGGGCCCTCTTGGGGACCGCTGGGCTCGCTTAATCAATCTTGAAGCCCTGTCGAGGCTCTCCTGGAACCGTCTTGGGCGGCTCCTGGGCCATCTTGAGGCTCTCCTGGGCCGTCTTGGGACGATTTTGGGGGTCTCTTGGGCCGTCTTGGGGCGGTCTTGGGGGCCTCTTCGGCCGTCTTGGAGCGGTTTTGGGAGACTCTTGGACGGTCTTGGAGCGTCGGAACCCCGAAAAAGCGAGAAGGCCAAAAACCTCGAAAAAATATATAAAAATCAACGACTTTGGCTTGTCGGGGCTCTCTTGGGAGGCCTCTTGGGATGCCTTCGGGGCCTCATGGAGCTTTCTTGGAACGTCTTCGGGCCTTCCTGGCCATTCCTGAGGCTATCTATGCGCTTCTTGGAGCGCTCGCGGGCCCTCTCGGGCGGTCTCGAACTGTTCCTGGCGGTTCCAGGGGCCCTGAGGGACGCTTCGGACGCTCCCGGGGGCGCCCTGCACCCCCCATGGTGATTACTGGCAGCGCCCCGGGCCGCCTCCGGGCCCTACTCCGATCTATATATATATATATATATATATATATATATATAACACACACATATATATACATATATATATGTATATATATACATATATATATATATAGATATATATATATATGTCGGAAGTTGGGGGGTGAGATCGCAGTGAAACGGAGACCCCCCACCGGGAAATCGAAATCGGTTTCGGTTTCGTGTTCGTGTCGTGCGTGCGGGCGAGGCGAAGCTGCGCGTAATCCTCCTGTAGCCAGGCCGAAGTAGGAGCGAAAGTCCGTTTCCCGTCCGCTGGTGGCCGGGAGGTGTCCCAGTTGGGCCGGGCGGTGTCCCGGGTGTCCCGGGTGTCAATAGGAGCGAAAGTCCGTTTCCCGTCCGCTGGTGGCCGGGGGGTGTCCCAATTGCGCCGGGCGGTGTCCCGGGTGTCCTAGGTGTCCCGGGCGTCCCGGCGCTAACGCATGTCGCTAATTTCATAGTTCATGTTTTTCGGCGCCTGCGGCGGGCGTTCTTATCCAATCCAGCTTATCTTATCCAATCCATCTTGTCCAATCCAATACATATTATCTTATCCAACTCAGAGTCGGTCTTAGCCAGAATGTAATGGGCTGGTAAGGTGGCCGAATTGTTTGACAGTATAAGTGCCAGGAGTGTTTGCAAGTGGAGGTATCTGTCACTGCTTTCACGTGTAGGAAACAACGAGGAACACCTTCAGAACAACAAACGCTGGTCAGAACTTATTTAAGTCTACATCTGGATATTCGTCAACATCTACGTCAGCATCTACATCGTACACATGTACATATACGCTGAGCCCATGTCAGATGTGGCTTGGCATAAAGAATATGCGATGACACCTGTGATATGCAATGATCAAAACGACCATACGTCTAGATCAAATGTACGTCACAATCTACATCGTCATATACATGTGCATATACGTTAAAAGCCATCTGGTCTGGTGTTACGAATAGGCGTTAACCCTCTGCTTACTAACTGCAGGGATCCCCTGACAGACGGCCTGGCATGCTAGATAATTCCTTATCCTGTCCCGCCTCCTCCCCCTCGTCATCCGTGTACGTCCCTCCGCCCCTCGTGCTGCCTCCCTCCCTCATCCCCTCACCCTTCCCCTCCCCTGCCACCTCCTCCTCCGCAGCGGCACAGCACCGCTCGGGCTGTCACTGCCCCAGACGCCGCCGCTGGCCAGCCTCGAACGGGTCGACGCCGGTGTAGTCCACGCGGAAGCGCCGCACGACGTCTATGGCCCGGTCGGTGCCGCAGATGTCGCAGAGCACCTCGTCGTCCTGGGAGGCCGGCCGCGGGGCTCCTCCTACGCCCCCATCCCTCCTAGCCGCCCTTTCGATGTTTACCTGCCCCTCTCTGTTTACCTGCCCCTCTCTCCCTCTCCGCCCCTCCTCCTCCTCCTCCTCCTCCTCCTCCTCCTCCTCCTCCTTTTCCTCATCATCATCATCATCATCATCATCATCATCATCATCAGCATCATCATCATCATCATCATCATCATCATCAGCATCCCCCCTCTATGGCGATGAGACGACAAGGGGCAAGGCAACGTCGCCCCAGCCCACCCCAAGAAGTTTTTCCCGAGTTTCCACAATCGATCTCGGAGGTCTCGAGAACAGAAGTGATTGCCTCGCCCTACTCCTCCTCCTCCTCCTTCTCCTCCTCCTCCTCCTCTTCCAATCAATCCTCCTCGCCCTTCTCCGAGAATTCTCCCCATTCTCCTCGCCCTCATCACTGTGCTCCTGCTGCAGCCAAAGCCCCAGCACGCGCCCACTGTTGGAGCCGATGTTCACAGGGGCCAGGTGCGTGAGGCAATGTCACATGTACAAAGCCCAAGAATCGTCATCTGGCGCTGCCGTCTTGAGCATGTATGCATACATATGTGTGTATGATCCTACATGTATGTGTCATTGTGTATCGTGCTCCTCGTATCTCATCATCGTAATCATCATCATCATCACCACCACCACCACCATCATCACCAGCAGCATCATCATCAGCACCATCATCATCATCATCATCATCATCATCATCATCATCATCATCATCATCATCATCATCATCATCATCATCATCATCATCATCATCATCATGATCATCATCATCATCATCATCATCATCATCATCGTACTCATAATCATAATCTTCATCATCATCATCAGCATAATCATCAGCGTCATTATCAGCATCATCGTCATCATCATCATCATCATCACCATCATCATCCGCATCATCAGCATTATTATCATATGTCTCTCAGCACCAGCATCACCAAAAACAGCATCATCGTCGTCGTCGTCAACATAATAGGCAGCATCAGCATCGTCATCAGCATCATCAACAACAGCACCAACATCAGCATCAGCATCAGCAGCAACATCAGCACCGTCGTCATCATCAGCAGCAACAGCATTATCGTCGGCTGTATCACCGTCATCATCCTCGTCATCCTCCTCATCATCCTCACATTCATCGTGATCATCATCAGCAGAAGCATCATCACCACCCTCACCAACATCATAAACGTCATCCACTTCAACATCGGCATCAACAGTATCAGCACCATCATCATCATCAGCAGCATCATCAGCATCATCATCACCTGCATCGTCATCATCGTCATCAGCATCATCATCAGCATCACCATCGGCAGCAGCAACAGCAGTAGTCGCAGCATCATCATCATCATCAGCATCATCATCATCATCATCATCATCATCGTCCGCATCATCCTCACCGACATCATCCTCATCACCCCCCATCATCAGAACCACCATCATCAGAAGTATCATCCTAATCCTCATTCCTTTCGCGCGGCTTAAACCCAGGTCTGGCGAGCCGAAACCATCTGTTCAAGTTTGGGTTGCCGAGCCGTCTGGTGGCATGGGTGTGCAATGTCGTGCACGAGTGCATCTAGAGCCATCATCTCGGCCATGAGCTCCCCATTATTGTATACAAGCTTGTTTCCCTCAGCCAGGCGGTTGCTGAGCAGACAGACCCTCTCTTCCAACAGTCGTAGTGGATCTCGACCTGTGCGTCTTCCAGATTGAAGCCCGAATCACACAGCTCAATATGCTGCCACGACTGCAGCACGCCCGGGGTCACATCGACGAGGTGAACGACGCCTGGCTCAGAAGATCATATGTCCTCCTTCGCCCCCACAACCACCACCGCCACCTCTTCCTCCAACTCATCGTCCTCCTCCTCCTCCTGATCATCACCATCAGCATCATCAGTCCATCAGCAGCATCACCATCATCGTCAACAACAACCACTGCATCACCATCATCAGCAGAAGCATCATCATCAGTATGATCATCATGATCGTCAACATCATAAGCATCACCATCATCAGCATCATCATCATCATGATCACCATTCGTATATCCATCAGTATCACTATCATCAGCATCAGCATCATCATCAGCAGCATCCGCATCGTCATCAGATTCACGCGGCTCTGTGCCTTTCTCACCGCCAGAGATGCGAAACACATCCGATAGCACCGAAGGGCCTGAGAGCAGGCCAGAGCGCACACACTGATCACAGGCATTGAAATTCGTGTCGAGACCCCTCAGCTTTGCTGAGGAGAAGGGAAAAGAGTAGGCTTGGGGATAACCAGAAAATATGAGCCATCGTTGCCATGGAACGGAACGATGCTCACAAGACGGCGAAGCCCTCAACCCGCAGACAACATATCCGAGCAAACACATCCATGTGGCTCTGCTCTTTCCTCACCGCCAGAGATGCGAAACATATCAGATAGCACTGAAGGGCCTGAGAGCAGGCTAGAGCGCACACACTGATCACAGGCACTAACATGCGCGTCGAGACCCCCAACCCCAGGATTGGGACTGGCTGCAGGCCAACGCGAAGCGTCAAAAAAACCACACACATGCTCAACGAGGAGTTGTGGGCAAGGCTGTGCAACCAAAGTCTTGAATCGTCCAGCTGGCGTTTTACCGACAAGCTGCTCATGCTTCCTATCCGCGGCGGAACAACGGCATCGTTGCATCACACATCTGCGCAATTTTACACAAGACGAACACCCGAGAGCAAGCATTGACGCGTTCTTCTGACACGGGGTTCCACACTGATAAAAGCTGGCTGTGTAAGTTTCAGCCCCGAGACGCTTTAAATAAAGAAACTGCTTCGTGAGCCTGATCCGAGAGGCCATCGACTTTTCAATGACCACCCGAACACGGGACACCCAGCACAAACGAGCGAGGGCAGCAGATCCCCGCATCAGAGCGCCCACGACGCGAACCTTCTTAAAGTCCGTTTCGTCGAGGCTGGGAGCGCCGAGCAGCCTCGGCCCTGAATCCTTGAGGGGGGCGGGACCAGCCCCTCCCCTCCGGGCTCTGGACCAGGTAGCGCACCGGGGTCCCCAGCTAGAAAAGGCGGCAGGCAGAGTCACACGCAAGTGAAACGAGGGCGCGCCAAGCGTCAGCCCCAAGGATGCCCCGATTGGCGGCGCGCGCCACGTCGAACGTGAAGACTGCAAAGCCTCTCGCAGCGGACTCGCGAGAGAGGCGGCGGCATCCTGCGAAGACCTCGACGCAGCGGGGGCGGCGGCGGCGGCGGGCGCCTGGCGGCGGCTCAAGGCGGCCGCTAGGGCAACTGGTAGGCTGCCCGTCGCCACGAGCGCCCTCTCGCGCGCCTCGCGCGGCAGCCGCGCCTCCTCGCGCTGCAGCCGCGCCGCCGCCTCGTAGCGCCGCATCGAGGCGTCGGCGCTCCAGCGACCCCTCCGCTTCACCCCCAGAGGCGCCCTCAAAATGCCCCGTGTGTCCTCCGACGGGCCCCCGTGGCGGAGCTGGTACGGGATGCGAGTTTTTTCCGGCTCCATCTCCGCCTAGGCCTCCTGGACGTGCGCGCTATGAACGGAAAGATCCTCGCGCCCACTGCCCCTTGCACGGCTAGGAGGAGGGCCTGACCAACGAAGGCCCGACGAGGGTGGTCGATCAGCAAGCTCTCGTTGGTCGCCATCGTCCTCGACGCTGATCTCTCTCCCCAATTCTCTCCTCTGGGTGGAGGCTGATCGCCGCGAACGTGGAGGCGGGGGACGACGGCGCCGCGACGTCGGCCACTTGCAGGTTCAGCCCCTCCGAATGCCTCGGGTAGCAAGCGAAGCAGAGCAACGCCAGCAGCGCCGCCGGCGGCTCTCCCCAGTCGACCATCACCTGGGCCACTAACGCCGCCACGATCCACGGCATGGGAGGCCTCGTCGTCGCAGGATGGAATCTCGCCCAAGCCTAGAGGCCCCGGCATGCGCGAGGCAGCGAGGCGCCCCAGCGGCCCGTCAACTGGGAGCCGGCGGTAAACCGTCAACCTTGGTTACCGCCGGGAACTCGTAGAGCTTCCTTGCGATATACACGAATGGCATGCCAGGTGCGGATTCATGAGGAGGACGTGGAGGAGAAGAAAGAGTGAGGAGAAAAAGGGGGTGGAGGAGGCTGATGAAGAGAAGGGGGAGGAGAAGGAGCAGGAGAAGGAGAAGGAGCGGGAGAAGGAGGAAGAGAGGATGACGAGCAGGAGGAGGGAAAAGGTGGAGGGGGATAAGGGATGATGATGATTATGATGATGATGATGAGGAGGAGGAGGAGGAGGAGGAGGAGGAAGGGAAGGGAAGGAGAAGAATGAGAGGGAGGCGGAAGAGGAGGAGGAGGAGGAGGAGGAACAGGAGGAGAAGGAGGAGGAACAGGAGGAGAAGGAGAAGGAAGAGAAGGAGAAGGAGGAGAAGGAGGAGCAGGAAAAGGAGGAGGGGAGGAGGAGGAGGAGAAGGAGAAGGAGAAGGCAAAAGAGAAGGAGGAGGAGGATAAGGAGAAAAACGAGAAGACGTCTCGATACCGTAGGCGAATGTACCTGGTGACCTTCTGCTTCGAAAAATGCTTTTCGGTTCCATAGCCAGCCTAGAGCTCCAATAAAGCAGAGAAGAATTCGAGCATATCTGAAGAAAAAAATATATCAATAGTTTGTTTGGTTCCAGCTCTGGTAGCAGACCGAGTTCGGGCATCTAGATACTCGAGACTAGCGCTCCGGATGATTCCCTTCCGATTGTTGTGCCGAACAACTCTCTAGCTCATCCGCGAGGCAGCGAGGCGCGCGAGGCAGCGAGGCGCCCCAGCGGCCCGTCAACGGGCGCGTCGCCTGCCAGGCCGCACACAGCACCTGCCCCGCGGAGCGGTCGTCGCCGTCGGCGCGCATCTCCTGGATCAGCCCCACCACGACGACATCCGCCGACTCGAGCGAGCTGATCGTCAAAAACCTGCGGAGGCAGAACACATGCAGCCGCCTCAGAGCGAGGAGGTAGCGCGGCCACGAGGCCGGCTTCACGGCCGCCAGCGCCAGGTCGGCGGCGACGCCGAAGCCAAAGAGGAGCGCTACCTCCTTGATGTCGCGCAAGACCGCCACGGACAAGAGGATCGACCTGGCCTGCTCGGCACGGCCCCTGGACGAAGCGGGGCGCCGCCGCGTCACCGAGGAGCGCTTCCACACATGCCCAGAGCCGCGAGCCGCCATCCGCGGCGTTCAGCTCCGAGGGGTACCAACGACGCCGCACCTGCACACCAGCTGCGAGTGATAGTGCGAGCAGACACCTACACATCCTCAGAACCCCCGGGGATGAGGACCCCACTTGTCTGAAGCCAGAATGAGCGATGGATTATCCCCGACATGTAGAAATGAGCAGCCGAAGGACCCAACCGAAGGCAAATGATGTCTGAGGGCCGCCACAGAGCCCCTGCCTTCCAATGCCACGATGTTTTCGGCCTCCGAGAAACGCGCCGCGAAGTCCAGCCGCCAGTCCTCAGGGTCCAAAAGCTCCCAGGGGATCTCGGCGAAGATCGGGCTCTCGCCGAGGACCAACCCCAGCGCCTCGCGGGCCCATAGGCCCGACCGTGCTCGCATTGCTGAAGACGTCTGCGCCGTCGAGGGAGTGGCCCCTGGCACGGATAGCGGAAATGCCAGCCCGGCACCAAGACTTCCCCTCGGTGCCTCCAACCTTCCCAACGACCTCCCGAGACAACGCCCGAGAGCACACCGCATAGCCCGCAAGACCAGCACCCGAAGACGCCACCCTCGAACTCCACGGCCAATCGAACTTCACCCTGAGGACCGGCAACAACGCGATGAACCCGCCGACCCCACGACAGACAGAGCCCCAGACACGTGAATGGAAATCAGCGCGAGCTGCTACGAAGGCGTAGACGCGATGGAAGATCGCAAATATGTTACGACGCATCAGATACAGGCGAGCACAGTGGCCGACGAACCGCTCCAGCACTTTGCCGCTGACGCGGGGGCGCCAGAGCAGCCGCAGGCCCGCGGCCCTCAGCAGCTCCGGCTTGCGGCCCGTCGGCGAGATGACCCTCTCGCGCCCCCAGACTCTGCGGCCCAAAGTCACGGTGTCTACCGAAGGCCCGCAGATCTCGCGAACGACGAACCCAACCTTGCGGAAGTGATCCACCAACTCGTCTCCGCGCTGGCCCACGCTCTGAGAGTCGGACCCCATCACGTTCAGGTTGTCGGCGCAGGCGAGAAGCGCAGGCTTCCCATGTGACATCTCGGGCGCGGACTTGTCGTCGCTCATGGCGCGGTCGACGGGCCGCGACCTCCTGCAGATGGCCCGGTGATAGACCGCGCGTTGGGCGACCCAGATCGCCCAGATCCAGCCCATGGGCACCGCCGCCAGCGCGGGCGCCACCAGCGAGCCGTCGGGCAGCTCCGAGGTCTCCGAGGGGAGACGGCAGCGCCCTCGCAGCAGCGCCACGTCCAGCGGCGGCAGCGCGAAGTACTCTGACAGCTCGGGCGCGATCGCCAGGCGGTAGAAGTAGTTTGCCGGGTCTGCCTGCGCGGTGAAAACCCCCTGTCCTGGACGCAACTTAAAGTCGGCGAGATTGTTGCCAGGAGACACGTTCAGCTTCGGGCACGTGGCGAAGCGTGCGCTGACCGACCCGCAATCCCAGACGACGCTCAGCTTGCCCGACTTCTTGCGAACGAAGAGCGGCGTGATCGTGTTCTGCGCATTGGTCGCGTAGCGCAACATGTTGGCCTCGTCGAGCTTCCCGACGAAGGCCGCGCGCTGGTCGACATCCTCGGCCGGCGTCTGGCCCACGCACGGCACCACGGGCGGCTCGCTCTCGCATCGCTGGCCGAACTCGTCTTCAGGCAACCTCATGCGCAGCTTGAACTCACGGATGCACGGGGCCCCACCAGGATCGATAACATCAAAAGGCGGCGGGAGGCTGCCCCAACTCCTCCGGCACCGCGATCGGCGCGGCATCGCAGACGAGGTCGGGGCCGAGAAGATCGCGGGCGGCTTCTCGTTGGCAAGAAAAAGAAGGTACACCAACGAGTTACACGCACCTCAAAACTGCGCGCTGAGCCCCCCACCTGGGCCGCGCTCCTTTCCGCGCGAGACAGCGCGGCGGTCGTCGTCGCTGCTGTGCCGCAGAGCTTAGTCAGGAGGCGATGGACTCATCAGCTCGCATGCCTTCAGCATGGCGTCGGCGCAGCCGCTGTTGAACAGAATGAAGAAGATGCGAAGCGTCTGGCGTCGCCTCATCAAAAGCCGGGAGCGGAAACAACTCCCCGGGCACTCGTCGCACCTCGCCGCCAGCTGCCGCGGCGGGGTAGCACGGCTGGCGAGCCAAGGGGGCTGGAGTGCCCAACCGCCACCCCCGGGGGCCCTTGCGCGTCATGACGCACCTGCGGCATGGGCTGCCGCCGAGCCGCCCTTGCCTTTCGCCCTGCCCTCGGCCCTCGCAATGGTCTCCTCGCGCGCCTCCCGAGCCTCCTTCGCGATGGCCGACTCCTGCTGCAGCTGGTCGGCCACGTGCGCCGACAAACTCGGCGCGATGGCTGCTCCTCATGCCCGGCGACCCCAGCCCGTGAACTGGTCGGCAAAGCTGTAGTCGTGCTGGCACGGCGAGATGCGGTGCGCCTCTTTGATCAGAGCCATACTGCGAGCCAGCAGCTCGCAGCACGCGCGCAACGGGCAGTTGCGCCGGTCCTGCATCGCGGCTGCGTCGAAGATGCGGCTCAAAACCTCGTGCTCGCACACACTCCTGTCACCAGCTGGAACCCGAGAGAACCTGGCCCAGTTCTCGTGCGCGTGGAAGGCGCTGTTGCCATGGTCACGCACATGCTCCATATACCACATCACCGTGCGCGGCCCTTGCAGATTCCACCCACCTTGGACCGAGCCCTCCGACGAGCTGGCCACGGCATGATCCGACGTGCGACGGCGCTCGCCCTGAAAGTCGAGCCTCACGGCCAGGGTGCGGATGTCTCCGCGCGCCAGCGCCAGCGCGTCGGCCTGTGGCAGCTGCGCCACGCACACCGAGAAGCCGCCAGCCTGCACGATCGCCCTGTCGCTCATCACCGCCATGCCTGCAGGCAACTGGCGGCGCACCATACCACCGATCGCGTACCCAGCGCGATCCTCCAGCGCACACCAGCTCGAGCCCGTAGAAGGTACCAGCTGACCTCCTGCCGCGGGCGCCGCCGCGCTTGCACCTCCGCCCAGACCTGGGGGGATGCCAAGCGCGGGGCCTGCCGCCGCGCCGATCGCCGCCGCCGCGGGCGCCCCGGCAGGCGCGATCAAGCCTCCAGCAGCAGCAGCAGCAGCAGCAGCAGCAGCAGCAGCAGCAGCAGCAGCAGCAGGGCCGGCCGCGCCCGGGACCGCAATGGCGCCGCCTGGGACGGCGGGCAGCAGTGCGCCTGCGCCAGGAGCTCCGCCTCCGCCCGCGCCAGCAGCCACAGCAGCGGCGCCTCCGCCTGGCGCCTGGTCATAGTGGAAGACCAGCGGCAACGGCGGGCAGGCTACGCCCAAGGTGCGGGCTCCCAGCATCGCGTAAGCATCCACCAGCGGCTGCGGCGGCGCCGCGCGAAAGCCGTAGATGTCCGCCGCCGCGATCCCATGCGGCACCTCGGCCGCGTGCGAAAGCACCAGCACGTCGCTGAAGTCGGGCCCGATCGCGAACGTCTCCTGATAATGATCGCGATCAAGCGTGAGGCCGTAGGCGTCGTGGGTGCCTGGGCGCACCGCTAGCAGCAGCCGAACGTGGAACACCGCGGGCCCAGGCACTCCGCGATACCTCACCAGGAGGAAGTTCCTGGCCGCAAACGCCGCCATCACGCCTGGCGAGCAACCTTGCGACTCCTACCGAAGCTGAGTGGCGCGCGCGCCTGCTCCACGAAGGTGAGCTGCGGCGTCTCCCGCCTGCCCGCCTCCACGCGAGCCCTCGGCGGCAGCGTCTCACGCGTGGGGAGCCCCCATACCGCGCCCGCGACCCGCGCCCAGCGGCTGCGGCCGGGCGAGCGCCCAGCGGCAGCGCACGAGGCGCCCACGAGGCGCCCTCCCGCGGCGGCGCGGCCATAGGAGAGAGAGCCCCGCAGCCGCCCGCCGAAGCCGGAGGAGGAGGAGGAGGAGGAGGAGGAGGAGGAGGAGGAGGAGGAGGAGGAGGAGGAGGAGACAGGTCGCCACCGGCACCAGCGCGAGGAAGGCAGCACCCGCGATCGCCCGCGGCGAGGGCACGCCACACACGCAGGTCGCCGCCAGCGGCGGAGGGCACACACGGCTGGGCGAGCACTCGGGGCACGGAGCGCTGCCACCCCAGAGCGCCAGGCCCGCGCGGATCCCGCGCACAAGCTCGAGAACGGAAGCAAGGGCGACCTGCGCAGCCAGAAAAACTTGAGCCACCGTTGCCATGGAACGGAACGATGCTCACAAGACGGCGAAGCTCTCAACCCGCAGACAACATTCCTGAGCAAGCACATCCATCGTCTTCGTCAACAGTAGGAGCATCAGCATCGGCATCAGCAGCAGCATCATCGTCATCATGAGCATCGTCTTCATCATGAACACCACCAACAGCACCATCAGCATCATCACCATCATCATAATCATCATCAGCAGCATCATCGTCAGCAGCAGCAGCATGATCATAATCAGCATCAGCATCACCATCATCAACATCAGCATAATTAACATCATCATCATCATCATCAACAACAACAACACCAACAACACCAACAACAACAACAACAACAGCATCATCCGCGTTACCAGCATCGTTAGCAAGATCCGCATCATCATCAGCATCAACAACAACAGCATCAACATCAGCATCGTCAGCAGCATCAGCATCAGCATCATCCGCATCAGCATTAACATCACCATCACCATCATCATCAGCAGCATCCTCAGCATCAGCATCAGCGTCAGCATCATCATCAGCATCAGCATCATCGTCATGCTCCTCACCATCCTCCTCGGCAGCATCATCATCATCATCATCAGCAGCAGCAGCAGCAAGCATCACAAGCAACGACACTGTCAGAATCAGAAGAATCATCATCAGCATCATCCTCGTCATCAGCAGCAGTCTCAGCATCAGCATCAGCATCATAATCATCATCATCATAATCAGCA
>CAUYUJ010020722.1:0-17500 GCA_963575745.1 Prorocentrum cordatum | reverse complement strand
GAGGAGGGGAGGAGGAGGAGGAGGAGGAGGAGGAGGGGGAGGAGGAGGGCGGGAGGAGGAGGAGGAGGAGGAGAGGAGGAGGAGGAGGAGGAGGAGGAGGAGAGGAGGAGGAGGAGGAGGAGGAGGAGGAGGAGGAGGAGGAGGAGGAGGAGGAGGGAGAGGCGGGGGAGGACAAGGAGGAGGAGGAGGAGGAGGAGGAGGAGGAGGAGGGAGGAGGAGGAGGAGGAGGAGGAGGAAGAGGAAGAGAGGAGGAGGGAGGAGGAGGAGGAGGAGGAGGAGGACAAGGAGGAGGACGAGGAGGAAAGGGGCCACGGAGGGGAGTGGAGGGAGGAGCCAGGAGCTCGCTGCTGACCTCGATGCGGTTAGGAAGATCGGAGAGAGGGGAAGCAGGAGGGGGAAGAGGCGGGGGAGGGAGGACGGGGAAGGGAGGATCGAGGGTCGAGGCTTCTGGTACGTAGTTGCCTTCCCTCTTCGGGCCTCAGGAGGCCCCTGGGGACCTAGGGGTCACTGCCAGGCAGGAGCCTCCAGAGGCCTCCAAACGAGCAGCCAGAGGACGAACAGGGGAGATGGGCCTGGAGGCCGTCCGAAATCGACGCGCGGCGGAGCACCGGCTCTATGCACCATGCCTTATCTGAAGCGCCGTGACACAACCCAGGGCTCCCACCTTCGCGCTTCGCGCTCCACGAAGCGCGAAGCGCGAATCACTTCGCGCCCTCGCGCCGCCCGCCCAAAGGGAGAAAAGGAGAACGAGGACCGCGAAGCGCGAAGCGCGAATATCTTCGCGCCCTCGTGGGAGCCCTTGACAACTGACTCACACAAGGTCACAGAATAACATGTTGCATAACACCGCTTTCGACCAACATCAGACGTGAGGATGAGCAAGCTTGCGCCAGCATGCTCCTGGCCCACGCCAATGGTGTACCATGCTTATGCCGTGAACGTGCTCGTAACGCCAATCCGCCTCAACCGGGCTCGCTCTGCACGCCGCGCCTTTCCAATGGAGGAGGGAGAATGAAGGCGGGGAAGCAGGAGGGAGGAGGGGGGGCGGATGGCAGCGGAAATTCCTGGACAAAAATTCTGACTGCCACTGCCTTTGCACCCGCTATGAGCGTAGATGTTGAGGTAGCCGATGCCTGTCTCTTACAGCGATCTACCTCCGAATCGATCGGCCCGAGGCGCGTCCGCTCTGAATTCCGTCCTCCGAGAGGAAGGAGTTGAATCGTCTCTCTGCAGGCAGAGGTCATATGCCGACAGCGCCCCCTAGTCCACCGAGCCTGGAGCAGCGCCCAGGCCCAATACGCCGAGTGCGAACCACTGTGACGAGGCGCGCCGCGGGAGAGCGGAGGACGACTCCCGGGGTTGGACACCACCCCGACTGGCACAATCAGCCAGATGTACACCCTGCGAAATGCTTAAGAAACCATGGGTTAAGAAATTCATAGTCTCAGACATTGACTAAAACCCAGAACTTCTATCAAAATCTTGGGATTTGCATTCAAAAGTTAAGAATAATCGAGACTCTGGACGAAAACTTAGGTTTTCTTAAGCATCGCCTAAGGTGTACGAGCCACACACAACGGCAGGGAGCGGCGTGGAGAGGCCACGACCTGGAATCGGCTGCGGCTGGACCTGGGACAGAAGAGCGACCCTCACGAGTGTGAGACCCTCCTCTGGCCAAACTGAAGAGCACCCGAGGGCACCCTCCCCTGGGATGCACGAGAATATCCAACAAGCACGAGGAACATCAGTAGAGGCCTCCAAGATGGGGTCGGAGTAGATGGGGGTCGGAGGATCGTGCCGCATCGCCGATAATTACATCGGCGCATCGCCGATGCATCGGCGATGCAGCAGCGATGCATCGTAGACGTCGGCGATGCATCGGCGAAGTCGACGTGAAGCAAATCGGGCTCCACATCGAGCCGCATCGGCGATGCATCGGCGACGCGGCGCGATCCGCCGACCATCTACTCCGAGGCCTAGAATCGGGGCACCCTCCCCGAAACGACCTCGAGCTTCCACCTCGAGACCACACGCGTAAGTGTGACCCCAGGCAAGAGTGACTTCCGGTGCGCGGCTCAGGGGGGCCCGCGGGGGCCCGAGTTCAAGCGCGCCCAGTGGCCAGTGCTAGATCAGGCATGTCCTTAACGAAAGATTATTATTTTTTGTTTATATATATATATAAACAAAAAACAAAAAAACAAAAACGCTAAGAAATGCCCAACAATGGTACAAAGATAGTCGATCGCCCCCAGACTGCTTTCTTTACTATGCTTTAACATTCCTCCTGTAGAGGGACATGCCCGACTTGAGGCCAGTGCTGGGTTGGCCCCTGTGGGCCCGCACCGAATATCACTCCGGCGAAAGGTCACTCTCGGGCGTTGGCAGAACTGGGTTTAGTGGAACCCGGTTCAGTGATGTGTACTTGGGGACGCCCCCCCCCGCCCCGTTCCACTCACCGGAACTGCCGTCACCCGAAAAAACACCAGCTATGGCAGACCTGGTTTAGCGATTCTGGCCAATTTAGGGGCTCCAGGGCCCTGCGCTACTGACCGGGTCCCCTTACCTGGGGTCCTGGCTATACCCGACTTGAGGCCAGAGCTGGGTTGGCCTGTGGGCCCGCACCGAAAGTCACCCCGGCGAAAGGTCACCCGGCGGCGCGCACGGGGGGGCGGAGGGAGGGGGGAGGGCTTCTCAGAAGGAGGCTCCTTCTCAGAAGGCGCCGGCCTTACATCTATCGAGAAGGCCCGCGCCTTCTAAGAAGCAGGGGTGCTTCTAAGAAGCCCTCCCCCCTCCCACCACCCCCCTCAGGAACAGGGATCGGAGGAGGAGAACGAGGAGGAGGAGGAGGAGGAGGAGGAGGAGGAGGAGGAGGAGGGGAGGAGGAGGAGGGGGAGGAGGAGGAGGAGGAGGAGGAGGAGGAGGAGGAAGCGGAGGGGGAGGAGGAGGGGGGGGAGGGTCGGATCGCGAAGGGATGGGAGAGCCAACGCACCGCCCTACTCGAGTCCAAGCAGCTTGGGCGCTTTATGGGGGGGTCACAAATGGGGGGTCAGAAAAGGTCCCCTTTCGTGCCCCTTTCGGGCCCCTCCAGAGCCCCAGGGGGCTCGTTTAGGTACCGTTTGGGTACCTTTTCGGACCACCCGCGACACCCCCCATTTATGACCCCCCCATTTACGCACCGCCCAAGCAGCATGGCGGCGCCTGGCTCCGGCCGGCCCCGGCCGACGCCAGGGAATCGAGGCAGAGCGAATCGAAACGGCATCGCCCCGAATCGAGTCCAAGCAGCATGGCGACGCCTGGCTCCGACTGGCTCCTCCCCCTCCTCCTCCTCCTCCTCCTCCTCCTCCTTCTCCTTTCTCTCCCCTCCTCTCCTCCTCCTCCCTCCTCTCCTCCTCCTCCTCCTCCTCCTCCTCCTCCCCCCCCTCCTCCTCCCCCCCCCCCTCGTCCTCCTCCTCCTCCCCCCTCCTCCTCCTCCCCCCTCCTCCTCCTCCTCCTCCTCCTCCTCCTCCTCCCTCCTCTCCTCTCCTCCCTCCCTCCTCCTCCTTCTCCTTTCTCCCCCTCCTTCTCCCCCCTCCTCCTCTCCTCCTCCTCCTCCTCCTCCTCCTCCCCCTCCTCCTCCTCGAGGCAGATCGAATCGAAACGGCATCGCGGGCCCAGCCCGCGAATCGAACCGCGTCGCATTGCATCGAAGGCGGCCCTGCACCAGTCGGCAGGATAGAGGCCTCTTAGGTGGGGTGGGAGTAGATGGGGTCGGAGGATCGCGCAGCATCGCCGATACATCGGCGATGCATCGGAGCTGCATCGGCGATGCACCGGCGATGCACTGGCGATACATCGTCGACGTCGGCGATGCATCGGCGACGTCGACATGAAGCAAATCGGGCTTCACATCGAGCCGCATCGCCGATGCATCGGCGATGCGGCGCGCTCCTCCGACCCCATCTACTCCGGCCCCATCTAGGAGGCCTAGATAGGATGGCCTGGTCAGGGTCTGACTGTGACCCGAGTCGCAGAAGCTCGACTGCTAATCTTAGGTCGGGCATGTCCTCCTACAGGCGGAGCTTGGTAGAAAAAAAATCAAAAATGGCAAAGCATAGTCAAAACATCGTCCCCAGACTACGTTTTGACTATGTTTGAATATTCCTCCTGTAGAGGGACAGGCCCGACTTCATGCTCTTAGGGCGGGCGGGGGTGGCAGAACCGATCGAAGACTGGGCCAGGCCCCTTTGTTCCATCTTCCTGTTCCGGTCGGCCACAGCTTTTGTGAAGCTAGCCAACAGCCAAAAAGCCCCGGCTGCACCCCTCGCCATCGCTCGGACGTCCACTCCCTGTGCTTTTTTCGGTTCCGTGCGTGGCTTTTTCGCCACATGACCAAGGATGCTCCTCGATGGTCCTCGCCGAAGGAAAAATGCACACGTCCGAGCGATGCCAAGACCCCCTATTTTGGACGCCCGAAATGGGTACCGAAAAAATGGGTACTATGCCCAACAGCAAATGTTGTCCCAAACCAACAGCGGCCGCTGGTGGGCGGGCGGGGCGGCCTTCTGTCTCGAATGGACACAGGCCGCGGCGGCGTGGACAGCGGATCTGGTTCAAAATGAACAGGATCCGCTGTTGGGCATAGTACCCATTCTTTCAGTACCCATTTCGGGCGTCCAGACCTCTGAGCTGTACTCCGCTGCGCGACCAGCGCTCGCCCGTGGCGCGGGGAGACTGGCGCCCTGCGGCCGCGCGTCGCCGGCCTCGCCACTCCGCGCGGAGGAGCAGCGGCGGCGTGCCCCCGGGGCAGGCCCACTGGCAGCAGAGCACTGGCGCAGCTGGGCTCGCGGGTGCCATGACTCCCTCCCTCCCTCCCTCCCTCCCTCCCTCCTCCCTCCCATCCCCGCTCCCTCCCCCCCTCTCCCCCTCCTCCCTCCTCCCTCCTCCCTCCATCCATCCATCCATCCATCCATCCATCCATCCATCCATCCTCACAGTGGACACTCGGACCGTTCCATGATGGAACTGACAACGTCTTGCACTGTCATCGGCGTGTTTAGAGCAGGTCTGAAACATGCTCAGAACAGCATCTGGCACGTTCGAGGCATGCTTGAAACGTGCTATAGGCATCTGGGAATGACTTGGCAACATGCCTCCTCTCCATTGATCGTTTTCCACAAAGCTACCTCACGCTGTCACTCTGGGGGGCCTCGTCGGTGCCATCGCGCAGACCATCCGTGTCGCACTCATGTCGAATTCATGTCGAGCACGCTGGATCCGTGCTAGATCCGTATCGAAGTTACGTCGAATCCGCTTCGAGCCCACGTCGGAGTCCAAGCGAAGACTGCCAGTCACAGGGCAGTCAATGCCCCCCAAAGATGCAAAGTAAGATACGTGAAGCCAGCAGATACAGTCAAACTCCATCGCAGGCATGCAAGGCAAGGATGCAAGACCCCTGGGAGATCCTTGTGCGTCAACGTTGGCTTGGGCTGTGACGAAGAAGCAGGGATGCAAGGGTAGCCTTGATTGGGACGCACAAAGACATACTAGTACTGTATGTTCTGCTTGGAGGCGCGCGTCCGACCCAAACATGTAATACACCCCTCTTGTAGTATATCGTTTCCCGAGCGGTGTGGCCAGAAAGCGCCCGCCACGGCGAATCTACTACAAGATTTCTCGGTGCGCGCGTCGCCCCTGAGGGGGCGACGCACATATAGTATGAGTATGTTGGGGTGACGCCGAAACGGTGTCGACGAAGTGCCGCTCGTGTTTCTTGCAGTCCGCCATGCTGCTGCAGCTGTCAATCAGATCTCCCAGTCCTGCCCGTGTGCGATTCGGTCGGGCATGTCCCCCCACAGGCAGATTTTGGAGGACAAGGAAAAAATAGTCAAACATGGACAAACAATAATCGAAAAATCGTCCGCTGAGCAGCGCATCCGCATTCTGGACTTTGACCACAGCACCTGGCTGCTCGCGGCTCGCGCGGCCTGCCGCTCGACCACCGGGCGGGCCCCGGCCACGAACCCGCTCCCCGACCTGCGGCCCGAAGCACAACGGGCGCCGCCGCGTAAAGGCCCCGCCTGCGGTACGCGCCTCTCCTGCGAGGCGGGGAGTTATCCATATCCACCGCCTGGGAGCCGACGTCCTGGTGCCCCAGCGGGCGGTGGACATGGAAATATTTCGGCCCCCGGAGGCCCGAATATGTCCACATCCACCGCCTGCCGAGGCTCCGAAAACTGACCCTCCGGGCGGTGGATATGGATAAACTCCCGCCCTGGAGCCTCTCCTTGCTGGACGAGCCTGCAGAGCGTCTCGACCGCACTTCCCACCTGGTCTGGGGGGCAACGATGTGGGGGGGGAGACTCGCACAGGGGGGAAAAGATCGGTCTGGGAGCGGCGATACATCGCCGATAGATCGGCGATCGGCCTCCGACAGTGAATCCGAATCCGCGCGCCCCTGGGCGGGGTGGGGCTATGCCGGCCCCTATCGGCGGTCAGTGGGCGATGCGGGGTCGTTGCGTTGCCCCCTATTCGGCGGCGCGCCGGGGGGGGAAGTCAGAGGGGGCGGGCCTTCTCAGAAGGCTCGGAAGTCCTCCGGCCGTCTGAACAATGTACTCTGAGCCTGCCCCGAAGCCAGGGAAGACTTCTCTGAAGGCTGGAGGGCTTCTGAGAAGCCCCGCCGCCTGCTGAGAAGGCCTCCTCCTTCGCACTTCCCCCCTCGCTCGCCAGCAACCCATGCCTACCCCCCCCTATCGTCGCTCCTGACCGTTCTCTCCGGGACTCTCGGGGCGAGCCGCTCGACGGGGCCGAGGTGTGCGGCGCGGCGGCCAAAGGGCCAGGGTTCAGGGCTCGAGCTGAACAATTTGTTCTCTGTTTCGTTATGTTTCCGTTGTCCTTCGTTCTGTCTTCGTTATGTCTTCGTTCTGCCTTCGTTCTGCGAAACAGCATCAAAACGAGAACGGTGCACGCGCCCTGGTGAGGGCTGGCGGCGCGCACAAGGGAAGGGGTAGGGGGAAAGGGGGGAAGGCCTCTTAGGAGGAGGCGGCTGCCTCTCTGACTACCTACCAGACCACCCCAACCCAACCCGAAGACCCGAATTTCGGGTTGGGGGGGGGTAAGGGTTCCACATGTGTTTTTTCGATGTTCCCCGAACCCCCCCCCACTGGAAATCGAGGGTAAATCTGAGCCTTCGGGTTGGGTTGGGGTGGTTTGGTGGGTGGTGACTCTCAGACGGCGCCGGCCTCACATCCACGGAGCAGGCCCGCACCCTGCCAGAAGCCTTCCCGCCTTCCCGCCCTTCCGCCTTCTAAGAAGCCTTCCCGCCCTCCTCGGGAGCGGCCAAGAGGGGGGGTTCCAAGAGGGGGGGTGCAAATCATGACCGGCGGCATGTGCGCGGCCCAGCGGGGGGGCCAGGGACGTAATAAAACCAGAAGAGGCGCCACGAAATCTGGGGAGATATCATGGCCCCCGCCATGATGTCCACCCCCCCCTAGTCATCACCCCCCTCTTTTCCGCCCCCGACCTCCCCCCCCCTGACCTTCGAGGAGGGCTAAAAAATAGCACCCGACGTAAAAACCTATCCCAGAGCTATTTTACGTCTTGGTTTTAGGCTGTTTCGTCTCGTTTTTAGGTTTTTAGGTTTCCAGTGCTGAAAAATAGCTCTCTGGAAGGTCAGGGCCCATCCCCCCCTCTGCGCGGGGCCGACACGGGGCGACGGAGGCGGCAGGCGGGGCGCAGAAGGCGGGGCGGGCGGGCGCTCCTCGTCCACGGTGTCCTGGCGGAGGCGTCGCCGACCCCGGGGGGGGGAGCGTGGCGGCGGAGGCGGGAGGCGGGAGGAGCCCAGACCCCCTCCCCGCCATCGCTCGGACGTCCATTCCCTGTGCTCTTTTCGGTTTCGTGCGTGGTTTTTTCGCCAAATGATCAAGGATGCTCCTCGATGGTCCTCGCCAAGGAAAAAACGCACACGTCCGAGCGATGCCAAGCCTCGGGCCATGGAGAAGGCACGACGGGAGGCTCCTCGCCATTGTCGGCCTCCGGGGGCCCTTGTCGGGCCCTGGGGCCGTCAACGGAACGGCTCGGGATGGAAAGCCGGTCCAGGAGAACGGGTCGAGACCTCAGGGGGTCGACGTGATGAGAAACCCAGAACATGCCAGTCGATCCTGCCACCTCCTCCTCCTCCTCCTCCTCCTCCTCCTCCTCCTCCTCCTCCTCCTCCTCCTCCTCCTCCTCCTCCTCCACCCTCGCGGGCGTGAAAAAACACCCGGCCATTCCAGCTCCAACACAGCCTACCGAACACCCTGGACGTCCCCACTCCGCTGGGCATCGGCGGCACGGCGCAAGCCGCTTGCATAGATTCGGGAGACTCTCCATGGGGGGGGATCCCATGGGGGGGCAGGAGGGGATCCCCCCATGGGATCCCCTCCTGCCCCCCCACGGATCCCCAAGGGATCCTATGGGATCCCCCCCCCTGGGATCCTATCCCCCCATGGGATCCCCCCCCATTGAAGAGTCTTCCGATAGATGGAAGGATGCCGTGCACCATGCCGGTCGATCCTGGCCAGGCTCATCTGGGGCCCAGGACCGGCGCATGCGCATTGCGCCCACCACTCAAAAGGGATGCGAGGCGGGAGCCATGAGGAGGGAGGGGGCAGTGGGCCCTCGTTCTGCCGCGCTCTTCGTTCCCCGTGGCTCCGAGGAGGAGGAGGAGGAGGAAGGGAGGGAGGACAGGAGGGGGAGGGAGGGAGGGAGGGAGGAGGGAGGGAGGAGGAAGGGACGCCCACGCTCGGCGACTCCAGAGGGTGCAGCCTGCCAAGGGTGTGGTCTGTCACCGGGCACCCCCCGGGGGCGCACCCCCCGGGTGGCGGCGGGCGAGGGCCTCGGCGGGGTGCCCCGCCGCGCCCCGAGGAGGCCCGGCGAGGACAGCGCCGTGCCCCCCAGACGGCAAGGAGGAGGAGGAGGAGGAGGAGGAGGAGGAGGAGGAGGAGGAGAGAAGGAGGAGGAGGAGGAGGAGGAGGAGGAGGAGGAGGAGGAGGAGGAGGAGGAGGCCTGCGCGGGCCGCCAGGGCGGTACGCTGCACCGGAGGCGAGGGCGCCGACGCGCCGTCTTACCCGGGCAGCTTCCGCGCGAGTGTCGGCGCAGACGGCCCCGTTCTGCTGCAGGCCCTTCCACCAGAGAGGGCCCCCGAGACCGCTGGAAGGCACCCAGGAGGTACCCACGGGCCTCCAGGGCGCCCCCAAGACGCCCTAAGAGGCTCCCAAAAATGCCCCCCAGAGGCCCAAACATGCACCCGAAAGCTGAGAGACCTCAAGAAGCCTCAAGCAAGTTTCTTGTCCACGCTCATAGCACTGTGGCGTGCTGAGCCGAAGACTACCAGATACCTTCTGCGGGGTAAAGGGCCGTCCATGATAAAGAGAGACAGAGAGAATATAGAGAGAGATGGAGAGCGAGAGAGAGAGAGAGGAGAGTGGGAGAGAGAGACTCGGAGAGACAGAGAGACAAAGAGAGAAAGAGAGACACCGAGAAAGACGGAGAGAGAGAGAGAGACACACACACACACACACACACACACACACGCACGCACGCACACGCACACTGATACGCACACTGACACGCACACAATTCACATATATATACACACACGCACACACACACACACACACACACACACACACGCGCGCACGCACGCACGCACGCATGCGCGCACGCACGCACGCACACTGATTGGGTGTTTTGTTGTTAGTGTCTTGCTCATCCTCCTCCGTCTTCTCCTTTCCGCCGTAGTCCGCCTCCGCCTCCGTACCTCCACCAGCTCTCCCTGTGGGAGTATGGAGACGGAGGAGAAGAAGGAAGACCGAAGAGGAAAAAAGACGGCGGAGAACAACTCACTCCCTCTCTCTCTCACACACGCACACACTGCTTAGTTGTTTTGATATATTAATGAACTGCTCATCCTCCTCCGTCTTCTCCTTTCCGCCGTTGTCCTCCTCCTCCTCCTCCGCCACCAGCTCTCCTGTGGGAGTATTGAGACGGAGGAGAAAAGGAAGACCGAAGAGGAAAAAAGACGGAGGACAACAAATCACTCCCAGACACACACACACACACACACACACACACACACACGCGCGCGCACGCACGCACGCACGCACGCACGCACGCACGCACGCACGCACGCACACTCACACACACACAGATGACAGAGAGACAGGTAGGCAGAGGGAGACAGACAGACAGAGACAGAGAGAGAGAGAGAGACGGAGAGAGAGATGGCTGGAGAAATAGACAGAGACAGAGACAGAGACAGGGCGCTCGCGCGGGCGCGCGGACCCAGCGCCGCACCTTTCCCCACCAAGCCTTGCGCGCCGTGCGGCCGCGCCACCCAAGCGCGAACTTTGGCACCGCGCGCGGCCGCAACTCGGGCGGGTGGTACTGGGGGGTGGCCTTAGGCGGAGGGCGAAAAAAGAGCCCCCGAGGGGATGGCCCCTTTTAGGGCCCAGTCCTGTCCTTTTCTTCACTCCGCATGTGTCGAGGGTTGCTAAAGGTGCCCTTGGCCCAAGGTGCCCTCAGCCTGTTGTCGCTTAGAATTCTGGGGCCACTGGGGCCCTCTAGGCTCCAGGCCTCGTGAGGGGTGCTCTGTAGGCCGTGGGGGCCAGGAGGACAAGGAAGAGGAGGAGGAGAAAGAAGAGGAGGAGGCGGAGGGAGGAGGAGGAGGAAGAGGAGGAGGAAAAAGAGGAGGAGGAGGAGAAGGAGGAGGCGAAGGAGGAGGAGGAGGAGGAGGATCCCTGGAAGTCACAGTGGCACCTTGGGCCAGGGGCACTTAGCGACACCCCCATCGAGACGAAGCCAGGACGAGGATCAGAGCGGGTGAGGAATGATCGCGAATCTCTGAAATCTAGCGGCTCTGGAAGATGTCTCGGGAACTGCGTCCTTCCTTAGAGCGTTCCGAAACGCTCGGAGAACGTCCCGGAACGCTCTGGAACGGATGGAACGGAACGGGGGAAGGGTGCCCAGCGCACGCGCACGAGGAGTGCGCGCGCGCGCCTTCGAAGCTCTTGTCGGCGCGGCGTTGCGTCGAGGAGGAGAGGAGGAGGAGGAGGAGGAGGAGGAGGAGGAGGAGGAGGGGGGAGGAGGGGGAGGAGGAGGAGGGGAGGAGGAGGGGAGGAGGAGAGGAGGAGGAGGAGGAGGAGGAGGAGGAGGAGGAGGAGGAGGATGAGGCGGAGGAGGAGGAGAGGGAGCAGGAGCAGGAGGAGGAGGAGGAGGAGGGGGAGGGGGAGGAGGAGGGGGAGGAGGAGGAAATAAGGTCTTTTAGTCAACGAATTCCCGGTTCTCGGTTCTCGGTTCCCGGTTCCCGGTTCCCGGTTCCGGTTCCCGGTTCCCGGTTCCCGGTCCCGGCTCCCGGGTCCCGCTTCCCGGCTCTGGGGTCCCGTTCCCAGCTCCGGGTTCCCGGCTCCCGGTTCCTGGTTCCATGTTCCAGACTCTTGGGAGCCCGGGAACCGGGATTTGGGAACCCGCCGGTTGCCAGTTCCTTTTTCCGGGGTTCTAGCGGTTCCCGGTTCCGAGTTCTCGAGGTTCCTGCATGGTCGCTCTCTCTCTCTCTCTCTCCCTCTCTTTCTCTTTCTCTTTCCTCTCTCTCTCTCTCTCTCTCTCGCTCTCCAATTTCTCTCTCGCTCTCTCTCTCGACTCTCTCCCTCTCTCACTCATTTTGTGTTGGTGTGGTTCCTTACTTCTCTCTCTCTCTCTTTGCCTCTCTCTCTCTGTCTCCATACATCATACATATATGTAGCGATAAAAGATCCACTTGCGCATGACTGCAACACACCTATATAATATACCTGTGAGTGTACGGGCCGCACCCCCTCTCTTACCCTCACTCTCTATGTCTCTCTCTCTCTCTTGCTCTCTTTCACTCCCTCCTCTCTCTCTCTCTCTCTCTCTCTGTTTATATAGCCTTACCTGTGCATTTCGAGTTAATCATATGTGTGTGCCTTTATGTGAGAAGACGTGCATGTGTACAGTTATGCATACACGTATTATATAGATATATGTGTACAGACTCGCATCGGTTATGTGTAAATATAGCATAGGTATATCGGTATCTGTCGGTTCTCTGTATGCGCACACGTACAGTTACTCACTATCTAGCAGCACTTATGCTTGAGTGGTGCCTCCCTCTCCCTGCGTATCTATCTACACGATGTCATTTATGTACATTTTCGTGTAAGCATGTGTAGATACAGAAGTGTTTATGCATGTATAGCAACACTGCATACAAAGTTATCTGAGTACATTCAATATTATATGACTGGCTGTGAATACAAGTACATTGAGATGAGCCTGACACGATACACTTAAACATGTACGTGCGTAACTCTGTTTGTTCTCTCTACCTCTCCTTCTCCCTTTATCTGAATATTCCTCCCCCTTTACATCGACATACATACATATGTACCTACATACAATGTTATATATATATAGTGAGTACGTGTTGACATTGCTGGGGACAGGCTCAGATAACACTCTCTCTGCCTCTCTCTGTACACATATGTCTGAGTGTATGTGTTTTTTCCTCTCTCTCTCTCTCCCTCTCTCCCTCTCCCCCCATACATCTGTAGACAGACATACATGTATACATAGATGCACCTTGTATATATATATATATACATATATATATAATGTGTATATATATGTACGTGTCATTCGCCTTCGTCCTCCCTGTCCCCAATTCCCAATTCTCAAACACGTGTCCCAAGTCCTGCGTGCCCAACTCCCGGTTCCCATCTCCAGGCTCCCGGTTCCCAATTCCCGGCTCCCGGTTCCCGGCTCCCGGTTCCCAATTCCCGGCTCTGGGGTCCCAGCTCCCGGTTCCCAGTTCCCGGTTCCCGGTTCCTTTCACTATTGTTCCATAGTGGGAGGAGGAGGAGGAGGAGGAGGAGGAGGAGGATGCGGATCGAGGAGGAGGAGGAGGAAGAGGAGGAGGAGGAGGAGGAGGAGGAGGAGGAGAATGGGCCGCCCGACCCATGTAGGTTACCCCCAAATACCACCCGCCCGAGCAACCCCAGCGGCCGGTCAGCCTGACCGCCCGGCTCGCGGCCGCGCTCCCCACCGCGCGCTCTCGGGGGGGCAACCTGGCACACGGCGGAAGGCGGCCCCTGCGAGCGCCAGGGCCGTCGGCAGCCGCGCGGAGAGAGCGGGCCCCCGGAAGACGGGGCGGGGATAAATTCGGGTGGAAGTAATCGCGGAAGAAATTACCCCAGTGCGACCCTACCTAGAAGTTGGAGCCCCTAGGAAAGCAGCATTAGTTGCTATGCTATGCAATATTATGCCATGCCATGCTATGCTATGCTGCGCTATGCTATGCTATGCTATGCCATGCTATGCTATGATATGATATGAGATGCTATGCTGCGCTATGAACTGATGTGCTATGGTATGGTATGATATGACATGATATGATATGATATGATATGTTATGTCATGCTGCGCTGTGCTATGCTAAGCTATGATATGATATGCTGCGCTATGCTATGTTATGCGATGCTATGATACGTTATGTTATGATATGGTATATTATGATATGCTGTGTTACGCCATGATGCGCTGTGCTATGCTATGGTATGATATGATTGGCTATGGTATGCTATGCTATGCTATGATATGCTGCGTTATGCTATGCTATGCTGGGCTATGCTATGATATGCTGTGCTGTGCTATGATATGCTACGTTATGCTATGCTATGCTGTGCTCTGCTATGCTAAAGCTCAGCGAAGCTAAGATGAAGGTAAGCTAAGCTAAGACAAACCTGAGCTAAGATGAAGCTAAGCTAAGCTAAGCTAAGATGAAATAAGCTAAACTAAGATGAGATAAGCAACGCTAAGCTAAAGGGACGTAACTGGGGGAACCGCGGGGCGGACGCCGGGGGAACCGCCCGGGGCGGGGAACACTGGCCGGCCCTTTAAGCAAAGAGGGTAAGAACCCTTCTAGGCAGAGCCTAGGTAGGGACAAAAACACATAGGACTTGCGCTGGGACGCTGGGACCCCCTCCCTGGCGCGCGGAGCCCCAGCGTGGATCCGAGAAATCCGTCCGCGCGGAGCGCCGAAAGTTTATGCTTATGTTTTTTTCTTCTTCGAGGTAAATTCGGGGTGAGCATCATCAGTTCGGGTGAGAGCAAATTCGGGTGAGAAGATCTTGGATCTGACGGCTCCGGAAGCATCGGGCGCTGCGGCCTTCGCAGAGCGTTCCAGAACGCTCTGGAACGGCGAACCCCGTTTTCTTTCTCTCGGCGCCGAACAGGGTCCCGCTAGCTGCAGTATATATATATATATGTGTATATATAGAGAGAGATATATTCATGTGTCTACGCCGCCTGCCCCGGCAACCGTCCTCACTCTAAATTCGCCAACGCGCCTGACCCATGTAATATTCTGAACTTGTTCAGCTCATCTAGTAATGTAACGGCTTCAACTCTGAATGATGGTATGGTGGTGGGTAAATGAACTCCTCTTGCTGCAACATGTTGCACTTTCTGACCGATTGCCACCACTATGGTCTATGGTCCGTGCTGCCGCGACTTTGTTCCCCCGGAACCCTCCGACAGACTCAAGAACACGTTACAAGTGCCGTACACCTCGCAAGTGCTATGCAAAATGGTCACTGCATAAGTACCCTACGAGCGCTCGGTGCCCATCGTGCGGACCGCAGAAGCATCAGCCAGACCGTTTTGCCTCCTGGGAACCCCCTTCGCTGGGCCCGCCGCGAGCGCCGCAGGTCACGAACCAGCCTCTAAGATGCCCAGCATGCTGGGCGTGATTAGGGGGCAAACAAACCTACCTCGCTTTTGACCGCCCTCGCTTCCAAGAGGTAGCAAGCGATGCTAAACTACGGCCTGTACTGGTCAGGCCGCTTGACGAGGAGGCGCGTGGTACGACTTGGTTTTGCCTGGAAGCGAAAGCGGGGTAGGTAATTCACGCTCTGAGTGATGCGTGTGAACACTGGCCGCAAGCGAGGCGCGTGGAGTCACATATGGCAGCAGACCACATCCTTCAATGGCCGCCGGGGGCGCACGAGCACGAATTAGCGATCTATGGATTTGGCGCGCGGTCGCCGAATCCATGGATCGGGGGAGGTGCCACCCCCAAAATGCGGCCAATGCCGCCTCGCTCGGCGGCGGAACTCCGCGATTTCCCGTGATTTTCGGGACCCGCCGCCAATCCACGCCCACTTGACCCATGTGTGCGATCGCCGGAGGCTGGCGGTCCACGATGGCCGCGACGTGTCCTCAGACAGCCTCCCCCGCGACATGTCCACGGATCTCCTGACCCGGGTCAGTCCAGACCCGGGTCAGTCAAGCCTTGCAGAATCCTGCAAGATCCTGCACCCAAGCCCGGGTCAGTGCGCAGGATCCCGCAGGATCCTGCAGGATCCTGCACCCCAAACCCGGGTCAGTGCGACCCTGGCCCTGCAGGACCCTGTAATATCGGGCGCTCTGGCTGACCCCCGTTTGCATTGACCCCTGCCTCAAGGCTCCCGACTCCCGACGCGCACGGCGGTGCCGTGGGGAGCGGAGGATAAACGCTCTGCGGGGAGGGGGAGGGGGCACGGTTGTTTCGCCAAATGATCGAGGATGCTCCTCGATGGTCCTCGCCGAAGGAAAAATGGACACGTCCGAGCGATGCCAAGACGATGTGCCTTGGAAGCTGGGCGAGGGCCGGCAAATCCGTGGCTGCTAAAACGGTCTTCACGGAGGAAAACCAAATCAATTCCTGGAATCGAGCGAAGCGCACAAAAATAGTAAACGGGCTGCTTCCCGGAAAAAAAGGAATCAATATTCCGGAGCTCCGTTTTAGCAGCCACGGATTCGCCAGCCTTCGCCTGGCTTCTGACCCCTCGTTGGCAAACGGTGTCGACGAAGTGCCCGTCGTGTTTCTTGCAGTCCGCCATGGGAGTCACAAGGACAGACTAGTACTATACGTCCTCCTTGGAGGCTCGCGTCCAACCCGAACATTGTATACCCATTTTTTAGTACATCGTTTCCCGAGCGGTGTGGCCAGAAAGCGCCCGCCACGACGCATATACTATAAGAGTTCTCGGTGCGAGCGTGGCCCCTGGGGGGGGGGGGGGGGGGGGGAAAAACGCACATATACTATAAGCATGTTGGGGTGACGCCGAAACGGTGTCGACGAAGTGCCGCTTGTGTTTCTTGCAGTCCGCCATGCTGCTGCAGCTGTCTATCAGATCTTCCAGTCCTGCCCGTGTGCGATTAGGTCGAGCATGTTCCCCTACAGGCAGATTTTGGAGGACAAATAAAAATAGTCAAAATGGTAATAACAAACAAAACACAAAAAAAAAAAACAAAACAAAAAAAAACCAAAAAACACGAAAAAAACGATATATCGTCATCCCAGAAAGTTCTTGCCCCAAGAAGCATTGTGTGTGCAACGTTCCCGCTTCCGCGCCTCGAAACGCACGTCTCGCCCCTCGAAGCATTTGCGTGCAACGGTCCTCTTCCTCGTCCTACCCCTCTCCCAGACTCGGGCCGGGCGAAAGGGGGGGATAGCAAAGGGGGGGTTTGAAATCAGCTCACGTAGCTGATTTTCCCGGCGCCTCCCGGCGCCGGGGGGCGCCCATGTATCGAGGAATGGGCCCCTCGGTAGGGCCGAAACCAGCTGCATGCAGCAAATTTCGTAACCCCCCCTTTCCCAATCCCCCCCTTTCGCCCGACCCGACAGACCTGTTCGCGTCCTGGAAAAGAACAGGACCAAAGCTTTTCTAATTTTCCGGCCCCCAGCCCTTACTGAACCCGGGACCACCACCAAAAAAACGACTCGGAATGGGAAACCTGCCCTGGGGAAAGGGTCGAGACTTCGGGGACCGCGTATCGAAAAATCAGGACATCGCATGTCTGGGTCTCGGGGACGCACGAATCGGCGGCGCGTCCAAGGAGGGGATGCAGAGGGGAGCGGGCCTCCTCAGAATCGAAGCCTTCTCCGAAGACAGAGGCGGCTTCTCAGAAGCCTGCAGGGCTTCTGAGAAGCCCCGCCGCCTTCTGACAAGACATGCCCCCTCGAACCGGGGTCAGCCCCAACCCAGGTCGGCCAGAGCCCTGTCGCGATGTCCGGCCGGCCGCTGAGCGGCTCCCAAGCCCAGGGTCAGCGGAGGGCGGAGAGGGATAGGGGACCCAAAAATATACACCACCACCACCTCCCTCCCCCCCTCCCTCTCGCTGGAAAGAGGAGATAGGAGGAATCGGCGTGGTGGTGGTGGTGGATATTCTTTGGGCCCCCAAGGGAGCACCGGCCCGACGTGGTGGTCAAGCCCCGAAGAGCCGCGAGGGGATTGGCTGACCCCCGCGGGCGCTGGCCCCGGTGCAGGAGCCCCAAAGCCTCCCGCCCCGCTCCGCCCCCGGGGCGCCCTCCCCCCCTCCGGAGAAGGGGCGCGGGAGGGGCGCCGGCTCGTCGGGGTAGCCCCAGGCTCCGCACGGTCACGCCGTCACAGGGGAGGGAGGTGGAGGTGAGGGGGAGGAGGAGGAG
>CAUYUJ010020721.1:105000-151614 GCA_963575745.1 Prorocentrum cordatum | reverse complement strand
GCAACGGCGGGTTCATTCCTCTCGCGCGCCCACGCAGCTTCTCCTCGCTCGCACGCACCACACGAACGAAAGAAAACGATTTCCCGGTTGGGGGTCTCCGTTCCACTGCGATCTCACCCCCCAACCTCCGATAATTCTTGGACTCGCATTACACGGGAGTGGTCATCACGCGAGTGTTGGCATCACGTTTCGCGTGCTTGAACTCACGTTCTTCCTCATCGATTCCCCGGCCTCGTCGCGCGTGCCCTCTTGGGCACGTACGTTTCTGGAGCCGTCGCGTAGAATTTGCGGGGGCCTCTAGACTCTTGCTGCACCCTTCGGCGTCCATGTGGCCTCGAACGGCCTCCGAAGTGCCCTCGACAGCTTCGGAACGGCCTTGGGTAGCCTTCGAGCAGGAGATCGGCTGCAGAATTGGTTCATTTTATCTGGTTTAATCTACAAAACAAATGCACAGGATGCTCAATTGATGTCCGTAGATTCGACGAACATCAATTTTGGGGTGCATCAAGTATGTAGTCGATCCCCTCCTTGAAGCCTCGGACTGGCTTCGGATTGCCTCGGGACGGCTTCGGATAACCTCGGGTGGCCGGCGCGGATGGCCTGGTCAGGGGGGGCAGAGAAGGTCCCCCGAACAGATTCGACACGAGAGTCAGCATGCAGAAAAAGAGGTCTTGGACGGAAGGAGTCCGGGAGGCTTCCCAGCAGTTTTTGGATCCCAGGGGCCCTCCTTGGGCCCTGGGGCTGTCCAGAATGGACCCAACATGTTGAGTTGTACTTGGGAACCGGGGAAGGCCCTGGGGTCGGGCCACTTTCCTCGAGGACCCGCATCCTTCATGCCAAGCGAGGTGTCTGAGTGACCCGTGAGATATTTGCGAGGGCTCCGGTGTCACGAAGTGGCACAAAACTGAGGCAGAGCATGTGTGTCTGGCGGTTCGACAGGAAGTCGGTGGTTATCCGCAGCGGGGCAGTGTTGCCGGCTCATCCGCTGAGGGCAAAGAGTGCAGGACGGTGATGTGATGCTGTGTGACACTGCATGTGATGGATGTGATTCGATGATCTGTTCAACTGCACCTCTGAAGGCTCGTTGAACACACCATTATGTTCCAGCTTTAATAAGCGGTGCAGTTGATGGAACGTCTCATGATCACCATCAGCATTGCGTCCTTCGTCCGTGGGCCGCCGCAGACCCACGGACGACGGATCCCGCCCCCTTCGTCCCTGCGCAGACCCACGGGCGCAGCCGGCCCGCCGGACTGTGCGCGGTCGCCTCCGCTCCTCTTGGCCTGCTCTGTGCCGCGAGGCCTGATAAAACAGGACTAGGATCGGGATAAATCGCTCCAGAGCGTTCCGGAGCGCTCTCAGAGCGTTCCGGGAACGCTCTGGAGCGGCCGCGGCGCCCAGTACATCCTCCGAGCCCGCCGATTCTCAGAGATTTCGAGTCATCCCGATCCGATTTTGTCCCGATCTTCGCGTCGTTTTACCTGAGGCCGCGAGGCCTGAGGCCCCGAGCCTTCCCCTCCCCGGGCCGTGCCCCGCCGCCGGAGCTCCCCGGAGCTCGGCGCAGCCTGCGAGGGCCGAGCTTCTGGCCCGGGAGTGGCCGGCCCGTCCTCGTGCCCGCTGTTCTCTCGGGGGGGAGGTAAAACAGGGCTATAGGATCGGGATAAATCGATCCGGAGCGCTCTCAGAGCGTTCCGGGAACGCTCTGAGAGCGGCCGCGGCGCCCAATACATCCTCCAAACCCGCCGATTCTCGGAGATTTCGAGTTGTCCCGATCCGATTTTGTCCCGATCTTCGCGTCGTTTTAGGAGGTGGGGTGTGCTTTTTATAAAGCGGACGCGAAGATCGGGACAAAAAATTGGATGGGGTTGGGTGCGAAATCTCTGAGAATCGGCGGGTTCGGAGGCTGTATTGGGCGCCGCGGCCGCTCCAGAGCGTTCCGGAACGCTTGAGAGCGCTCCGGAGCGCTCTGGAGCGATTTATCCCGATCCTAGTCCTGTTTTAACTTTGTTCGCGACCTCCCGAGCGAAGTGCACCCCACCTCCGCCCTTCGAAATCGTGGGGTGGTGGGGTAGGGTTCGCATGTGGCCTCCCAACGACAGCGCCGCCGTCGACGACGACGGCGACGGCTGAGAAGCCTGTCGATGTCTGCCGCTCAGGAGCAATGTCAGGGGGGGATCGATCTGCTCAGGGGGGACGGCATCGATCCCCAATCGTCCCCTCCTCGCCGGCAGGGGCCCAGCAGCCCACCGCCCCGGGACGTGCGGTGTCGCTATCGGGGGGCCAAGCGCCGGCCTAGTTATTGGCGATGTATCGCCGAGTCCAGGCCACTGTTTTCCCCCCTAGGAGCCGGCATCCTGTGTATCGTTCCCTTGGCCCCGGAGCTCCCTCTCTGCACGGCGCCTTGGCCGCAGGCACGTTTTCTGGTGGCGGAGAGCGCCGCCGATCCACGTGGCCTCCGAAGGGCCTGAGGAGGGCCTTCGGGGTCTGTCCCCGCTGCCGGAGGGGTGCCATGGAGGGAAGGGAGCCCTTCGGGCCATGCCCGGGGAAGCCTGGGGACACCTTTCGAGCAGTGGCGAAGCGTCCCTGCGTGCCTATAGGCCTACCAATCAATGTTCTGAGAACCTTTTGTGGTTTCCAAGAAATGTTCTTAGAACATTTCTGGCTCGGGCTGTCTTGTTTTAGCATGTCGGCTTTATGCTCTGAGAACATTGCTCTTGTTCTTAGAATATTTCTGGGTTCTAAGAACATTTCGTGGTAGGCCTATAGGAATGCCGGGACGGTCGGTCCCTGCCCAAACTTTGGGACCATACAGCAGGCCGTACATCAACCGTTGAGCCCACGGAGGTAAATAAAGAGCATTCGCCTCGGCCCGAGGCTCCTGGCCCCCCGCTCCAAGAGCGCTTCTGGATGGCCAGAAACTCGAGGCGTTGAGCGTCTGTGCTTGGAACTGTTTGTGGAGATCTCTTGTTGGCTCAAGAAGTACTGCCTCCAGGCCAGGCCTGCGCCGCAATGAGCAAGCTCCCTGAAGCAGGAAGGCCAGTTGTTTCGCTCGAGGGCATTGGCAGCTTTGAGGGGTGCAGTGTCGATGGAGTCGCGCGCTTCCTTGATGTTCCTTACGCCTCACCTCCAGTTGGTTTGCAGAGGTGGAGGCCGCCTGCACCGCCCAAAAGGATGTCAGGCGTGCGGGGTAATCCGGAAGCCCTAAGGAGGTGTCCACAGCCTCGACGTAGTCAAGTATGTCCAAAGGATGAGCCGCGGTTCGGCATTACTTTCGAAGGGCACACTTTGGAAGACAGCGAGGATTGCTTGGTTCTGAACGTATTCACACCTGCAGATGCCTTGGTGGCAAACTCTTCTGGCTACTCCTCCAAACAGGTGCCGACCATCTTCTACATTCATGGTGGCGGTGGCAAGTTTGGATCGTGCCATGGCTCGCACCTGACAGGGCAGGAACTTGTGAAAGGTCGTCGTGTGTGTTACGTCGCTGCAAATTATCGCTTAGGTATTTTTGGCTTCCTTTCTCACCCTGAGTTGTCTGCCGAAGACATGCGGTCAGAAGCAGAGACTTTCGGTTCTGGAAATCCTTGACGCTTCGCGTATCCCCACACACCTGCATGTGCACCAATTATCTGGCTCTGTGCCCCAGTTTGCCTGATCAACACGCCCTCTGGACTTTTCCTTGCGGGCCGCTCAACAAAAAAAGTATCCCCACACACGGCCCGTGCCCCGGACTACCCTCTCGGCGACTGCTTCACTCGTGCGCCCGCTGACAAAAAAAAATATCCCCACAAGCCGGCATGCTCGGCGCTCTGGTTCGCCGCCTTCACCACCCTAGGTAAGCGCGGCCTCCGCCTTCGGCACGGACTGCTCGTTCAATCACTGCCCTGTTTTTTTCCTTCGCAGGTGGCATAGCCTGCCCCTGCTTGCCTGGCGTCGGACTCGCTTCGTGCGCCTGCGTACCCAAAAGCCCGCATGCGCATCCAGAAACGATCCACAAACGAGTGTGCAGCAGTACGCTTCGAGAAGTCAATCAGAAAGACCTTGGCGGATCCTTCGCTCTAGGAGCCCATTGGAGGCCTGCTGGAGCCATCCAGGAGCTTTCTTAAGGCCTTTGGGAGCCGTCTTGGGGGCCGTCTTGGGGCAGGCTCCTCGGCGCAAGCGGAGCGGCCGCGGGCAAGTACGCCGGTGCCCCACCCCCCTACGTCCCCCTGGAGGGCCGGGCCCGTGCGCAGCGCTGCGTCTACAGAGCTGCCCAGCGGCATGCGGAGACGGCTCTTGCCTCCGTTGCGGGGCACGGGTGTGCACGGACGGGGGCTTGACCCTGTGAGGCTCCGGGTGTGGGGTCCCGGCCCATTTGGGGGAGGGGCCGTGCGGCGCGCTGGGCTCCTGTGCGCACGGGGTACCTTGACGTTTCTTGTCCTTCCTGCGCCCTGCGGCATTGGTGTGCGAGTTTGGCCGGCACCTGATTGCTGGCTCCATCCCGGGGGGGGCATGGGCAGAAGGTGCGCAGAACCCGCCATGTCTGCCGAGGCGCCTCGCGCAGGACCGCGGCCGGGAAGCTGGCCGGTGCTCAAGCGGATTGGAAACACCGCGCCGGGCCCAGTGGGGGCCAGGCCGTGGCGGGACCGAGGTGGCAATGCGACCTAGCGCATCCTCCTCCAATCCTCCGTCTCCGCTATCAGAGAAACGATGGGTTCGGCTTCTGTCGGGGATTCGGTCTTCTGCCATGCACGGGCCAACGCCCCCATCCGTCCTATCGGCCCAGGCCTAGAGCAAGGGCTGAAGGCAGCCGTAATGGGGCAAACTTGGGGTCAGGTAAGGTTCACGGGGTCATCTTGGGGCAGTGGTGGGGCAATCTTGGGGTCATACAGGGTTCACGGGGTCTTCTTGGGGCAATCTCGAGGCCATCTTGAGGTCACGGGGCCATCTCGGAAGCATAGGGTCAAATCGGGGACACGGAGTAGCATCAGTTCGGTCGGGTTCGTCTCGCTGCCCTGTTGGGGTCGTGGGGTCGCGCCGGGGTCGTCTTGGGGCCGTCCCGGACCTCCGACGATTCGTTTTTTCGAGTCGCGGGTGCCTGGAGCTCTCGACCCCCTCCCGTTCGGAGTCGTAGGGTCGCAACGGGTTCGTCTTGGGACCGCCCTAGACCTCCGACGACTCGTTTTTTCGAGTCGCTGGTCCCTGGAGCTCGCGACCCCTTCCCACGCGTGCATGAATCCCAAATCGGTTATTGCGCGGTCCTGGGCCCCAGAAGGGGCCCCCAGGGGCCGAGGGCTCTGAACAAAAATCAAAAGCCTCGGGATTCGGGCGGTTGCTCGAGAGCGTAGCTGTCACGGAATACCCCCCTTCCCTCTTCCCTCCTTTTTCTTCTCCTCCTCCTTTTCCTCCTCCTCCTCCTTTTCCTCCTCCTCCTTTTCCTCCTCCTCCTTTCCCTCCTCCTCCTCCTCCTCCTCCTCCTCCTCCTCCTCCTCCTCTCCTCCTTGCCCGAACCCGTGGCCCGAGTTTCGGCCACGCTCGCCGGACAGTTTCTGACAGCGAGTTTCGGTGCGCATTTGGCGCGTCGTGGCCTCCTCGTTTGGCGTTGGGCGTGGAAAACAGCAAAGAGCCTGTTCCTTTGGAGCGCTTGTCTGGCTTGGCCTTCTCCGCTCCCCTTCCCCCCTCCTCCTCCTCCCCCTCCTCCTCCTCCCTCCTTCCCTCCCTCCCTCCTCTCCTCCCTCCTCTCCTCCCTCCTCCCCCTGCTCCCCGCCCCCTCTCCTGCCCCCGCCTCTCCTTCCGTTCCCCCCCCCCCCTTCCTGGGAGCGGCGCGCGCCGCGCGGGGCGGCGCAGGGCCCTGGAGGCCCTCCGCGCCCTTGATCGCCGTCGACTCCGCGAGCCTCCAGGCGGGGCTCCGGCGGCCGAGGGCAGAGGCAGGACAAGGAGGGGGGAAGGGAGGAGAGGAGGGCAAAAGGGAGGGGAGGCGAGAACAGGCAGCGGCACATGGAGGGGAGGGGAGGAGCGGCGGGGGGGGGGACCGGGGGCAGGCGGGGGAGGAGGCGGAGGCGGCTCTATCTATGGGGTGCCCCGCCCACCCCAGGGCCCCAAGAGAGCCCCCAAGCCGCCGAGAGGGCCCCAGGAGGGCTCGAAGAGCTGGTGATCCAGGCGGCAGGGTGGCACTTTCACAACGGGGTGGAAAAGTGAAAGTGCCACTTTTCCCCGCAGGGGCGGCGCTTCCACGGCGGCCCCGCCACGGGGACGGCGGCCCGCCACGGGGGGGAGAACGGGCCCCTCCAAGACGGCCGAGGAGGGCTCCAAGTGAAAGTGCAACTTCCTTCTGGGGGCCGCCGGGCCCCTGCCCCCCCTCCCTTGTCCCCCCTCACTCCCAGGGCGGAGAACCCTCGCGTTCCCCTCCTTTCCCAAATTTATCCCAAGCCGGGAACCCTTACTTTCAGAAAATGGTAACTCTTCAATCGAAGGTTCCCGGCCCTGGAAAGGCTTGATAAAAAGGGGGGACGAGGCCCTCTTGGGCTGCATCGGCCCCTCCAAGACAAAACGGCCTGGGAGGACCCAGTGGGGCTTCTGTGGAGGTCACCATCCATGAGGGCGTCAAGATGGTCCCAGAACGGCCCAGGAGGGCCCCAAGAGGGATCCAAGGGGCACCCAGGAGGACCCCAGTGGCGTATATAATTCGAGGCTTTGGCCACATAGACCCCTGGAACCCTTCGGGGAGGCCCGAAAGAGAGAGTCCAGGAGGGGCCCCAGTGGTGCATATGACTCGAGGCTTCGGCTATGTTCACCCCTGGGGCCTCCTCTCAACTTTCTCGGGGCCCCTACAGGACGGCCGGGGAGCGCCCCAAAGGGGCTCCAAGAGGGCCCCCGACACGTGCGACGGCCGTCTTTGGGGCGCTCTTGTGACCCTCTTGGGCCCCTCCAAGGTGGCCTGGGAGGGCCCGAAAGGGCTCCACAGGAGGGCTGAGGCCCGAAGGCGACCCCCAAAGATGCGCAACGGCCGTTGCGCTGCGCACCTTTGGGGCTCACGTGGGACCCTCCTGCGGCCCCCTTTGGGTCCAGAGCGGATAGGGCCTCAGGGCCGTCCAGTTTCGCCCTGGACTTCAGGGCCGCCCAGGGCAAAAGTACCCACATCAATCCCAGGATTGAGATGGGTAGGTTGGCCCCACCGTCAGAAGACAGATGTCACATGACTGGGTCGAGAACTTCACCTCTGACCTTTGCCTTTACAGTCTCCCCTTCGCCCTTTCCGCCCCATGCCACGAAAAGGAGAATGATGAGGAGTAGGAGGAAAACTGCGAGAGCATCGCGTGAATCGGGTCCCTCTCGGGGCTTGCAGTGCCGTCTCGGAAAGCCCCAAGGGGGTTCCAAGAGGGGCCTGGCATTTCTGGGCCCCCCCCGGGTCGTCTTGGAGTGGCCCCACAGGGTTCCGCGAGGATTATTGGAAGGCGCCCAGCGGAACTCACCAACCCTACGGGCTCTCCAAGTGCTTTAAGAGGGCCCCGAGAGGGCCCCGGGCCCCAATATGCAATACACATGTAACACACACCAACAAGGAAGCGGTTTGTGCTAAGTCTGCGTTGCATGTTGGGCCCTCTTGGAGCCCTCAGCGGGCTCTCGCAGCACTTGAGAAGGACCCCGAGAGGGCTCCAAGATGGGCCCCAGATTCAACACATGTAACACAAACCGCTTCCTTGCTTGGGACCAGGTTGTGTTGAATTTGCGTTAGGATGTTGGCCCTCTTGAAGCCCTCTTGGGGCCCTTTGGGAACCCGATGGAACTTACCACGAAGTTCCGTTGGTGCCCTCTCGGAGCCCTCTTGGAACCCTCCTGGGCCCTCCCTGGTCGTCACGGAGTGGCCCAACAGGGCTCCAAGAAGGCCCCAGGGGGGCTTCAGGAGGGAACCCAACGGAACCTACCACGAAGAGATCAGAATCTGTGTCGCAATACGTTGAAACATCACGACGCCCAGTCTGTTGCCCCCGGAGCGGGCCGACTCGGCTCTGGAAAAATGGAGGAGGACAAAGGGGCAGAATCCGGGCGTCAATATTTTCAAAAATCTTGACGCCCCCGTTTTTGCCCCCGGAGCGGGCCGACTCGGGCCCCGACAGCAGCGCAATGCATGTGATACATACGCAGCTACACATAACTATACATATAATATACCACACACGCGTCCTTACTGCGGCTCGCAGCTGTCTTCTAGGATGTGCGTATGTATATACATATATATATATATATATATATATATATACGTGTACACATATATAAATATACACATGCGCGCGCGTGTGCATGACACTTGCGAGACTCACTACGCCCCGCGAGCTGCTACACAACACGAGAGGTATGTCCAAAATCTCCTACCGATGCGCGGGCACTGGAGATTCAATACGCCCCGTGAGCCGCTACAAAACACGAGGTATGTCCAAAATCTCCCACCGATGCTCCTGCTGTGCATCGCTGCTTGCGTCTGTTGGTGCCTCGCGCCCCGTCGGCCCTGCTGCGCCGGCTCGGTCGTCCTCAGTCCTGCTCTTCAGCGTTCTCCTCGTCCTCGCCCTCGTCGCCATCTTCCTCCTCCTCCTCCTCTTCCTCGTTCGCCGCCCCGCGCAGCTCTGCCAGCTGCTTCTTGAGCTTCTCGGCCGCCGACTCGGCCTTGGCCTTGGCCGTCCCTTTGGCCTTCCCCTTGGCCTTCCCCTTTGGCTTCGGGTTCGCCTTGGGCTTTGGCGCCGGGTGTCCGGGCGCGCTGCTGCTCGAGCTGATCGCAGAGAGAATGGCTGCCAAGCCGGGCTTGTAGAACGGGCTCGTGGGGTCCTTCATCGACTGGAAGAGGAGGTCGCAGACCTTGTCGTCGAACCACTTCTGGTGCTCGGGCGTCAGGGTCACGCCGAAGTACGGCACGCGGTTCTTCACCGCCGTCACCGCAAGAGTAGGGTCCATCGCAGTCAAGTCAATCCACGCCTTGACACTCACGGCCTCGCCAAAACACTCGTAGAGCTCGGGGCACCCGGCGTGGTACGCAACCGGTTCGACATCATCGTCGTCGCGCTTCTGCTTAGGCGCCGACTTGTCGAAGCCCGGCGTCTCACCTCCAACGTCGAAGCGAGTTTTGCCCAACATCTTCACCTTCTCCTTGAACGTTGCGCTCGCCAGCTCCGCGTGCGGTGGCAAGACTACAGGACCTACGAAATTGCTGCGATTGCTGCCCCCGTAGTGCTTGCGGTCATTCTCGGACAGCTTGGGGGCGGAGCCAGATACCATATGGACGCGCTCTACGCAGTTGAGGGGCGTGTTCTTCGTGACGCGCTCGCGGCGGCGCTCGATGCTGCTGTCCGTGTACTGCACGTAGTATGTCTGGCGGGTGAGGTCGCACTTCTTGTTCGCCTCGGGGTTCTTGAAGCCAGCCATCAGCGCTGCCTCGTTCCCCGCTTTGCCCCCGTCCCATAGCAGGAACACGCCCCCATCTGCGAGTTCCTGCCACGTCTCTCCTTTCGCGCCCCGCGACATGCAGAGGCCGCCGACGAGCTTGCTCAAGTGGCCATTTGCACGCAACCCAGGAACTCGTATATGTGGATGGGTAACCGTCTCCCCCGTCTGCTTCGTGTCGTAGTTCACGACGATGTAACCCTTCTCCGATCCCCGCAGCGAACCCGTGCTGCTCGCGCGAAGGACGTCGGCGAAGGCCGAGGCGGAGGCTGGCTCCACAATTGTCGTCACGTAGCGCGAGACAATATTCTCGGTATACTGGCGGTACTCGGAAATCTGGAGCTCAGGATCGGACTTTGCCAGCTCTGGATGGGCCCAGCCGGACATCTGGCTATCCTCGCAGCCCTGGTCGGACGTGAGCTTCCAAATGTTGCTGAGTGACACGGCCTCGGGCTCGTTCGAGGGCGTCGTTTCTGCGGTGACTCCTGGGAGTTGATCATCCTCATCTTTCAGGGCGTCCTGGATCTCCTTCAACCGGCTCTTCACGGGGTCCTCGTCGAGCAAGTCGGTCGCTGATTTCGAAGTGAGGGTGGACAGAATATCAGCGTCCGAGTCGTGCCCGTACTTCACGTCGACGACGAGAAGCACGGCCATCTGATCTGCGTGTGAAAGAGCGCCGAGCCACGCTTGCTCAACCTTGAGGGCGGCTGAGCCACACATCGCCCGGAATCTGTCATGTGACTCCATAACCTCGGCCATGCGGGCCAGGCCATCCGGCGTCACGCCCAGCGCCACGCATTTGGAGTGCACCAGCTTGGAGAGCTCAAGTTTTCGAATGCATACTTCCGCGTAGCCCTTCGAATCCCTCGCCTTCCCCAGCAACACCGTCTTGGACATGTCCGTCGGCGACCGGTTCCCATGGCAGACCTCGTCGTATAATTGAGCCATGATGTGTTGCAAGTGCTCGGAGCTCTTGACCCGGTAAACCAAAGATGACAAGATCGTGATGTTGTTCAGCGAGTGCTTGGCGCCGTAGCGGTCCTCGAAGCGCTCCATAATCTCTCTGCAGGCCGGCACAGACAGAAGGTTCTTGTTCACAGTTGCCGCTTGCTCGATGAAGCTGTCTGTGACGATGTTCTTGGCCCCATGTTTCGTGTGCTTCTTGTACTCGAGCTCCAGCGCTTTCACGCCGATGCTCTTGCCACCGTTCGCCTTCTCCAGCATGGCCTTCGTCTCCATGACCTCGAGGATTCGCTGACACACAGTCCTCTCTAACTCTTTTGCGATGTCCACGGACTGGTCCCTGATGTTGATAGCTTCGAAATGGAGCTCCTTCTTGCCGTCGAAAAGCTGGAAGCGCAACGTCACGGTGCAGAAGCACTTGTGGAACTCACCCAGAACTTCATCAGACTCCCCAGCCTCGATCATCTCGTGGGTCCTCAGCCACAAAGCGTGCGGGATCTCGATCGGTGAAACGAGCTTGTTGTTGCCGACCATGGAGAGAGGGTCTTTGTCCTTGCCGTCCAAGTAGACTACGAGCGTGTGCGGCATCACTGGCGGCCTGCCCGCAGGGAACAAGGCGTCGGCGAGCCGCCGGACGCGACTCATGCTCCGGGGCATACCGCTGTCTGGCGACCAGAACATGTTGCACCAAGCGAGATTGCAACTCGCCTCGTACATGCCTTCCTTCTCCATTGCTGTCTTGCGCTTCGCACTGTTGTATGGTTCTTTGAACCCTCCATGGCCGATGCCCAGCGGCATATCCGTTGTCAGCGACTCAAACACTGGATGGCCCAACACGTTGGTGATAATGTCTTGCATGGCTGCATTGTACGCAACGTTTGCACTTCCCACCTCCATGCCGTCCATACTCGCACAAAGTGCCAACTTCTTTGCAACCTCGCTTTTGGGCTTCTTGGGATCACTGGCCGCCTTGCCGCTGGGCGCGCCCCGTTTGCCAGGCGCCATTGCCTTCAGATGTCGGATCGTGGGGTCGCACTGGAACAAATCGGCTTGGACCAAAATTGCTAAGGATCTCCAGGTCACGATTGGTGCACCTATTCATTTCCATGAAGTGGTAATCGTCATCATTTGTTAGAGTGAGGGGGCCGATCGGTCTTACGGTGTCCCTGGGTGCGTGGCTGCAGTGGGGCTCCGCGGTGAGGATTCTGCTCGTTGTTGTCGTCGTCCCGGCGGGTGGGTCGCGGCGCGGGTAGGTCGCGGCGCGGGCGGGTCGCGGCGCGGGTGGGTCGCGGGCGGCATGCGGCGCCGATGGGTCGCGGGCGGGTCGCAGGTGGGTTGCGGGTGGGCCGCGGCGCGGGTGAGTCGTTCGTTCCCCTCAGTGCTTGCCCTTGGGGCTTTGTTGGAGCTGTCTTGCGGCCCTCTCGCGCCGTCTGAGGGCCGCACGAAGGGCCCAAGAGGGCCCCAAGACGGCTTCAAGAGGGCCCCAAGATCGGTCACGCGAGAGAGGGTTCGTGTGACCGCTCTTGGGAGCCTCTTGGAGCCGTCTTGGAGCCTTCCTGGGCTCCTCCGAGGGCCATGGGACGGGTCCGAAAAGGCCCCGAGCGGGCTCCAAGAAGGTCGAAGAGGGCCCCATGAGGCTCCCAAGAGGGCCCCAAGATCGGTCACGCGAGAGAGGCTTCGCGTGACCGCTCTTGGGGGCATATTGGGGCCTTCTTGGGGCCCTCTTGGGCCTTTCCGAGGGTCCGGGGAAGGGTCCCAGAGAGCCCCGAGAGGGTTCCAATATGCCCCAAGAGGGCCCCAAGAGGGCCCCAAAACGCAAAAAAAACATATAGATCACTGATCTGTCTGGTTTGGGGGCCTTTTGGTGCCGTCTTGGGGCCCTCTTGGGCCTTTCCGAGGGTCCTGGAAAGGGTCCAAGAGAGCCCCGAGAGGGTTCCAATATGCCCCAAGAGGGCCCCAAGAGGGCCCCCAAACGCAAAAAAAACAGATAGATCATTGATCTATCTGGTTTGGGGGCCTCTTGGGGCCGTCTTGGGGCCCTCTTGGGCCCATCCGAGGGCCCTGGGAAGGGCCCAGGGCCCCGAGAAGGCTCCAAGAGGGCCCCAAGAGGGCCCCAAAGCTCCAAAAACATATTGTGTCTGGTTTGGGACCTCGTGGGGCCCTCCAGGGGCCCACGAGAGAGGCTTCACGTGACCGTTCTTGGGAGCCTCTTGGAGCCGTCATGGGGCTCTCTTGGCCCCCTCTGAAGGCCCTGGAACGGGTCCAAGAGGGGGTCGATGGGGTCTGGAAAGGGCCGTTTCTTCTATGTCATAGGGGCCGATGGGTCGCGGGCGGGTCGCGAGGCGGGCGGGCGAATGTAATAAAAACGTATGTTTTTTTCTCATGGATTTGGAAGATTTTTGCTGCATGGGGACTCTCCAGGAAGTCCTCTTGGCGCCTTCTTGGGACCTCCCTCTTGGAGGCTTCTGGGGCCGTCTTGAGGCCATATTGGGCGTTTTGGATTGCTTTGAGGCTGTCTGAGAAGCCTCTTGGATCGTCTTAGGGTTGGAAGGAAGTCTAAGGGATGACAGCTTCTCCTGGGAGGGGGGGGGCCTGGGACCTCCCCGCTGGCCCCCCCCCCCCCCCCCCCCCCAGATCCGCCCCCGGGACCCCCCCCCCGGGTCGGGGAAGGGAACAAAGGGAAGGGGCTTACGACGAATGTCCTTTGCGCTGACCTGCCCGAGGAGGAGAGACGACCACTGAGGGAAGGGGGAAAGGTGAAATCCACTGAAACGCGAACCCACGGAAACGCGAAGCCGTCTTCCGTTCACACACGTCGACAGGGTCCGGGCGTGGTCTTTTATTTTTCCGAGCCGTGTCCAGCCGACAAGTTGCGCTGACCCAGCTCGGGGCCAGTGGCCCCGGACGGTGGCCGACGCCAGGGCAGGGTTTTGCCCCCTCCCCCCTGAAGAAATATAGAGCTACCCCCGCCGTTCTCGCAGAGTCTGCGGGAGCAGTGCTGCGAGATATCGGCGTGCTGTCCTGACCCCAGAAGGGGTGCCTCAGCGGCAACGAGCGGGACGCATTGTCTAAGGGGTAGACCAACGCCGAAAACGTCGACCCGACGAAGCGAACCCTCGCGAGCAGGAGGGCGAGCACCAGCAGCAAAAGGAGCAGGAGGTGGAGAGGAGGGGACAAGAAGGCTGAGGACGAGGACGACGAGTACGAGTACGAGGCAGACGAGGCTGGATAGTTGGACAGGGGAAGGGGAGGAGTCGAGGATGAAGGGGGGCGTGCTTGATGATGGTTATGTTTTTATTTTGCACTGCCAAGGCGACGACGGTCAGTGGTGCATGAGTGTAGCGGAGATCGCAGTCAGCGAGACCACGGATCGACTAAGTTGTCACAGCCTGCTGAGCCTAGCACTCCTATCATGACGCGCCCAACCACGCTCTGCGTGAAGGCATTTTCGATCATGCCTCCTATGTGTCTTCGTCGTATGCCCAGGCTACCCACTCGCAGGCGGTCTGGACACATTGCTTGCAATCGCATCATCTCGTCATTGTTCAACCGCCTGCCCTTCCACGCTAGCCAGTAGCCGGTTCGGGCGCGTTGCTTTGTCAAACATGGCACCCGACCGAGGCAGTTCTGAGCTCGACGGCTGTCGATGTCGCACACCATGGGCACCCTCTTGAAATTCAGGCCAGCCTGTTTTATCACCTTCAGTGCGGCGGCTACGCGGCGGCGAGCCAACGAGCCGCGCCGACCCGGCGGCAGGCGGGTCCCAAACTCTGTATCGTCGATGAATGTTTCCAAAGGACGTGGCTGAAGCTGGGGGGGCCATCGCATCGGCTTAGTTGGGCGCAGGACTCCCACGTGATAAAGGCGACGGCGGCTCTGAGGAACGCCGCCGTGCAACTTCGAGTCCAGAATATTCCACGAGACTGTGTAACCAATGGACTGCATGGCGCGTAGCACCATCAGAAAACACTCACCGTGACGCCGCAGTAAGCCTTCGACGTTCTCAAGGACCACCATCCGTGGCCGGCGCTGGTCGAGATATGATAAAATCGCTCCAATCACAGACGCGCGCGGATCCTCAATTCCGAGCCCCTCGCCTGCGCCACTGAATGGTTGGCACGGGTACCCTGCCACCAGCAAGTCGCAGGCAGGAGCAGCGACGAATTCTGGCCCGCACACGTTGTCGTAGAAGTGACGTATGTCGTCGTGGTTAGCTTGAATGATGGCCTTCGATGCGGGGTCCGTGTCCGCCGCGAAGACGTACTCGACATGCAAGCCGGCGTTCACGGCCTGGATGTCAGCGAGTGCTTCGCGGTCCGTGCCCAGGCCCGAACATATGCTGCCCAACCGCAGCGGCCCATCGCCGAAATGCCTGGGCATCGCTACGCCACGAGTCTGCACCGTGATGAAATGTTACAGCAATGACGGCGATATGATGACTGACTGCGGTGGTGCGCTCTGACGCGTCCTCTGACTGTCCCCCAGGGGGGGGGGAATCCCCCCCCCCCGGGGGGCACTCCAGACAGGTCCGGAGTGCCCCCGGTCAGGTTTTTCAAATTCTAGGACACTCCAGACAGGTCCGGGTGCCCCCGGGGGACAGGTACAGACAGGTCTTTTCAAGTTCTAGGACACTCCAGACAGGTCCGGAGTGCCCCCGGGGAGGGGGGGATTCCCCCCCCCTCCGGGGGCACTCCGGACCTGTCTTTCTTTCTTTCCCTTCATTTCCTTTCCCTCTCGCTCCTCTCTGCCTCGCTCCCACTCCTACCTTCTTCGCTGGCAGGCCAAGAGACCAAGTTCAGACAAAACGCGAGCCCACTTTTCGGAAAAGGGCCCGCGCCGGGAGGAAAGTTCAAACAGGCCCCACGCGGGCTGCTGTAGAGGAGAGGGAAACTCCCCAAACTTGCCGATGCCGAATGTTGTCGCTCGAACTTGTTTTGCGGTATGAGCGCAGTGACTTGCGACGATGGCAATGGGGCAATGGGGGGCAAACATTCACTTCAATCTTGATTGGGCTTTCTGAGGTCCACTTTTGGGTCGCGCGCATCCAAAGGTGCGCGCACCCCCCCAGAAGAGTGCAGCTGACTGCATCACACGAAGTCCGCGACCGACCGACCTCCTCCCCCTCCTCCTCCTCCTCCTCCTGAGCCCGTTGACCCAGGCTTGATCCGGCCTTGGGCTCGATTTCTATCCGATGCTCGTTCCCCCCATCTCTGGACGTTCACAGGGAGGCGTCTGGCAACACACAAGACTAGGTAGTGTGAATGTGAGTTAGTACGTTCCGTAGCACCCCGCAATTGCGGATAAGAGTGAGGGCGCGGGCGCGCGGGCGCAGCTACTGCGACCCACCCGCGCCCCACCCGCTTCGCGACCCGCCCGCGACCCATCGGCCCCTATGCCATAAAAGAAACGGCCCTTCTCAGGCCCCATCGACCCTCTTGGACCCCTCCCCGGGCTCTCGGAGGGGGGCAAGAGAGCCCCATGACGGCTCCAAGAGGCTCCCAAGAACGGTCACGTGAAGCCTCTCTCGCGTGACCGATCTTGGGGCCATCTTCGGGCCCTCTTGACTCTTGGAGCAACCTTGGGGCCCTCTCGGGCCTTGCCCCCGGCTTCATAAGGCTTTCGAAAAACGTAAACGAAGGACCCAGGAAGGGCCCCATGACCATCTATTCGCTTTCGCAGCGATATGCGTGAGGCCGCCCTCGCAAAACGATTTTGCATGGACAAAACAGGCATGTTCCCTTGAAAAAAAACGACGTGCAAACACACTTCTTGAAAGCCCAAGAATTGCACAACCAATTTTCTTTGAAGTTTGTTGATTTTTCATGCACAAAATAAGCACTGCAGGAAGCAAACCCAAATATCGCCATGAAACGGCAATCTCTGAAAGTCGAATAACGTTTCGCGCGTTCCCCCCACCCAAGATGACCACAACGGCCCCGGAGGAGTCCCCAAGAGGCCCCAAAGACTGCCAAGAACCCCCCAAGAGGCCCGACAATGTTTTAAGCTTGTCCTGATATTCCCCAATCATACCCTTCCCAGGACCCTCGGAAGGGCCCTAGAGGGCCCCAAGAAGGCCTCAATATGCCCCCAAGAGCGGTCACGCGAAGCCTCTCTCGCGTGACCGATATTGGGGCCCTCTTGGGAGCCTCATGGGGCCCTCTTCGACCTTCGTGGAGCCCGCTCGGGGCTTTCTTGGACCCGCCCCATGGCCCTCGGAGGGGCCCAAGAGGGCCCCAAGACGGCTCCAAGAGGCTCCCAAGAGCGGTCACGCGAACCCTCTCTCGCGTGACCGATCTTGGGGCCCTCTTGAAGCCGTCTTGGGGCCCTCTTGGGCCCTTTCCTACGGCTCTCAGACGGCTCCAAGAGGGCCCCAGGACAGCTCCAAGAGAGCCCCAAGGGCAGGCACCGAGGGGACCGAACGACTCACCCGCGCCGCGACCCACCCGCGACCCACCCGCGACCCTTCGGCGCCGCAAACCACCCGCGACCCACCCGCGCAGCGACCCGCCCGCGCCGCGACCCACCCGCGCCTCGACCCACCCGCTGGGACGACAACAACAGCAAAAAACAGAATCCTCTCCACGGATCCCCAGTGCAGCCACGCACCCAGGGACATTGTAAGACCGTTCGGCCCCCTCACTCTGATATGTTGGCCCCCTTGATCTGGGCCGTCGTCTCCAGACAATCACCCGCGACAGTTGTTGCACGGCTGACCCTGGACAGAGTTACCCGTCACCAGTATTGCCCGGCGGATGTCATTGCTGCTGCGTTGCTGTTGCGTTTCGGTCGGAATCAACAGCAGCGTCGAGGTCGGGGGGATTTGCCCCTCGGAGTTGCGGCGCTTTTAGCGGGAGCTAACCTACCCCCCCCCCCGCAAAAAAAACTTGGGAGGGCCTGTCTGGCCCAAATCCTAGCAGTGGCCCTGGGCTCGGGCTCGGGAACTCGCGCAACGATTGTCCGACGGATGTGTTGGGAAGAATGCCGAATGGAGGATGGGGGGGAACATGATGAGGAGGGGGGCGGGATCTGGCGGATGACAAAGGAGAGGCGGGTGAGAATGAGGGAGGGGGGGGGGATTGAGGAAGGAGGAAAGAGAGGCAGGAATTGGGGGAGACGCATGAAGGGAAATAAGACGACGAGGAAGAGGAACACGTGGAAAAATACAGCGGCGTCAAGGAACAGGAGTAGGATGAGCATTTGAAGTAAGAAGAAGGACAGTATGATTGAATGAAGGAGCGCATGATGATGTTTTTTTTTGTCGCCGGCAGCGCCCCAATCAGCGCCGGCACGCACCCGTCGTGGCATCACACCCCAGCTCGCTGTAAGCGAAAAAGCTTGGCAAATCGAAGGCACCCTGAATGAACGAGAAGTTCGCATGCCTTTTCTCAGCCCTGGTCAGAAATGCCAGCACTTGGTAAGGCCGCTGCTGTCTACGCGGGCGGTTGACGTTTGCAAGCGTGGCCCGGACGAATGCTTCCCGCTTTTCGAGCAGTCTCCAATTAGTGCCTGGCTGCTGCAAGACATCCGCTAACACTTCAGAGCATCCTGGGTGTTTGCGGACGAACCTACGAGAAAACCAAACGCTGCGATTGGATTTTCGCAACCCTGAGCTGTTAAAGATGACCGAGGCGCCCCGCACGCCCCGAGAAAGAACAAACTCAAGTGAAGCGATCCGGGCGCCACTCAACACTGCGGCAAGCTGAACATAATCTGGCACCCTGAAGGGGTTGTTGGCGACCAAGACGAGGCCAGCCCTCGCAACTGACTCCTGGGCGACGAGACCCGTGTCCGATTGGAGCAGACGCTCTCGCTGCATTCGAGGAACATCGGGATGGAACCACACCTGAACTCCGTGGAAATTCATCGGCTTCCGCGGCGCCATCTTCTCAATCAGCTGAAGGTGGGCCTTGTGCAACCGGATGCTGCTCTCCAGCGTGCTCCTGCGATGTTCCTCCGCGAGCTCGGCGTCCCCCGCCCCGCACTCCTCCGGGAGAGCCGTGCCCTCGAGCACTCGCTCTAGGTGAGCGATCTTGCGGCGCTTGCGCTGCAGATCGCACTCCTGATCCATTTTGGGCGTCCACCGCTGCGCCCCCAGCTCCCTCGCGCGCAGCCTCACGGAATCGAGGTCGCAGGCGCCGTCCACGTGGATCATGGATTCCAACTTGCGGCGCTGCTTCGCGCGCCAGGCCTTCAACGTGCCGCCAGAAAAACCGCGGAGTTTTCCCTTGTCAGAGCGCGTCCAGCAAGACTTCCGAGCAGAACCGAACATCGCCACGTAGAAGAGGCGCGCGTCATCAATGATGCTCGCCTCCCGGTAAAGCCCGCGTCCTGCCAGCGCCAATTCGGCTGCCTCCAGGCGCGGGGTCATGGACCGATGTTTAGTCAGAAGGCTGCACTGCGTGCTCAGGGCCCGTTCGGTATTGCTCGTCGTGCACGCGTGGAAAGCTGCGTACATTTGCAGGCCTCGTGAAATGCAATCGTACGGCACATCCCTTCGCCGTCGTTTCCTGTCTAAGGCCTCGCGCTACGCATCCAAGCAAGTCATGCGTGGTGTCGTGGCGTATATGCTCTGCGCCAGGGAGTGGACGTCGTCGAACTGCTGAGTGAACGCCCGAACGTCCATGCCGCCCTTCAGCGCCAGCCGGCGAGCGTGCGAAGCAAAGCAGCTGTCATCCGCTAGCGAGTGCCGAAGATCAGCCCCCCGGGTGAGAGAAAATATTGCGAAGCATTGTAAGAACTCTGAATCCGGGAACTCTGTTTTTATCACCTCGATGGCCAAAGATACCCAGCATTGCATGCGCTGCAGGGCCGACGCCACGGCCCCCTGCAAGGCCACGCCTCCAATAGATCGAAGCGGGTTGCCACTGGCCTGGCGCACGATTGGCATAGGTTTCTTCAGAAGTTCCAACATGTGGTAGGTGTGCCCAACCCGGGTGCACTTGCCCAGGACAAAAAGCGTCTTGATCTTCTGAACGAACGCGCTAATCTCCATTGAGATTGTCGATGGGTCCATATCAGGGGAATCCCAGAATCGTACAAATTCCAATCCGTGCTGGGCTGCATCCGCCATCATTGCCATGGTAACGAGCCGTTCTTCTGTCACCCAGTTCATGAACTCCATGGCCTTCGCAGACTCCGGCTTCCCTAGATGGGGCGTGCAAGAATCCAATCGATTTGATGTGATCGGGAAATCATGTTTCATCCGTAACTTGTCGGACCGAAGCTAAGCTAAGACGGGCCTCCCGAACCTGGGAAAGCTACGCCAAGTCAAGCAGCGCAAAGCAGATCTAAGCTAGGCCAAGACAACCCCAGGCGCTGCTCAACGTTTGATGCACAGCAAATCGAAACTCAGTGATACTGCATTGAGCTACCCTCACATCAAATATTGGTTTCTTGCAAAATCCGCGGCGCGCCTCGCCGCTCGATGGCAATGCGCTTCACCGTCAGAAAATAGGCGGGCCAGTAGAGAACCATGCGGGAGATCGGCTCGAAATGCGTCTCGAACCGGTGCATGGCCGATTTGAGGTCCTTGATGCGTTCCGAAGACGATGGGGCCACGTTGTTTTCAGGGTCCAAGTCTTTGATGAGCTCACTGAAGTACTTTTGGAACATATCACTGTGCTGAATGAGTTGCGTCACGCACTTCTTTGTGGTTACGCACATTTTCATGATCCCATTCAAAACTTCATCTGACGACCAAGGTCGCGTAAGGAGACGCCGGGACGCATGCGTGTGGTCTTTGAAAACCATTGCGTTGGGTGTCCACTGGCATTGCAACACCCTGATGGCCAGCTGCTCGTCTGACGCACCGTCTGCATCTAGCGCAACGGTGATTTGCTGCATGTGCTCCAGGAGAGATTCATTGACGCTCCGCTGCGCCGCCACCGGCGCGAAGAAGTTCTCTGTGCAGAAATTGCGGAGCACCTCTTTTACCCCAAGGACGATGCCAATGTGGCCTTTTCCCATCGTCAGATGATGCACGTGCCCTAGTACACCGTGCCGAACTTCCAAAGCTGCATTTGTGGCGACGTAGTTCACCAAAAGTCGCTGCCCCTTGCCATCTTGATGGAGGGCGATGTACTGGGCACCGAGCATAAACTCACGTTCCTGAGCTCGCTTGCCCTCGGCCAAAGCGAATGTCATGCGGACGAGCTTATTGCGGCCCAGTTGTTCGCCGCTCTCGGTCTTCAGAGCACTCTGGTTGGACCTGAGCATCTGGCGGTGCTTGAGAACGTCCGCAAACTCCTGCGCCGACGGCGCACGTGACAGCGCCTGTTCAGCTAGAGTTTGGGCCTTTTCGTTCACGCATGCTCGGACGGCCTGCGTGTGCCTATGGCTGAACTCATGCCGCCTCAAGTTCCCAGCGCTCAGCGTGCTCGACACCCCAGTCGACACCAACTTCGTCGGAGCACCCGTGTGGAGCTCGCACAGAACACATCGAACTGACCATGCACCATCGATTTCCCCAGCTGTAAGCCACGAGCCCAAGTGCGGATGGCTCGGATCCACGAGGAACCTTTTCAACCATCTGCCCACGCACCGTGAATATATTGCCTTCAGGCAGGTTCTGGCTTCGTCAGAAGGCATGCTTGAGCCCAAATGGCTTTCGAAGCTATGGGTGTGAGCAGGGCGCTGCGGGGCCGATGGAAGGACGGTTAGGCCCTGGGGCCCGAAAAGCCTCAGGAGGCCAAAGGCGGCGAAACATTTCCCGCTCAAAATAATGCTCGATTGCCCTGGGGCCCGAAAGCGGCCTCTGGAGGCCAAAGGCGGCGAAACATTTCCTGGTGCGCCACTTCAGCCTTCCAGCCGGCCCCAGCGCGGCAAGCCCTCCCCTCCCCTCCCCTCCCCTCCCTCCCTCCCCCCCTCCCTCCCTCCCTCCGTCGCCCCCATCCCCTTTTCTTTCCCTCCGCGCCATCCCCTCTCCCCCAAAAACCAATCCCTCGCTATTCCCCTCTCTCCTTCCCTTCCTTTTCCTCCTCGTCCCCTTCCTTCTCGTCGTCGTCGTCGTCGTCTTTTGCCCCTCCCCGAAGGAGCTCCACCGAAGGCGCAACTGGGAGGGGTCGCGCGCCACCGCGCCGCCCATTTCGGCGCATTCCTCACACGTCTCGCGGCCCCAGAAGGAGCTCCACCTGAGGCTCCCGCGGCAGGAGCCGAGGCGGCTACACAGCGCCCCAATTCGATCGAGAACCCCCCCCATGTTGCGAGCGCAGGGCGGGGGGGGTTCTCGATCGAATTGGGCACGCATGTGTATATTTATATATGTGTACACGTATATACATATACATATACATATACATATACATATACATATACATATATATACATACACACATATACGCACATCCTAGAAGACAGCTGCGAGCCGCAGTAAGGACGCGTGTGTGGTATATTATATGTATAATTATGTGTAGCTGCGTATGTATCACATGCATTGCGCTGCTGTCGGGACCCGAGTCGGCCCGCTCCGGGGGCAAAAACGGCGGCGTCAAGATTTTTGAAAATATTGACGCCCGGATTCTGCCCCTTTGTCCTCCTCCATTTTTCCAGAGCCGAGTCGGCCCGCTCCGGGGGCAACAGACTGGGCGTCGTGATGTTTCAATGTATTGCGACACAGATTCTGATCTCTTCGTGGTAGGTTCCGTTGGGTACCCTCCTGAAGCCCCCCTGGGGCCCTCTTGGAGCCCTGTTGGGCCACTCCGTGACGACCTGGGAGGGCCCAGGAGGGTTCCAAGAGGGCTCCGAGAGGGCACCAACGGAACTTCGTGGTAAGTTCCATCGGGTTCCCAGAGGGCCCCAAGAGGGCTTCAAGAGGGCCAGCATCCTAACGCAAATTCAACACAACCTGGTCCCAAGCAAGGAAGCGGTTTGTGTTACATGTGTTGAATTTGGGGCCCATCTTGGAGCCCTCTCGGGGTCCTTCTCAAGTGCTGCGAGAGCCCGCTGAGGGCTCCAAGAGGGCCCAACATGCAACGCAGACTTAGCACAAACCGCTTCCTTGTTGGTGTGTGTTACATGTGTATTGCATATTGGGGCCCGGGGCCCTCTCGGGGCCCTCTTAAAGCACTTGGAGAGCCCGTAGGGTTGGTGAGTTCCGCTGGGCGCCTTCCAATAATCCTCGCGGAACCCGGGGCCCTCTCGGGGCCCTCTTAAAGCACTTGGAGAGCCCGTAGGGTTGGTGAGTTCCGCTGGGCGCCTTCCAATAATCCTCGCGGAACCCTGTGGGGCCACTCCAAGACGACCCGGGGGGGGCCCAGAAATGCCAGGCCCCTCTTGGAACCCCCTTGGGGCTTTCCGAGACGGCACTGCAAGGCCCGAGAGGGACCCGATTCACGCGATGCTCTCGCAGTTTTCCTCCTACTCCTCATCATTCTCCTTTTCGTGGCATGGGGCGGAAACGGCGAAGGGGAGACTGTAAAGGCAAAGGTCAGGTGAAGTTCTCGACCCAGTCATGTGACATCTGTCTTCTGACGGTGGGGCCAACCTACCCATCTCAATCCTGGGATTGATGTGGGTACTTTTGCCCTGGGCGGCCCTGAAGTCCAGGGCGAAACTGGACGGCCCTGAGGCCCTATCCGCTCTGGACCCAAAGGGGGCCGCAGGAGGGTCCCACGTGAGCCCCAAAGGTGCGCAGCGCAACGGCCGTTGCGCATCTTTGGGGGTCGCCTTCGGGCCTTAGCCCTCCTTTGGAGCCCTTTCGGGCCCTCCCAGGCCACCTTGGAGGGGCCCAAGAGGGTCACAAGAGCGCCCCAAAGACGGCCGTTGCACGTGTCGGGGGCCCTCTTGGAGCCCCTTTGGGGCGCTCCCCGGCCGTCCTGTAGGGGCCCCGAGAAAGTTGAGAGGAGGCCCCAGGGGTGAACATAGCCGAAGCCTCGAGTCATATGCACCACTGGGGCCCCTCCTGGACTCTCTCTTTCGGGCCTCCCCGAAGGGTTCCAGGGGTCTATGTGGCCAAAGCCTCGAATTATATACGCCACTGGGGTCCTCCTGGGTGCCCCTTGGATCCCTCTTGGGGCCCTCCTGGGCCGTTCTGGGACCATCTTGACGCCCTCATGGATGGTGACCTCCACAGAAGCCCCACTGGGTCCTCCCAGGCCGTTTTGTCTTGGAGGGGCCGATGCAGCCCAAGAGGGCCTCGTCCCCCCTTTTTATCAAGCCTTTCCAGGGCCGGGAACCTTCGATTGAAGAGTTACCATTTTCTGAAAGTAAGGGTTCCCGGCTTGGGATAAATTTGGGAAAGGAGGGGAACGCGAGGGTTCTCCGCCCTGGGAGTGAGGGGGGACAAGGGAGGGGGGGCAGGGGCCCGGCGGCCCCCAGAAGGAAGTTGCACTTTCACTTGGAGCCCTCCTCGGCCGTCTTGGAGGGGCCCGTTCTCCCCCCCGTGGCGGGCCGCCGTCCCCGTGGCGGGGCCGCCGTGGAAGCGCCGCCCCTGCGGGGAAAAGTGGCACTTTCACTTTTCCACCCCGTTGTGAAAGTGCCACCCTGCCGCCTGGATCACCAGCTCTTCGAGCCCTCCTGGGGCCCTCTCGGCGGCTTGGGGGCTCTCTTGGGGCCCTGGGGTGGGCGGGGCACCCCATAGATAGAGCCGCCTCCGCCTCCTCCCCCGCCTGCCCCCGGTCCCCCCCCCCGCCGCTCCTCCCCTCCCCTCCATGTGCCGCTGCCTGTTCTCGCCTCCCCTCCCTTTTGCCCTCCTCTCCTCCCTTCCCCCCTCCTTGTCCTGCCTCTGCCCTCGGCCGCCGGAGCCCCGCCTGGAGGCTCGCGGAGTCGACGGCGATCAAGGGCGCGGAGGGCCTCCAGGGCCCTGCGCCGCCCCGCGCGGCGCGCGCCGCTCCCAGGAAGGGGGGGGGGGGAACGGAAGGAGAGGCGGGGGCAGGAGAGGGGGCGGGGAGCAGGGGGAGGAGGGAGGAGAGGAGGGAGGAGAGGAGGGAGGGAGGGAAGGAGGGAGGAGGAGGAGGGGGAGGAGGAGGAGGGGGGAAGGGGAGCGGAGAAGGCCAAGCCAGACAAGCGCTCCAAAGGAACAGGCTCTTTGCTGTTTTCCACGCCCAACGCCAAACGAGGAGGCCACGACGCGCCAAATGCGCACCGAAACTCGCTGTCAGAAACTGTCCGGCGAGCGTGGCCGAAACTCGGGCCACGGGTTCGGGCAAGGAGGAGAGGAGGAGGAGGAGGAGGAGGAGGAGGAGGAGGAGGAGGAGGGAAAGGAGGAGGAGGAAAAGGAGGAGGAGGAAAAGGAGGAGGAGGAGGAAAAGGAGGAGGAGAAGAAAAAGGAGGGAAGAGGGAAGGGGGGTATTCCGTGACAGCTACGCTCTCGAGCAACCGCCCGAATCCCGCCCCGAGCGGGGAGGAAAAGTAACGAATTTCCCCCCCTCGGCCGGCCGCACACCAGAGGACTCATTAATCGCGACGGCTTGATTTTTGTTCAGAGCCCTCGGCCCCTGGGGGCCCCTTCTGGGGCCCAGGACCGCGCAATAACCGATTTGGGATTCATGCACGCGTGGGAAGGGGTCGCGAGCTCCAGGGACCAGCGACTCGAAAAAACGAGTCGTCGGAGGTCTAGGGCGGTCCCAAGACGAACCCGTTGCGACCCTACGACTCCAAACGGGAGGGGGTCGAGAGCTCCAGGCACCCGCGACTCGAAAAAACGAATCGTCGGAGGTCCGGGACGGCCCCAAGACGACCCCGGCGCGACCCCACGACCCCAACAGGGCAGCGAGACGAACCCGACCGAACTGATGCTACTCCGTGTCCCCGATTTGACCCTATGCTTCCGAGATGGCCCCGTGACCTCAAGATGGCCTCGAGATTGCCCCAAGAAGACCCCGTGAACCCTGTATGACCCCAAGATTGCCCCACCACTGCCCCAAGATGACCCCGTGAACCTTACCTGACCCCAAGTTTGCCCCATTACGGCTGCCTTCAGCCCTTGCTCTAGGCCTGGGCCGATAGGACGGATGGGGGCGTTGGCCCGTGCTTGGCAGAAGACCGAATCCCCGACAGAAACCGAACCCATCGTTTCTCTGATAGCGGAGACGGAGGATTGGAGGAGGATGCGCTAGGTCGCATTGCCACCTCGGTCCCGCCACGGCCTGGCCCCCACTGGGCCCGGCGCGGTGTTTCCAATCCGCTTGAGCACCGGCCAGGAAGGGGGGTGCCCCGCGCTGCGGGGTGTCCTGCTCGTCCTCGCCCTTCGGGTATAGCCAGGACCCAGGGTAAGGGGACCCGGTTAGTGGCAGGGCCCCAGAGCTTTAAAATTGCCAGAATCACTAAACCAGGACTGCCGTATCTGGCGTTTTTCAGGTGACCGCAGTTCCGGTGTGTGGAATGGGGCGGGGGGGCGTCCCCCAGCACATCACTAAACGAGGTCCCACTAAACCCAGTTCTGCCAACGCCCGAGCCCTCTTCTCCAGGAGCGCGCCTAAATCTGGCTTGCATGGCTTTACTCCCGATGGCACCGAAGCGCGCCCTTTTCACGTCTTGTCAGCGCGGCGCTGGTATTCCTGACTTGTGGGCCCCTCCCCCGCGCACCGGCGGGGGCCCAGGAGTGCGGTGGCCGCAGTTTCCGCCTCGGCTGCGGGTTGCCGTGCCGGGTTTTTTTTTGCAGTTAGTTCCGCCCCGGGGTGGCCACGAGGCTGCATTCGATGGTTTTCTTCTCAACCCCATGCTATGTTTCTCGGCCTTCGGCCGAGGTCGTCTAGGCTTTCCGTCAACATCAACAGCAACAACAGCAACAACAACACTAGCAACAACAATAACAACAACAACAACAGCAACGTCGACAGCAACATCAACAACAACACAACATAACTCATTTTAATATTGCCCGCTCTTATGTGCGCGCGCGCCATTCATCACGCTCACCCCAAACCCTTGATACCCGCCGTCTTCGTTTTCGATCGAACCCCGTTGGGGGTAGGGCCCGATCCAGGAAGTGTCCGGTTCGGGCCGGTTCGGGTCGGTTTGGCGGCGGACCGGTTCGGTTGCAGCGGTTCGATTTCGGCGCGGGGTCCGGTTTTGGTCGGTCCGGTTTTGCCAGTCCGGGTCGGTTATGCCGGTTCGGTTCGGCGGTCGCGGGACGGTCCGGTTTTGTGGGGGCCGGTTTTCGGCCGGAGGGTGCCGGGGGGGGGGGGGGTGCCGGCCGGGGGGGGGGGGGGGGGGGGGGGTGCCGGCACCGGGGGGGGGGGTGCCGTGGCACACGGGGGGGGGGGGCCGGCCGGGGGGGGTGCCGGCACCGGGGGGGGGGGTGCCGGCACGGGGGGGGGGGGGGTGCCGGCACGGGGGGGGGGGTGCCGGCACCGGGCTTTCTTGGGGCGGTGGGGAGTCCCGGGGCCCGGTTCGGTTCCACCCGGTTCGGGCTTGCCGTTCGGGCCGGTTTCGACCGGCTGGTTCGGTTCGAGCCGCCCGGTCCGGTTTCAGCCGGGCCGGTTCGGGCTCCGGTTCGGGCGGTTCGGTTGCAGGAGCCGCCGGTTCACGGTTACCAGTTCGGTTCGGACTCTTTTTGCCGATCGTTCAGTGATTGTGTAGGGCCTTAAATATCCTGAGTTGTACATGTTCACGCGTCCAAGGTCCCCCGAGAAAGCGGAGCAAAGCGGAACACAGGCGCACAAAGGGGGTCCCCCCTCCTTCCCCGTCGAAGCCACCCCAGCAATCCCCCTGAGCAGAGCTGAAGCTCAGGCTCTAGGCTGCAGTATCGGCTTTTTGAGACTTTTTGACGTGTCCGAGGCCCCCCGAAAACGCGGAGCAAAGCGGACCACAAGGGCACCAGATGGGGTCCCCCCCTCCCCCCCCTTGCCCGGCAGAGCCACCCCGGCAATCCCCCCCCCCAGCAGAGCCGAAGATCAGGCTCTGGGCTGTAGCTCAGGTTTCTTGAACCTTACACGCCGCATCGGCGGATTTGTCACGACGTGCGCTTTGCATGGTGGGCATACGCGCGCGGGGCACATGATTGCGCCCCCGCCGCCCCGGTCAAACACGTCTAGACGCTTCGCGGAAGCCCACCAGCCCATCCAGAAACGACGCCCTGGCGAGTTGCCCTGATCAGGGATGTGGAGGGGAGTGTATTGGGATAAAGGGTTGGGCAAGAAATCGCACCCCAAAAGGGGGAGGATGGACGAGGAATCGGATTAGAAGCAGGGGGAAGACTGAGGATGAACAGGCGGATGATGATGATGATGATGATGATGATGATGATGATGATGATGATGATGATGATGATGATGATGATGGTGATGGTGATGGTGATGGTGATGGTGATGGTGATGGTGATGGTGATGGTGATGGTGATGGTGATGGTGATGGTGATGGTGATGGTGATGGTGATGGTGATGGTGATGGTGATGGTGATGCATGGTGATTATGAGGAGGATGAGGAAGACGAGGAGGAGAAGGAGGAGGAGGAGGAGGGCGATCAGAAAGGCCATAGGCCCCTTGGATGCCTCTCGGAGTCGCTTACGATTTCTTTCGAAAGCTTCCTGGGGTCCTCTTGGGGCATCTTGGGGGTCTCTTGGCAGTCCCTGGGGCCCCTCGAGGCGTCTTCGGTGCCTCTGGGGGGCCATTTGGAGCCTCTTGGGGCTCTTTTCGGAGCCTCTTGTGGGATTATGTTGTAGGGGATCGATCACAGGAGAGGGACTCCCAAATTCTAGACGCTTCGCGTATCCCCACCAGCATTACAGCGGCCTACGTGCCTCTGCAGCCAATTATCTCGCTCTGTGCCCCAGAACGTTAGTACCGCTCGCTGGATCTGTCCTTCGAGCCGCCGAACAAAAAAGTATCCCCACCAGCTTGCGGCGGTCAGCTGCACCCCCCCTTCTCATCGCGAAGGTGTGCTCGGCGCGAGTTGCTTGTGATGGTATAGCTTCCTGTGGCGGGCAGCTGCCCCCCCTCTTCCTTCAGGTGCTCTCTGGTGGGTGTCCCCCACCGCAGTGGCAGCGCTGGGATGCGGGCGGGCTCATCTGTCTACGTTTCGGCCTACCCAGTGACGTCTGGACGTCGCGGACTTCGCCGGCACGGGAGTTACGCCTCGAAGGACCTGGAGTTGCTGGCGCAGTCTGCCCACAGCAGCGGAGCTCCGCGGCAGTCAGCGGTTCCCTTACATCGCTGGTGAACTCGGCTTGATGAGCGTGTGGTGTTAACCGTCTTTCGCGGCGGTCAGCTGCACCCCTCACTCCCGGCAGGAGCTTCGCAGGACACCGGCACACAGCGCTGGCCCCCGAGGTTGGCAATGGTGCTTGCCGTCGGAATGCGCAATTAGGTTCAGCGACAGCCGCACTCTGGGTCGTCGGTAGCAGCTTTCCGAACACTTCGTGGCCCGAGCGACTCTGAGTGGCCGGCTTTTCCGGTCTGGCTGGGGTGCCCCCCGCCGGTCCTGCCGTTAGGCGGTCTTCCCATTAGGTCGCCCGGCTGGGTGTGCTCCGGGCCACCGCGGACTACGTAGCCCGCGGTTGGGTACGGACGACGAGGTCAGCGCCTCGGTCGGTTCAACCGTTCGAGGGCCGCCTGCTTTGTTTTTCACGCTTTGCCCGCTTCCAGCCCGCCGGTAGGCGTGAGTTTGCCTCGGAGTCCGGCGCCGATCCGGCGACTCGCTCCGTAGCTTTGAATTGGTTCATTTTGTACTGTGCATGTGCGTATGTTTTCTGCTTGCAGGCGCGTCTCAGCTTGCCATCCTGGCTGCTGCGTTCGCCAATTCGCACTGTGCCGTTTCCCCAGACACTGCTATTGCCGCCTGACCGTTGCTTCGCGGCCGCAATCAAACATATATCCCCACCGGCCCCGTTTGGGTTCCGTGGAGACTTGCTACGGTGCCGTCTTACTCTTCGGTGCAAGGATATCGGCATGTGTGGCTCTTGGCGCATGTCGGCTGCTTTCTCCTTCATGGACTTCGCTTTCGACCTGTGCCACCGGGTGTACACACCAGAGGACCTGCCGTTTGCAGTCCACTCCGGCGCCGACACGGTGCTGTTGTGCCACGCGGCACGGATGTCGCCCTGAAGTGCCTGTCGGACCTGCTCGTTTTCGTCGGGCCGTATGCCGACTCACATCGGGTGATCGACCTCTGCGTGTTCGTGGCCGCGCCGCCGCGCCATTTCGGCTGCGCCTACTTGATGGTCGCCACCGGGATTTCCACGTCACCTGGTTGGGAGTGCCGCTCCAGGTGCATGTCTGAGTGGTTGCCCGCGCGCTCGCTTAGCTTGCCCCTCTCTGCGCCTGTCTTGCTTTTCCGCTTTCCGCTTTTCTGCTGCCTAGTCGTGGCCCGGCTAGAGTTTAGACGCCTCTTGACCCGCTCCACTAGGCCGCTGACCAAAAACGCATCCCCACCAGCCCGCCCCTCCCCCCCCCGCCCCCTCCTCCGAGGAAGGTCCCAGAGCGGCCGCAGCCCCTCCGTCTTCCGTGTCTTCCTCGCGGCACTCATCTACGTGAAGATGGGCATTTTCCTTGGTATCTGGAGGTTGTTTTCTTCCTAGGCTCTGTCCTTGTGCCCGAAGCGCTCGCTGGTGGAGGCGCTCTTCCTCGAGGTGTGCTGCGGGGTTAAAGACGCGTTCCGCAGGTTACCAGGGGAACTGGGATGGGTTCCCGTCTACAGTCTGCGCCTTCCTGGATCTACGTTTATTACGTCATCGACGCCGTGGGGTTCCTCTTGTGATTCGGCTTTCAGTTCGGCACTCTCCTCGTCGTGGTCCCTGCGCCGCTGTGAGTCGCCCTCCGCGCCATGCTGGCCGCGCTGAGCTCCGTCCCGCTCGCTGCTTGCGTAGCTCGCATCCTTGTTTTTCCCTTTGCGGGTGGCGCAGCCTGCCCTTGGGCGCCCGGCGTTCGACTCGTTTCGCGCGCCCGCTCACCAACAAGTACCCCCGCCAGCCCATCCAGAACGATGTACTGGCGAGTTGAGGCGATCAGGGAAGTGCGGGGGCGAAAAGGGGGGGTGCCGAACCGTGCGAAGGAGGGGGGAGGAGAGGGAGGAGGCTGGATGGATTGATGAGGGGGCGGGGAGACGGAGGACGAATAGGGAGAGGAGGAGGAGGAGGGAGGAGGAGGAGGGAGGAGGAGGAGGAGGAGGAGGAGGAGGAGGAGGAGGAGGAGGAGGAGGAGGAGGAGGAGGAGGAGGAGGAGGAGGAGGAGGAGGAGGAGGAGGAGGAGGAGGAGGAGGAGGAGGAGGAGGAGGAGGCGGAGGAGGAGGAGGAGGAGGAGGAGGAGGAGGAGGAGGAGGAGGAGGAGGAGGAAGAGGAGGAGGAGGAGGAGGAGGAGGATTATTAGGAGGATTAGGAGGAAGGGGAGGGGGAGGGGGAGGCGGAGGAGGAGGAGGAGGGCACAGGAGGCACAGGAGGCAGGAGGAGGAGGAGGAGGAGGAGGAGGAGGAGGAGGAGGAGGAGGAGGAGGAGGAGGGGGAGGGGGGAGGAGGAGGAGGAAGAGGAGGAGGAGAGACGAGGGGGAGGAGGAGGAGGAGGGAGGAGGAGGAGGAGGAGGAGGAGGGAGGAGGAGGAGGAAAAAGGAGGAGGAGGAGGAGGAGGAGGAGGAGGAGGAGGGAAAAGGGCAGGAGGAGGAGGGCAAACAAAAGGGCCAGAGGTCTGTTGGGTGTTTTCTCGGAGCCTGTTGGGGTATCTATTGGGCGTTTTTTGGTGGCCTCTTGGGACGCATTGGCGGTCCCTTGGCTGTCTTGGGGGTTTCTCGGGTGTCTCGGGTGCCTCGGGGGGGGCTTTTCGGGGCCGCCTGGGGTCCTCTTGGGGGCCCCCTGGGGGCCTCTTGGGAGCATTTTGGGGCCATCATGGGGCCGACGCGGGGCCTCCGGGCGCTCCTTGGGGCCATATTGGAGGACATCGATCAAAGAAGAGGGGGGTTTCTTGTAGCCCTGCGTCCCCGAGAAGCCAACACGGGGCCAAAACTTCGGTGCAACCAGTGATTTTAGTTTCCTCGCCGAAGCCGTTTTGGAAGCTCTAACTACCCGCGCGACCGGCCCCGTCCAGGTCCAGGGTAGAGGGAGGGGTCAAGCTACCCGCCTTCCCGCAAGCCGTCTGGCTCACGCCCACCCTCCCTCCCAACACATAAGTAACACCCGAGCCTGAGCATGTTCAGCGGTCGTCTTTGGATAGGCAGCTATTGGGAACAAAAGTCGACCCCAGGTGCGCGACGCTTGGGCGAGGTGCGCCACGCGTGCCAGGGGCGCCACGCGCGCCAGGCGTCCCTGGGGCCCGAGCGTGTCAAGCACGCCTGGTGCGCCAGATGCGCCACTTGCTCCGAGTGCGCCAGGTGCGCTGCACACTGCAGCAGCGCCAGGCGCGCCGTGCTCGGGGCACGCGCAGAGTGCGTAAGGGGCGCCCGCGGACGTGACAGCGCGCATCGGGAAACATGTTTGTCGAAAGCCAGTGCTCATCGTTGTGTCTGGTGGGCCTGCGCGCAGCAACCCACGCGCCACCACCCCCGCGGTCCCTGTCAATAACACAGACACAGTGGTCGCGGGATGGCCGCGCATGATTCAGATTTTGCCGCGAGGTGCATTTGATTTTTTTTGGGGGGGGCAGGGGTGGTAGCCCTGCGCGCGGCAGGGGATATGCTGGCACCCCCGATATTTTTGTCAATGGCAATACAAAGTGTTCGCGGGCCTCACGAATATGATTCGAGATGTTGCCCCAAAATGTACCTTGCATGTTTTTTTGAAAAGGGGTGGTGGGGAGGGGGACGCATCGGGTTGGCCGCGCATGTTCAACGTGGAGGCAGATTGCGGTTTGTATTGTCTTTTGACACGGATGGTGAGGGGCGGGTCGGCATAGTGTCGGCATGGTTTTTGGTTGGACGCCGGCCGCCTGGGGGAGGGGGTGTATATTCATGAGGAGCAGTGGTACACGCTTCCCCGAAGGGGAAGAGGGAGATGTGGAAGAAAAACCTCCCTAAACCACTTACGCCCGGAGGGCTGGTTGGATTATGGTCCCCGCAAGGAGGCCAACATGTGGCCAACACCTTAGTCACATCTATGTTGCCGGCCTTCTCGCCAGCCTCTTGAGGCGTCTTGGGTGCCTCTGGGCAGCCTCTTGGGGCTCTCTTGGGAGCTTCTCGGGTGCCTCTTGGGGGCCTCCTGGGCCACCTTGCGGGCCTCTTGGGGGCCTCTTGGGCCGTCTTGGGGCGATCTTGGCGGTGTATGGGCCCATTTTGGAGCGTCGGATGCCCGAAGAGTCGAACATCAGGATGTTGGCCTCCTGGAGGTTCTCTTGGAGACCCCTGATGCCATCTCAGAGGCCTCTTCGGCTGTCAGTGGGACATTTTGGGCCGTCTTGGGGCCATTTTGGAGGCGTCTTTGGGCCGTTTTGGAGGCCATCTTGGGCAATCTTGCCAGTTTGGGGCGAACTTGGCCGTCTTGGAGGCCATGTTGGGGCCGTCTTGGGCGGGAAGCCGGTTGGTTGGGCCGAGACCCAATTGGGAGTTCTTCAGAAAAGAACCGAACATTTGCCAGACATTAGGCACGCCGTGCACCCCTGTGATTTATCAACAGGGGGCGGTGGATCGAAGACGTCTAGGTCGAATCACCGCCGCCCCCTGCCTTTAAGAAACGCCTATGCGAACGAGCATTGTGGTCAGATCTCTGCTACGCTATCGGATTGTGTGTCCCCCCAGCCGTTGTGGGAGCTCCTCGGGGAACAATGGGGAGGAAGAGGAAGAGGAGGAGGGAGGGAATAAGAGGAGGATGAGAACGAGGAGGAGGAGGAGGAGGAGGAGGAGGAGGATTCTTTGGAGCCTTTGGGGCGCTCTTGGGGCCTCCTGGGCGCCGCCTGGGGGCCTCTTGGAGTCCTCTCGGGGGTCTCCTCGGGCCTCTTGGCGACCTTTGGAGGCTCTTTGGGAGGCTGTTTGGCTGTCTGAGGGCGTCCCTGGCCCCTCTGACGCCGTCGGAGGCGGGTTGGGGGGGCATCTCTGGGCCGACTTGGGGCCCCTTGAAGCGCTTCAGGGCCGTCTTGGAGGTTACCTTGGGCGTCTTGGAGGTCTCCTGTGCCGTGTTGTGACCCTCTTGGGGCCGTCTTGACGGCCTCTCGAGCCGCCAGGGAGGAGAGGAGGAGACGCGGGGCGCTGTCTCGTCAAAGTGAGGACCCAAGACCACAAAATGTTCGGGAACAGTATAGAGTGCTCGCGGGGTGCCCTAACACGATTCAAATGTTGCCGCACAGTGCCTTTGGTTTTGTTGTTTGACGGGGGGGTGGGGCGGTATCGGCATTTGCCCTGGCTAGGGGTTGGCAGAATGGGGGAAGGGTGCATATCAATAAGGGGCAGGGGAAGAAGGAGGTTGTTGGATTATCGAACTCGTTAAACCACCGACGCTCAACAGGGCTGGTAGGATTACGCCCTTCTGGACCTGATTGCCGCCTTGAACTGGATACGCCAACACATCGGGTCGTTTGGTGGGGATCCAAACAACGTCACGATTTGGGGCTTTTCCTCTGGTGCTCAGCTAGCAGGATGTTTGCTGGTATCTCCACTGGCAGCTGGCCTTTTCCATCGCGTGTTCATACAGAGTTGTGTTGATGTTGTCAATGTCCGCGCCGTGCATTCAGGCAGCAGCGTCTGGTTGAATAAAAGTGCTGAAGAATGGGGTCAAGAACTTGGCGAGGAGCTCGGCTGCCCAAAGGGAGACGGCCAATTGGCGGCTATGCGCAATATAACAGCATCGCAGCTTGTGCGCAAAACCATGGAGAAGAGCGCATCCGATTGTTACGAGCCAGCATTCGATCCCAGGAAATGTAATGGTAAAGTGTCTGCGAGGCCTTTGCTCTCGACTGCGGCGTTAGCGACTGGCGCCTTTAATAAGGTCCCCGTGATGATCGGCGTGACGGAGCAGGATGGCTTGGGCAAGGGGGAGTTAGAGCTCGTGCAGTTTCCAGAGACAGACGTGAGAACACTGGATGAATTAGACACTCTATCCATCTGCCTGTGGCAAAACCCGCCACCGCGCCTGCGTGGCAGCGGAGCAGGAGCAGGAGGTTGAGTTGAAGACCCGTTCCTGTGCAGAGCCTCGTCTCAATTGGCGCGGGTCTTGAGCTCACGTTCCAGTTCGCAGCCTTCATCCTGGAGGCTGCCGGGGGATTTGTTCGGGGCCTCTTGGAGCGCAACGGTCGTGCCCCCGGCCAACGCCTTGCCCCCCTCCTTAGTCGGAGGTGGATAGACTTCCTACCCTGACACGTCGATTAAGGAATTGGCCGTTTTCGGTTCGCGGGAGGGCGTCGCGGCCGTCATTTTTGCGGGTCCAGGTCCGTCGGTTTCGGTCCCAGGCCATTGTCACTAAGGGGAGGTTTACTAAAGGGAGGTTTGTCCACTGCCGACTTGGATTAGCAGCCTTCATCTTGGAGGCTGCCTGGGGATTTGTTCGGGGCCTCTTGGAGCGCAACGGTCGTGCCCCAGGCCAGCGCCCCGCCCCCTCCTTAGATTGACTGTTCGGGGGCGGCAGAGAGGGGGGCGATGACTAGGGGGGGGGGATCATGGCGGGGGCCGTGATATTTCCCCAGATGTCATGCCGCCTCTTCCTGTCTCGCTACGTCCCTGGCCCCCCCGCAGGGCCGCGCACGTGCCGCCGGTCATGATTTGCACCCCCCCCTCTGGGACCCCCCCCTCTGGGACGCACGTGTCGGCTCACGATTCGCCGGTCATGATGTGCACGCACGCACGCACGCGCACCACCACCAACTACGCGCGCGCGCGCGCGGAGCCACAGGTCCGCTACGACACGCTTCCGCGGATAGAGAAAATCAGCGCTATTGAAAGGGATGGGAGGGAGGGGTAGGACGTCAGATATGACGCGAGCGCACCTAGCTTGGCGCCCCCCCCTCTGGGACACCCCCCTCTTGGCCGCTCCCGAGATCAACTGTGGCGACCGTGGGTTTCCGGGGGGGGTCCGCCCGGGATCGCGGGCGCCCGGCGGGTGCTCGCGGGCGCCCCGCCAGAGCCTGCGCAGGTTTCTGCGCGGCGGCGCCCCGCCGCGCCCGCGCGCTGCCACTGCCCGGCCCACCCCCCCCGCCCCCCCTCGAAAGAGCCTGTTTTTTGGATTCAGGCAAGTTTACTTGCATGGCGTTCGCCCCCCCCCCCCCCCCTCGCCCCTCTTCAAGCGAATACTAGCGTGCAAGTGCCTTTCGACTTGCGTGATTTCCGCGCCCCCCAACCCCCAGGCTTGCTTCAGGCTCAGCACCCCCCCCCGTCCATGCAAGTAAACTTGCCAGAGTCAAAAAAACAGGCTCAAAGCCGGGGGCGGCAAAGAGGGGGGTGCTGACTCCTCTTGGTGCGCCCGCGAGGCAGCTGCCAGCTGAGCGACGTAAGCTCAGGCACCCAGATCTCTTGAGATGTGTCTGGCGATCTGGGCTGACTGCCTCGATTGCGGCCTCTATGGCCCGTGGTCCGGCCCGGGGGCCATGAGAAACAGATCACTGGGGCGCAAAACTACGGCAAAGAGGGGGGTGATGACTGGGGGGGGAGGGATCTCATGGAGGGGGCCGTGATATTTCCCCAGATCTCATGGCGCCTCGTCTTGTCTTGTTGCGTCCCTGGTCCCCAGCGGGTGCCGCCGGTCATGATTTGCACCCCCCTCTTGGACACCCCCCTCTTGGCCGCTCCCGAGAAAGCTGGGCGTGGGCTGCTAAAACCGTGGCTGCTAAAACGGCCCTCCCGGAAGGAAAAAACAGCTTCCCGGGAGGAGGCGCGGCGCGCGAAACAGTCAGCGGGCTTCTTCCCAGAAGGACGAAGACAACTTCCCGGAGGTCGATTTCAGCAGCCACGGATTTAGCAGTCCTTGCCCGGCTTCCGACCCTCGGGTAAGGACCTTTACGGCACGCGGGCAGGAGGACAAAGGAACAGTTTGGGGCCCCCGTTTGGGCCGTCGGGGGCCTCGGATCTGTTTTGGGCTACATGGGCTCTACCAAGTTCTTCCGAAGAGGCTCGGTTGAACCATCTTGGGGATGCGCTCGCGGGTCTTGAGTCCGTATTGGAGCCCTCAGGGGGAGGGCGGTCCATGGTCGTCTTGGGTGAGTTTGGGGCAGTTCGGTACCCCTCTTGGGACCTCGATTCTAGAGAAGCTTCTTGGGGCATCTGGGGGACATCTTGCAGCTTTTAAGGGGCCGTTGGGCCTTCTAGTGTGGTCTTCGGACATATTGCAGCAGTTCCAGAGCAATCTTGGGCTGCATTAGTGTTGTCAGGATGCAGCAAAGGGTGTCGGGGAGCACAACTGGGGGGCGGCTTTCGGACGGGGGATGCTAGTAGCAAGGTGGAGTGTCCCTGGACAACCACAGAAACCTTACCAGTCTACGAACAAGGCAGTCCGCAATCTAACTCTCCATCGCGCAAGCGCCGTGGCGGATTGGTGAACGAATTTGGTGAGACCGAAGAGCCCAAGCTTCATTATCCTCACTATCCATTTGCAAGGCCAGTGTCCGCGAAAGAATATTTGGATCACTTCCTGGGAGATCTTAGTAAGGATGTGTGGTACAACGCTGCGACATGGTTCGTCGCCAACTTGATTGCATCATGCGCGGAGGCGCCACCGGTTTTCATGTATGTGTTTACCGAAGCAGTTTCGTCCAGTGGGTTGCCTTGGGAACCAGATATTTCGATATTCCCTTCGAGCTTTCATGGTGCCGATGCCGTGTACTGGAATGGACATGTGTTGAAGCTCTTATCAGAGTTTGGGGACGGGATGAAGCGTAGGAAGGAAGCTCTAGCGACGCAAATGATTACTTTTTTGGTAAACTTCTCGCGGACAGGGAACCCATGTCAAGGCTCCGACAGCGAAGCGTTTCCATCACCGCATTGGGAGCCGCACCGCTGTGGCTGCACAAGATACATGGAATTGGGTCCGTGCGTAGGAATGCGGACATTGGATGAGAAAACATTGAGGCGGTACAGGTTCATGGAAAGATACTTTGAAACACAGTTCATGAATGACCAGAGTACAAAGCGACGCAAGTTATTATGACGGATGTGACGATTGAGGGTTTGCGTGCTAGGCCATAAGGAGCCCTGAGGAAAATGCATACCGGCCTTCACTCCTTCACCCGATTGCTTCGTGCCCCTAGGGGCAATCGAACACTCAACGCCAATATTGACGCCTTTGGGGCCGTCTTGGGTTATGATGTTCCAACCTACTTTACCCTCGAGCACCGTTACTGTTTCGACACTGTCTCGACACTCTTTTGACACTTTTGGGGTGCTCGAAATTATTTCTGGGATGTGGTCCTTAAGTAGGATGGGAACAGCATCAGTCTTGGGGCCCCTCTTGCCGCCTCGCGAGCCCTCTCGGGCCATCACGGGGCCGCATGAAGCTCCATCACGTCACAGAACCACGTACGACATGAGCCTCTCGGGGTCGTGGCACTTTAAGGGTAGCTCTTTGGGATATGTTACAGTATCGGGAGCATAGCTCGCGCGCCGTCGCCTTTGGCCCAAGGCACGCGCGCCCTATTTGCCCGGACACCGCGAGTGTTCGCTATGTGCTGGAAAGATCATTACATCGATCTTATCCTATCTTATCCGTCCACCCCTCATACTGTACTATCACAGCAGAGCGATGGACGCTATTTGCCATCCGATGTCTATCATGGAATCGGATGCTATTTGAGTTACCAGGCTCACTTTCGACTTGGTAGCTGAGCTGGCCGCACTCTCGTGTGGTCAGCTCTTGCTCTTCTTAGCCTCATATTCTTCGGCACGATCTTCGTGACCACCTACCACCCTGCGCCACCACTCCCAGTACGTTTACGAGGATCTATCCAAGAGCAAGAAGCGACACGAGAGGTACGACGTCTAGACGACCAGATTGGTACCATATACGCTTCATCATTGCGTTACCACCAACCGCTCGGCGACGAGCTAATAGCGCAATACTTGAAGCAGGGGCGGGGAGACCCGCCAGATAGAGCGCCTCGAAGACTCGACAAGGCGCTACCCCAGCGCGGCAACGCGCCTAATAACCGTCCTTCTCTACACATTCTCGGGCTAGTCGTTTTCGCTATTATATGGTTCGCGCTGGGGGCAGCAATCGGACACATGCGTCGTGGAGAAAACAGCACCGATGGGCAAACACATGGCCCATATTGGGACCCTCACGCTGTACTGCGTTTTGCAGCTCGCATCGTTGGATTATCCGGCGCTCACGGCTGCTACGGCCTCTTTCCCCAACCGTGCCCGTTCACGCCTCTGTGGCTTTACCAATCTGCTACTCGCCATTCTTCTTGACACACCAGCGCTTGGGACTGCGATCTAGGACTTCACCTAGAAGCTTGTTTCCCAGTGATGAAGCGGCTGGAGCAGCAGCCCGAAAGTACGACTTCAACGGGCAGTGGCTCCCCCGCAAACGCTGGCTGGGTCGTTATCCACCGTTTTCTGGATTGTTCCTTCTGGTTGGCTTGCCGAATATACCGCCTAGGCGCATCAGGAAAATTGTTACAGGCTGTTTGGAGACTTAGAGAGCCGACGGGAGGCCCCAGTTGAGTTCTTCCCATGTCCGACTGCTCGTTCGATGTCGCGGAGGACAGAAACCATTTCTCCCGCACCCTTCCCGTCTCCCTCACTTATCTTTCCACCTTCCCTCCCCATTCCTCCCTGCTCGCTCTCCTCTCCTTTGATCAAGCAGGGGTCGCGTGTCGCTTAAGAAACACGCGGCGTCAAGGTCGGCGCGCTGACGGTGTGGTGGCTGTTATGGTACTACATCCGGGTCCTCAAGGTCGTGGAGGCGAGATTTGGGACGGACAATCGGTGATTCAAAGATGGGGTCCTGAGGGATGGTCCTAAGGACGAGCTGCCTCAAACAATCTAAATTCACCATTGGATCCCGTCCTATTCTTAGGACCCCATCCTTTAGGACACCATCTTTGAACCAGCGATATAGTGCGAGGGGAAAGGCGGGGTGTTTGGGGCAGGTGAGGGGGAAGCAGAGCGGGGACGGCCGGGGGGGCGGAGATACGGATGCAAGCGGCGAGGACGAGGAGGGGGGTCATATCGGATCAAGGACGGGGGAGGGAAGCGCGATTATGGAGGCGGCGGGGGGGATACCCGAACCCCAAGAAGACGACAATGTGACGGGGACGAGGATGATGATGATGATGATGATGAGGAGGAGGAGGAGGAGGAGGAGGAGGAGGAGGAGGAGGAGGAGGAGGGAGGAGGAGGAGGAGGAGGAGGAGGACGGCAACTGGTTTCTCAAGGTCCCTGAGACGGACGATGGGGGCGCGCGGGCGCACAGACCGTGCTCGCTTTAGAAGGAAGAGGAGCGTATGGAGTGGTATTTGAACGAGTGAGTGAGGGAAGACTGGAACTCGAGGGAGGATGCATATAATGATGATGGTGGTGATGAGCATGTTTAGAGTGATGGTGATGCTGATGATGGTGTGATGAGCATGTTTAAAGTGATTGGTGATGCTGATGATGCTGCTGTTGATGATGATAAGTATGATTAGTATGATGATGTTTATGATGATGGTGATGATGATGATGACGATGATGATGATTATGATGATGATGTTGGTGGCAGCGATACGGACAACGACGACGACAATGATGCGTATTAGTACGGCGGTGGTGGGTACGAGAATAGATGGCGCACGCTGGGACGGTGATGATGGAAATGATAATGAGTGTTGGTAGTAGTGGTGGTCATGGTAGTGGCAGTGGTGAATGCATGCGTAGGTGTTGCAATCGTGGCCGCTATCGCAGTTCCAGCAGCAGTTGTTTCGGACACGTGTGCATTGCCCGATGATTCATGTAACGCGATGGGGTTGACGCAGAAGACGAAAGGGGCGATTCGAAACCAACGAGTGAGCGGGATGATGATGCGGAGGGGTGGGATTGGTGTGTGTGTGTGTGCGTGTGAATATGTGCGTGTACGTTTCGCGCGCGTACATGTGCATGTGCGTGTTTGTGTGTGTGCGCGCGCGTGTGCCTCTGTGATCGTCCGTCTGTGTTGTATATGTGTGTGTGCATTTGCACGTCGATTTTTTCATGCAATCGTATGTATTTCCAAGTTCTCGCTTAGATGGTTCTTACCCGGCGTGCTAAACGGTTGCGTTTGTCAAAGCGCAGCACCTCCCGTTACAGACCGCAGCAAAACGTTGCGGATTTGGGCATGAATTCACCTCACCACGCGGATTGTCACGCGTATTTCTCAAAAGTGTGTGTGTGTGTGCTTGTGTTTGTGTGTTGTGCTTGTGTTTGTGTGTTTGTGTGTGTTTGTGTGTGTGCGTGTATGTGCGTGTACGTGCGTGTATGTGCGTGTGTGCGTGTGTATGTGTGCGTGAGTGTGTGCGTGTGTGTGAGTGTGTGTGTGCGTGTGCGTGTCGGCGTGTGTGCGTGTGTGCGTGTGTTCGTGTGTGCGTGTGTGTGCGTGTGTGCGTGTGTGTGTACCTGTCTGTTTGTCTGTCTGTCTGTCTGCGACGGGTCCCGCGGCCGCGGGGGCCGCCTGGCTGAAGTTGGTGCGCGTGTGGCTGCCGGGGGAACACGCGTGTATGGAACGGAGTGACGCGTCATGGAAGGAATCGACGCAGGGGCGTATAGGGATAAGGGAGGAGGATGAGGAGGAGGATCAACATGAGGACGCTGATGTTATGAAGGGGGGAGGGGCTGGAAGAGCAGGAAGGAACAATCGCACCACAGAGTCCCTTCCCCAATTTGCAAGGGGGAAGTCATTATTTGGTTGCCAACGTTTGCGCGCACATGATTTCCGACCAAGCTGTTGCTTTGAGCGTTTGTCTTTTCGCTGTTATACCGGGAGGGGGGGGGGATAGGGACAGGGACGTCTTTGCCACCCACCTGACCCCTTGTCTGTCCCTTTGATTAGGTCGTGCATGTGAAGGAATCTTGTCCAAGTGCACCGCAATTCAATGTACCGAGCTCACGGGGTGGTCAAGGCGACGCGTTCCTCCTGCTGCTTCCTCTGGCCGCCTCCTTGCAGATGCTTTGCTTAACAGTATGGCCTACGGCATTATGCCCAGACGAAAGAAGCGAAGGGGAAGGGCTGGAGGGAGAAGAACGGAGAGATTGGGGACTAAGGAAGAGGAATCTGACGTGGGGATCGCTAGTAGTCATACTAGAAGTAGTAGAGGTGCAGGAGGTAGAGGTAGAGGCAGCGGTTGAGTAGGAATTAGAGGCCGAGGTACAGGGACGGGTAGAGGTAGAGGCATACGTACATGAAAACATGTTCGTATATGTAGTAAGAGTCGTAGTAGTAGTAGTAGTAGTAGTAGTAATAGTAGTAGTAGTAGTAGTAGTAGTGGTAGTAGTCGTAGTAGTAGTAGTAGTAGTAGTAGTAGTAATAATAATAGTAGTAGTAGTAGTCGTAGTAGTAGTAGTAGTAGTAGTAGTCGTCGTAGTAGTAGTAGTAGTAGTAGTAGTAGTAGTAGTGGTAGTAGTAATAGTAGCAGTAGTAGTAGTAGTAATCGTAGTCGTAGTCGTAGTCGTAGTAGTAGTAGTAGTAGTAGTAGTAGTAGTAGTAGTAGTAGTAGTAGTAGTAGTAGTAGTAGTGGTGGTGGTAGCAGCAGTCGCAGTCGCAGTAGTAGAAATAATAGTAGCAGTATTAGTAATAGTAGTAGTGGTAGTAGCAGCAGCAGTAGTAGTAGTAGTACTAGCCGTACCAGCAGTAATAGTCGTCGTCGTTGTCGCCGTCGTAGTACTAGTTGTAGCAATAGTAGAAGCAGTATCAGTAGTAATAGACGCAGCAAGAGTCGTGGTAGTGGCGGTGGTGGGGGCGGTGGTCGTAGTAGTAGTAGTAGTAGCAGCAGCAGTAGCAGTAGCAGTAGCAGCAGTAGTAGCAGTAGTAGTACTACTACTACTACTAGTAATACTACTAGCTGCAGTAGTAGCAGTCGTAGTCGTAGTAGTAGTCGTAGTGGTCGTCGATGTCGTAGTCGGAGTCGTAGTTTTAGTACTTGTAATAGCAGTACTAGTAGCCGTAGTAGTAGTAGTGTAGTAGCAGTAGTACGAGTGGTTCTAGCAGTAGTCGTAGTAGTAGTAGTAGTAGTAGTAGTAGTAGTAGTAGTAGTAGTCGCAACAGCAGTAGCAGCGGTAGTTGTAGTCGCATTAGTACTGGTAGTAGTAGTAGTAGTAGTAGTAGTAGTAGTAGTAGTAGTAGTAGTAGCAGTAATAGCCGTAGTAGTAGTAGTAGTAGTAGTAGCAGTCCTAGTCGGAGTTGTAGTCGTGTCGCAGTCGTAATCGTAGGCGTAGTCGTAGTAGTAGTCGTAGTCGTAGCGGTCGCGGTCGTAGTCGTAGTAGCCGTCGTTCGTAGTGGTAGTAGTAGTCGTAGTAGTAGTTGTTGTAGTAGTCGTAGCATTGGTAGTAGCCGTATACGTTGTCGTAGTAGTTGTAGTAGTTGTCGTGTAGTAGTCGTAGTAGCAGTAGTAGTACTAGTCGTAGTAGTAGTAGTAGTAGCAGTAGTAGTAGTAGTAGCAGTAGTAGTTGTAGTAGTAGTAGTTGTAGTAGTAGTAGTAGTCGTCGTAGTAGTAGTAGTCGTAGTAGTAGTAGTAGTAGTAGTAGTAGTAGTAGTAGTAGTAGTAGTAGTTCGGGTGGCCTTACTCTGTTTGCCCAATGTATTCCTTGGAAGAAAGGAGGGGTATGTGGTGGGGATCCTGAGGGAAGAACCGCCGCGCCCGAAAAGCACGCCATTGTCATACGAAAATCATGCGATTACCATGCGAACACCATACGATTACTCTACGAAAGCCATACGATCACCATACGATTACTAAACGAAAACCACAAGGTTACCATGCGACAACCAAAAGGCTACAATGCGAACGCCACACGACTACAATACGAAAACCATGCTATTTGGCATGCGACAACCATGCGATTACCATACGAAAGCCATACGGTCACCATACGAAAGCCGTACGATTACCATACGAAAACCATACGGCTACCATGCAACAGCCATCCGAATACCGTACGAGCACCATACGACTACCATGCGAAAACCATAAGATTACACTGTGACAGCCAGTGGGAAGCCATAAGAGTACCATGCGAAAGCAATACGCCTGTCATATGAAAACCATGCGTTCGCCATACGAAAGCCTTACGATTACCATACGGTGGCTATAACATTGCCATACGCATACCATACGATTACATGCGAAAACCATACGAACACCATGCGAACACCAAAACCTTACCATATGAACGCCGCCCGTAAACCACACGATTACCATGCGGGAGTCATACGAACACCATGCAATTACCATGCGAAAGCCATGCGAAAACCAAGCCGCACGATTACCATTCGAAAACCATAGGGCTACCACGCAATAGCCATGCGAACACATTGCGAAAGCCAGGTGCAAACCATGGTACTACATTGCGGCAACCATGCGATTACCATGCGAAAACATACGAAACCATAAGATCACCATGCAACAACCACAGGATTACCATACGAAGACTACAACGTTACCGTACGAGGACCATACGGAAACCATAAGGCCACCACGCGAAAGCCATACGACGACCCTAAGATGACCGTGCGAACGCCATGCGAACACCATGCGGCTACCACGCGAAACCCACAAGATTGCCATGCGAACGCCATAAGATTACCAGACGCAAAGCCACAGGGCGACCATGCGAAAGCTACAGGGTTACCATGCGAAAACCGTACGGCTGCCATGCAAAAACCATACGACTACCACACGAAAGCCATAAGAGTACCATGCCGTGCGGAAAATATGCGATTATCTTACAGAAAAACCATATTTCCGCCATGCGAAAACCATAAGATCACCATGCGAAAACCATACGGTCATCAAGCGGCATCCATATGGCTACCATGCGAAAAGCCATAGGAGTACCATGTGAACGCCATGCGAGTAGCATGCGAAATCCATGTGCAAACCGCACGGACAAACAAATCAAACACCAGACGACCATGCGAAACACATGTCACTACCATGCGAACACCATGCGAGAACAAACCGAAAACCATGCGGCTGGCATGCGACAGCCATGCGATTACCACGCGAAAACCTTGCGGCTAGCAGACGAAAGCCATCTGATTACAATGCGAAAATCGTAAGGTTACCATGCGAAACCCGCACGGCTATCATGCGACATCCACAATATTACCATGCGCAAGTGAGAGTAGCCCATGCAAGCCATAAGATCACCATGCGAAAACCACAAGAGTACCATGCGAAATCCGTAATATTACCATGTGAGAACCACCCGGTTGCCATGCGAAAGCAATGACATTACCTCGCGGAAGCCGTAAGATTACCATGCGAAGACCTTGCGACTGCCATGCGAAAGCCACAAGAGTACCACGCGAACACCATAAGATTACCATGCGAAAGCCATGCGGTTGCCATATGAAAACCCTGCAGCTATCCAGCGAAGACCATGCGGTCACCGTGCGCAAACCACAAGATCACCATGTGAAAGCCATGCCCTTACCATGCGAAAGCCAAACGGTTGCCATATAAAACCACCGTATTATCGCGCGACAGCCGTGCGAATACCTTGCGAAAGCCACGAGATTACCTCGCGAAGGCTATGCGAGTACCGCGCGAACGCCATAGGATTACCACGCGAAAAACATGCGGCTACAATGCGAAAACCACGCGGTGACCATGCGACAGCCACGCGATTACCACGCGACAACCTTAAGATCACCATGTGAAAATCATCAGGCTACAATGCGAAAACATAAGAGTATCATGCAAACGCCATGCGACAACCATGAGGTCACCATGCGAAAACCACACGATTACCATTATATTACCTTGCGAAATCCATTCGACAACCATGCGGGGGCCACAAGGTTACAATTCGAAAGCCATGAGATTACCAGGCGAACACCATGATATTACCATGCGAATTACATGCGAACACAATAGAATTACCATGCGAAGATCATCATGCGACTTCCCTTCGAAAGCCGTGCTATGACCATGCGAAAACCATGAGACTACCTTGCGATTGCCACTGCGAAAACCATAGGATTACCATGCGAAAGCAATGCGAACACCATAAGATTAACATTCGGAAACCTCGCGGAAACCCTGCAATGATCCGACGCAAACCACGCGATTCCCATGCGAACGCTATAAGACTACCATGCGAAGACCATGCGATTACCATAACATTACCGTGCGAAACCCATTCGAACACAATGCGGTTACCACGCGAACGCCATGAGGTTACAATGCGAGAACCACGAGATTACTATGCGAAAACCATGCAAACCTATAATACTACCATGCGAAAGCCGTGCGAACTCAATAGAATTACCATGCGAAGATCATCGTGCGATTTCCTTGCGAAAGCCGCACAATGACCAGGCGAAAACCATGGGACTACCTTGCGACAACCATTGCGAATACCATAAGACTACCATGCGAAAGCAATGCGAGATCCAGAAGATTAACATTCGAAAACCACGCGAAGACCGTGCAATTACCCCGCGAAGACCATGCGATTACCGCGCAAAAGTTATGAGAGCACCATGCGAAAACCATACGATTACGATTCGGAATCTATACGAGTACTGGACGAAGACCATAATATTACCAGGCGAAAACCATACGGTCACCATGTAAAAAAACCATACGTGTACCATTTGACAATCATAAGAGTATCATGTGCAACCCATTAGAGTACCATGCGACAACCATACTGTTACCATGCGAAAACCATAAGACGACCATGCGAAAGCCATACAGATGACCATTCGCAAACCCTGCGATTGCCATATGAAAACCTTGCGATTACCACGCGGAAACCATAGAAGTACATGCGAAAACCACAAGATTACCATGCGAAAGCCATGCGATTACCACACGAAAGCAATACGATTACCATACCAATCGTCATATTTCCAAATGAAACCATCCGGTTACAATATCAAACCCATAATCTTACCACACGATCGCCACAAGATTACCATACGAAAGCCGCATTATTACCATATCAAAACCATAATATTACCATTACCAGGACGCACAGGATGGCCTCCAGGACCCCAGGAAGGCCTCCAGGACGCCAGGCCTCCAGGACGCCCAAGCCCACAACGGCCCCAGACCACCGGGAACCCAAAGGAATCCCAGAGGCTCCCCGGGGCGAACAGAGCAAGGTCAACCCTCGCAATAAGCAGTACTATTATTATTCCACGTAGTAGTAGTAGTAGTTGTAGCAGCAGCAGCCGCAGTAGTAGTAGTGGTAGTAGTAGTGGTAGTAGCAGAAGTAGTAGTAGCAGTCGGAGTAGTAGTAGTAGCAGTAGTAGTCGTAGTAGTAGTAGTAGTAGTAGTAGTAGGAGTA
>CAUYUJ010020721.1:35000-100000 GCA_963575745.1 Prorocentrum cordatum | reverse complement strand
CACGACCATTTCGAGCCGCCTTGAGGCTCTCTGGGGCCCCCGGGAAGCTTAAGAGGCCAAACTCAATCATTGTTTTCTGGTTTGGGTATGTCTTTGCTCCCAACCATCCTGTGGTGTTGGGTCCTCGTTTTGAAGAGACAGTCCCCGCGTTCCCTCCTTCCTTCCTCCCCCTCCTCCCTCCTCCTTGCGTTTCACACATCCAGTGCACCGCTTCGTGGCCTCATAGGGAGCTCCACCGAAGCCCCAGTGGGACCGTCCAGGACGCATGAGTTTGGCATTTTCACCCACCCAGTACAGCGTTTCGTGGCCCCATAGGGAGCTCCACCGAAACCCCCAGTGGGACCGTCCAGGGCGCATGAGTTTGGCATTTTCACCCACTCAGTACAGCGCTTCGTGGCCCCATAGGGAGCTCCACCGTCCGAGACGCATGAGTTTGGCATTATCACCCGCCCAGTACAGCGCTTCGTGGCCCCGTAGGGACTCAACGAAGCCCCCAGTGGGACCGTCCGCATGCGTCCCGGAAATCCAATTTGGCAGTTTCACCCACCCAGTACAGCGCTTCGTGGCCCCATAGGGAGCTCTTCCGAACCCCCTAGTGGGACCGCCTGCATGCGTCCCACACACACACACACACACAATTTGGCATTTTCACCCACCCAATACAGCGCTTCGTGGCCCCATAGGGAGTTCCACCGACGCCCCCAGTGGGAGCGCCCGCATTCGTCCCACACGCACAATTTGGCATGTTCACCCACCCAGTACAGCGCTTCGTGGCCCCACAGAGAGCTCCACCGGCGGCCCCAGTGCTACCGCCCGCATGCGTTCCCCCCCACCCAGTGCAGCGCTTCGTGGCGTCATAGGGAGTTTCACCGAAGAAGGTATGTATAATTACGGTACCCACAACTGCATATGGTTGGGTCTTTCGCCAGGCGAAACTGTGAATCGGCACTTCGGCGGGAATACTGGGGATGGTTAAGGGGGGTAGACTTGCAAACGGCAACAACACAATGTGTTGCAATTGGGATCCCGTGGCGCATCGTGACTTGACCTGTGCACCACACACCCGTCCTTTCGGACTGCCGCGACGCTCGTTGCAGTTCGGACGTGGATATATGTTCCCCAGTCCAGGACACTGAATTTCTCGGTCCTCAGAAGGCGGTGAAGATGGCTGCGTATGTATCTCTATATGTGCAAATTACCCCAGCAGTTGTCATTCTTAAGGGGTGCTCATTCGTGTTCTAGGGCTTTCTGGCGGCTATGTCGTCGCCGTCCCCGCCCCGTCGCCGCCTCGTCGCTTCCCGTCGTCTGGGCCAGCCCGGCGGCTATGTCGTCGCCGTCGCCGTCCCGTCGCCACGCCGTCGCCGCGTACGTTGATTGCACAACATAGATGCACCACATAGATGTACCTTTCTACTAGGAGAATGAGCTGTACCCCCAGGGTTTTTCTACGCCCCCTGGGACACGGCAATTTTCTGATGCTTCTGCCTCATTGTTCGCTCCACATAAGATCTCATACCATCCCAGGGAGTCCCCTTATCGCCACTCCCCGCATCCCTGTCAAATATTGTGCGTGCTCGTATATCAAAGCAACAGCTTTCAACACTCCCTTGCAAACCAATGGACACAGTCCACGCGCGCGCGTCGTCGCGCGCGCATGTCGCCATCCATCCCAACCCCCAGGTTTCGGACGGATGTCAACGTCGAGGTTAATGTAGGGTCCGGAATTACTCCCCCCCCCCCTGACCTCTCCCGGGGGGGGGGATAGCGCCCCCGGCAGGGAGTATTTTATTATTCTTCGCCGCCGCCGCCGCCGCCGTCGTCGTCGTCGTCGTCGTCGTCGTCGTCGTCGTCGTCGTCGTCGTCGTCGTCGCCTTCGGTATTGCCCGACTGTGTCGTCAGTCGTCGTCGTCGTCGATTGTTGCGGGTGCTTCCGATATTATTTGTCCGACATTTGCCCGATATTGTCATCCCGAGCCAGGTGTTTCGGAATCTTCCGTGTCGTCAGAGGCATCGTCCGAGGAGCATGGATATTGTTAACTCGTTTCAATTCGTTTGCTCTGTGCAGTGAGGACCGCACGCAGCCAGCACATCAGAAGAAAAATAATCAGCATAAGCAGCCCGCAATCTGAAACGGCACGGCCGCGCACCGAACACAGGTTAGAAGAAAATAATAAGAACTACGAATTTGCAATCTAAAACGGCACGGCCGCGTACCGAGCACCCAAGCAAAAAACGATAGCAAGCGCACACAAATAAATATGATCATTACGAATATGCAATCTAAAACACCCAGCGCACAAGAAGAAAAGCATAATAATGAGTAATTTGCAATCTGAAACGGCGCGACCGCGCACAAAGCGCACCAGAGAAACAAATATTCAGAATTTACATTCTGAAAGGGCAAGGCCGCGCACCCTGCACACGAGAAAAAATCATTGGGCCGTGCCGTTTCAGATTGCAAACCGCCAGTTCTGATGATTTTCTTCTGGTTTGTTTGGTGCACGGCTCTGCCGTTTCAGATTGCAAATTGTTAATTATTTTGCATTTCTTTTGCTGTGTTGGGTGCGCGGCTGTGCCGTTCCAGATTGCAATCTCTTAATTATTATTCTTGTCTTCTGATATGCCGGGTGCGCGGCCGTGCCGTTTCAGAATGTATATTGTTCCGTCATCCTTTTTTTTGGTGCATTGCATGCGCGGCCGCGCCCTTGCAGATTGCAATTTGTTAATTCTTATATGTTTCTTCTCTTGTGTTGCGCGGCCATATTGTTTCAGAATGTAAATTTTTAAGTATTATCCTTTTCTTCTGGTGTGTTCGGTGCGCAACCGTGCCGTTTCAGATTGCAAACTGCTAATTCTTATTTTTTTCCTGGTGTGCTGGGTGTGCGGCCGTGTCGTTTTAGATTGGATACGGGTAATTGTTATCTTTTCTCACATCCGTCACGTACACGTTTGCCCGCATTGTTCAGAGTGGTGTTCCTTACGTTTACGTGGTTTCGGCTTATGTTGTTTACACTCACGTCTCACGTTGTTTGTACCCGCGTTGTTCGTGTTCAGAATTGTTTCTCGTCTCAAATTCTTGTTCGCAAGAAGTCGTCTGTCATCTGAATCCGTCGCTCGTTTATCATGTCAAGTCATTTTTGATCCGAAAGCGTACGGACGCTATTCTTCGTCCTTGACGGTCGCGCGGGTCGTCGGCGATTTCCCAGCGCCAGAACATGTATTATTCTTCGCCCAAAGGAGGTTTTTTAATTCTTGATCCTACATTACTGGCCACATAATAAATACGCTGCCGAGGAACCCCACATACTTATATTATGGCTGGAGTGATGATAGCTGAAGTGGAGCATGTAAGAATGATGTTGGTGGCCGTTGCCACCCCCTGCGCACCCCTTATTTTGTCCAGAAAGTCCCACGCTTGCTATGCCCTGGACGACCGTCGTGCGTAGCGGCCGCGGTGAGGGACCACCCCCTGCGCACCCCCTATAGTGTCGAGAAAGTGCCACACCTGCTATGCCCTGGACGACCGTTGTGCATAGCGGCCGCGGTGAGGGACCAGCCCCTGCGCACCCCCTATGGTGTCGAGAAAGTGCCACACCTGCTATGCCCTGGACGACGGTCTCGAATAGCGGCCGCGCTCGGGGACCACCCCCTGCGCACCCCCTATGCAATTGAGAAAGTGCCACGCCTACTATGCCCTGGACGACCGTCTCGGATAGCGGCCGCGCTCAGGGACCACCCCCTGCGCACCCCCTATGGAATCGAGAAAGTGCCACGCCTACTATGCCCTGGACGACCGTCTCGGATAGCGGCCGCGCTCAGGGACCACCCCCTGCGCACCCCCTATGGTGTCGAGAAAGTGCCACGCCTGCTATGCCCTGGACGACCGTCTCGGATAGCGGCCGCGCTCAGGGACCACCCCCTGCGCACCCCCTACGTGTCGAGAAAGTGCCACGCCTGCTCTGCCCTGGACGACCGGCGCGGATAGGGGGACCACCCCGTGCGCACCCCCTATGGTGTCGAGAAACTGCCACGCCTGCTACGGCCTGGACGACCGGCGCGGATAGGGGGACCACCCCCTGCGCACCCACTATGGTGTCGAGAAACTGCCACGCCTGCTACGGCCTGGACGACCGGCGCGGATAGGGGGACCACCCCTGCGCACCCCCTATGGTGTCGAGAAACTGCCACGCCTGCTACGGCCTGGACGACCGGCGCGGATAGGGGGACCACCCCCTGCGCACCCCCTATGGTGTCGAGAAATGCCACGCCTGCTACGGCCTGGACGAATTGCCACGCCTGCTACGGCCTGGACGACCGGCGCGGATAGGGGGACCACCCCGTGCGCACCCCCTATGGCGTCGAGAAACTGCCACGCCTGCTACGGCCTGGACGACCGGCGCGGATAGGGGGACCACCCCGTGCGCACCCCCTATGGTGTCGAGAAACTGCCACGCCTGCTACGGCCTGGACGACCGGCGCGGATAGGGGGACCACCCCCTGCGCACCCCTATGGTGTCGAGAAACTGCCACGCCTGCTACGGCCTGGACGACCGGCGCGGATAGGGGGACCACCCCGTGCGCACCCCTATGGCGTCGAGAAACTGCCACGCCTGCTACGGCCTGGACGACCGGCGCGGATAGGGGGACCACCCCGTGCGCACCCCCTATGGTGTCGAGAAACTGCCACTGCTCGGCCTGGACGACCGGCGCGGATAGGGGGACCACGCACCCCCTATGGGTCCTGGAGACCTGATAGGGGGACCACGACCGTCTGCCAGCTATCTGGACCATGCGTGTCGAGAAACTACGCCTGGCCTGGACGACCGGCGCGGATAGGGGGCCTGCGCACCCCCTATGGTGTCGAGAAATGCCACGCCTGCTACGGCCTGGACGACCGGCGCGGATAGGGGGACCACCCCGTGCGCACCCCCTATGGCGTCGAGAAACTGCCACGCCTGCTACGGCCTGGACGACCGGCGCGGATAGGAGGACCACCCCGTGCGCACCCCCTATGGTATCGAGAAAGTGCTACGCCTGCTACGGCCTGGACGACCGGCGCGGATAGGGGGACCACCCCCGTGCTCACCCCCTATGGTATCGAGAAAGTGCCACGCCTGCTACGGCCTGGACGACCGGCGCGGATAGGGGGACCACCCCGTGCGCACACCCTATGGTGTCGAGAAACTGCCACGCCTGCTGCGGCCTGGACGACCGGCGCGGATAGGGGGACCACCCCGTGCGCACCCATTATGGCGTCGAGAAACTGCCACGCCTGGTACGGCCTGGACGACCGGCGCGGATAGGGGGACCACCCCCTGCGCACCCCCCATGGTATCGAGACAGTGCCACGCCTGCTACGGCCTGGACGACCGAGCTGAGCTGTGCTGTGCTGAGCTGAGCTGTGCTGAGCTGTGCTGAGCAGTGCTGTGCTGTGCTGTGCTGTACTGTGCTGTGCTGTGCTGTGCTGAGCTGCGCTGTGCTGTGCTGAGCTGAACTGAGCTGAGCTGTGCTGGGCTATGCTGAGCAGTGCTGTGCTGTGCTGTGCTGTGCTGTGCTGTGCTGAGCTGAGCTGTGCTGTGCTGTGCTGAGCTGAGCTGAGCTGAGCTGAGCTGTGCTGAGCTATGCTGAGCAGTGCTGTGCTGTGCTGTGCTGTGCGAGAAGGAGAAGGGGAGGGGGGAGGTGTGAGACGCGGGTGCGGCGCGGCAGGGAAGAAAACCAGAAACCCACGAAACATGTGGGGAATAACAAAAACAATGAAGCTTCTACTTCAGATTTCAACACGAATCTGCGCGCGCGCTCTTTCGAGTGCTTTGGGCAACCGTCGGCTGTTAGGTATAGTTGTTTTCGGTGACAACAAAACACACGCGGGCCTCTCGCGTGCGCGTGTCGGTATCATTCGGACGCCCTTGCGCGCTTGCTGGGGGGGGGGCGCCTTGCCTGCCAAATGATCATGCGGGCTCTTTATGCGCGTCGGCCGCACGTGCATGTCGAAGTCCTGTCAAAGCCTTCATCGGCGGCACGTGGATTTCATCATCGTCACCCGCGTGACCAACATCGGCGCCGCCATTGGCCTTGCCGTCGTCATCGCTACTATCATCATCGTTTCTGCCGTTGCCGACGTCACCATGACTCCGCGTCTGCCCGACTCACTGACTCGCTTCAGGTCCGCGCGCCGCTGGGACTTTCCTGCATTCGTGCCGCGTCTGACGATGATTGATTGGATCGCTTCCCTCATTCCGCGGGCCAGTACTGTATCCCTGGTCCGCTTATTGTTTGCTCGTGGCGGCTGGGAAATTGCACGGCGGCGGTAGTTGGTTCTGTCAGTTGGCAGGCGGAGGTAGAGAGAAACGAGGAGGAGGAGGAGGAGGAGGAAGCTTCTCGATGGGTTGTTGGGGCATTCTTGGAGCCAAACAGGGTCGTGGACAAGAGGCTTCTTTGGGAGGCTTCGTGGGGTCTCTTGGGAGGCCTCTCGGGAGTCTCCGAGACGCATTTTGAGCCCCCTTGAAGCCTCTTGGGGGCCGTTGGGGAGCCCCTTGGAGTCTCTTGGGGCCTCTTGGAAGCGTTTCGGGACTTCTTGGGGATTTCTCGTGGCGTCTGGGGGGATCTTGCAGGCTTCTGTGGACCTCGTGGGGTCTCTTTGGAGCATCATGGGGCCTCTTGGGGGACCCTTTGGGGGCTTTCTGGCTTTTTCTTGGGGGCTCCCAGGGGCCGCTTAGGGGGTTCTCGCGCTTGGGAGCCTCCTGGCCCGTCTTGGGGCGTTCTTGGTGCTTCGCGGGTCGTTTTGGAGACCAAATGCGAGTATGTATGTTACAAAGGTACGTTTTCCAACAAGGAAATGCGACCAATTCCTTCTGGAGGCCCTCTCGAGGGCCCTCTTGGAGATCTTTTGGGCCGTCTTGAGGCGATCTTGGGCTGTCTTGAAGCGCTCTTGGGCCGTCTTTGTTCCTGTTCGGGCTATCTTGAAGCCATTTCGGGCCGTCTTGGAGCGTTATTGGCCTGAGGCCGTGGGGCATGCCACCTGCTTGCACCTCCTCTTGACGGTTCAAGAAGTTTTGACGACGACCCTTTCAAGAGTTAGCATGTCCTGCCTATCTGCCTGGCTAGATCTTAAGCTCGTGCGAAGCGCGGGCGTGGTTATAGTGCTATGATAATGGGAAAAAATGGGGGAGAGGAATGATGAGGATGAAGCGGCTGATTCGAGGGTGGGTGGAGGTGGACAAGAAGATGGGGGCATGTGGACAAGAAGGATGAGGAGAAGGAAGTGGTTCTTGCCGATGGTGATGATGTGATGTTGCTATGTAGCGGCGAGGACGGCTAGCTACTGCTAGTAAAGATATTGGCGAGCATGATTGTTGTTGGTTATGGAGTCGGTGATGAATGGCCACATAACAAGTATGCGGCTCCCAGGAGGTCGAGCAAAGCGACGAACTGCCTTGCAACTTCGACGACAGCATCTCGTATTCGAAGATGCTGTTTATCTACTTCCATTGGTTGGGACGGGGTGAGTTGATGAGAGGGGGTGATGGAGGGCGGCACGAGTGAGGCTTGGTTAGGGACATGGGCGAGGAAGTGGAGGCGGGAGCTGGATCGGGAGGACGAGGGAAGATCGAGGAGGACGGTTGGAGGGGCGCACTGGGACGGGGTCGGGGAGTGGGAGGGGAACGTGGAAGGAGGATGGGAGGGCGGACAGAGGCTGACAGCGGTGATCCAGCGCAAGGATGTGTCCGCCACCGTGCCTCGAGGCTCGAGCTGGAGGGTCCCCAGCTCCTTCGGGTCCTCAGTCCTCGTTCCCAGGGATTCTTTGAGGGGCCGACCGCCTGGAGTTCTGGGCGATCCCGTTGCCTTGTCGCATGCTTGCTGGGGCCCAATGCAAGGGCGCCCTCGAGGGCGCGAAGTTATTCGCGCTTCGCGCTTCGCGGTCCTCGTTCCTTCTCCCCCTCCTCCTCGTCCTCCTATTCTCCCTTTGGGAGGGCGGCGCGAGAGCGCGAAGTTATTCGCGCTTCGCGCTTCGCGCAGCGCGAAGCGCGAAGTTGGGAGCCCTAGCCAATGGTGCCCTGGGACGGTGCAAAGGGTCGCCCCGAGTCGCCCAGAGGTCGCTTCAAGATCGCTCCGAGTCGCCCATTGGGGCCTCCAGGCCGCCCACGAGGCCCAACACACGCCCTTAGATGTCAATCTTTGGTCGTGAGGTCCATTTGCGTTTCGCCTCGCTCCAATACCGCTCCAACACGCCCAACATGGCCTCCAGGCCGCCCAGGAGGCCCCCCACACGTCCTGAGGCATGAACAGTTGGTCGTGCGGTCAAAACTTCTTCGCGATCTCAGACTGTCTCTGAACTCTTATCTGACCTAGCTCTGCACTCACACACAGCTTGCTATGCCCTCTCAGCTGTATCAATGCATAGACTATACATCTCGGCATGTCCCGTCAGCTAGGGGGCCTACACATCCAGAAGCACGGCTCGAGTCGCCAGAAACATATGTTGCAGGGCTACGACATGCGGGTGTCCTGCTTCACGTGATTGCACCAACGTTTATGAGATGTCCTGCCAAACGGACAGACGCAGACCTGGGTTGGCATATGTTCGACGGTTTGAACTGGTACCGTTTGCGTGCCCACAGGCGTCATTGTGAGCAAAGGCGTGGTGCGGTCCGTCAGATTGTCGTCGTAGGTCGCCCGTTGCAACACACATTGCAGACATACATCAGCATCACACTCATGTATAGCAACACTGCTGCCACCTTCCATGGGAACTCTCCACTGGACTCAGTCGTCGTAGTCTCCGTCGTAGCCTTCCGAGCTGGTTGCGACAAACGATCTGCAGTCATAAGTTTGGCATGGTCGCATCGACCATGGCATGTACCACCGCTTTGGGGTCCAAACGCACCTCCATGGGACATCGGCCCAGCTTCTTGCTGAACTTCTTAACCTTCATCGAGCCCGAGACCTTCGTCAACATACCAGCTGCGTTCTCCATTCTTGGGATGGTGTTGGGGGTAAGCAGCTGCCCATCGCAGATTCTTCTTGTAGCCACATGTGTCGTACGTCCAGGTGCTTCATACAACCACACCCGCAGCGATGCATGCAGGACTGCGCCACCAACTCGCCCGTGTAGCACAGCATTAGTATTATTCCTATGCCCACGCACTTCACCAGGTGCTGGATGCCCAGCGCCACTTTCATGATCGAGCTGCTGCTCATGATCTCCGACTCGCCTGGCGAGAGAGCGTGTCGATCTCCACTTCGGCTGTGTGAGCGCGTTCGGCATCCAGCTATCATGATAGCTCCTCCGTTCACGCCCTTCCTGCCTAACTCGTCGCATCCCGAATCTCCGTCACTGTAGGCGTTGATATTTGTCGGCACTTCGTCCGCTTGGTAGGAGTGTCTCGTGAGGGTTGGCACCCTTCAGATATCGAGTCAGCTTGATCAGCTGTCTCTTGGCCTTGTGGCCATGTTTCTTCAACTGCTGGCATAACCACCGAACCGCCGCCAAGAGATGTGAACGCCTCTTGGCTAATGTATCAGGTTGTACACCACCGTCCTATATTGCGTTGCGCCCGCCTCTGATCGTCGCTCTCCATGGTAGGTTTGTCGGTCTCTGGCGAGGTAGATGGGTTGCGTATCTCCGTTTCCATGCCGTCCAAATTTGTGTCGACGTTTTTGGTCTGGGCAATATAGTTGAGACCTCTACGTTTCCTCGCTCTCAGCTGGCCTCCGCAAGCTTGGAGCGTCCGTAACTATGTTATCGTCCAGCGATTCCTCAGTTCCACCAGCCACATCCATAGCCTACGCTGGTACTGACTCCGCTGTACCTGCCGCCACCACCCCTGGTTGAGACTCCGCCTCCACCAGCTGCGTGCTGGGCTCTGTCGTGAAGGTCACCTCCTGATCTCCAGGCGCCTGCGCCACCACTCGGCTCTGTACCTCGCGGGGTACTATGCGCACGAGAGCCGCTTGACGCCTGACTCAGGCTGCTCTCTCCAACGCAGCCCTTCTGCTTCCCGTTGAGCGCTCTGTCCAACTTCGCCTCGTCTGGTAGACGCCTCACTGCCCTGCCCGTCAGGTTCTCTGTCCGTGCGTCTAACCCATGCGCCCTTGATCCATGGCACGTTCAGTTTCTTGCGCACGTCCTCTGGCTGAATGGGAACTCTAATCATCGCAAGCTCTCCGAACGCCACGATTTTGGACGAGTGCGCGTGTCCTCTCAGATTTGGCAAACAGTCGCCTGGGTCCGCTCGCGCAACTGGCGCCGGTTGGGGACCCAAGCCGCGTGGCGAACCATCCATGGGAATAACACCTCTCCAGGCACAAACTCACGAGAAAGGCGAGCTCTCGACAGTTGGGTCGCAGGTCGATGGCAGCGCTTCACTGCGCCAGCTTGTGCATGTGCTGATCTCGCGATGGTCTGCTCCGTCGTCTTAACTGGCATCCGCTTCTGAGTTATGCAGTCTACCATGTTAACCAGACCTTTCTCGCTGCCGCTCCTGATAATCACGCCCGATGCATTGGAGTCCGAATACAGCGTGAAACTGCATCGTAAGGCTGTCTCCTCTTGTCCCTTCTCGAGCATTGCCGCCGCGCCTCCTGCCCCGCTGCCTGTGTCCCGCGCTGAATGATTTGACCGAGATCCGCTGGGTCTTCTCGCACCGCGAGTGCAAGCGAATCGGGTCGCCCCTTGGGTGCCATGCAACTCCCGCGCCATGCAGCTGCTGGGCAATGCGTCAAGTTGTGGCTGTCGGTGACGTGCTCAGCTGGGCTTCTTTGGATGGCTACCAGACTTGTTGTTGCAATCTGGCCAGGGCCCATCTCCGCGCCTGGTCGCGCGTTTTCCAGCTGTCGAGGCGTTGGTCGGATGCACTCAGGCCCTGCCGTCAGCGACGCATCAGGGCATCGCTGGCGCGCCGCTCGAGTTCGACTTCGATGCTCGTCGCAGTTGACTTGCGCCGCACTGTCGCCGTTGAGCAGGCTGCCGTTGATTCAGCCTTCGACGATCGCCACGTTTCCGTCGTGATGCACGGCTGCGACCATGAGGCTGTTCTTCTGTCGGTTGCTTCGCGTGCGCGTCCATCTTGAAATTGTAGAAAGAGGCGCCCGCGTGCCCGGCACCTGTGGCGGCCCGATGTAGAGTGGGCCTTCCACTTTTCCGTTGCAACTTGCCCATGGGAAGTACATATTTGGTCGTGCTTGAGACGCTCATCTGGATTTTGTTGGGATCGAGCCTGATCGCTGTCACGGATCACGTTGAAATATGTCATGTTCTTTTGCCGTGGCTCTTTCACGATCCGCTCTGGACGTCCCAGACTCTGGCCTTCTCTGAGTCGCGGTCATTGCACTGGCCGCCCCAGTAGAGGAACGTTCTCGACGGTCTCCGGCTTGAGGTCGGCGGCGTCGCCAGTCTCGCCCGCCCGCAACTCGTCCGCATCGCCGCTCTCCTCTGGGATGGTAGCGGGAACTCGCTGCCGCCGGGGGTCGTCCGCGCCCCGGGGCTTCTGGCGCCGCTCGCCACAGGGCCCCCGCGGGCGCGGCCAGTCCTCGCCGTCGGCTGAGATGTGCATGTCGCGCGTCGGTTTATTTGTTGCAGTCAGTCCTGCGATCGTCCTAGTCGCGGCAGTGCGGCGGCGGATGAGTATGGCGTCGATGTCGCTGACGCGATGGGCGTTCGCGATCTCGACCCTCCGCCGTTGGGCTTCCACGCTGCTGCGAAGATTCGATAAGATAGCACATTCTGTAACGCCGCTCATTGCAATGATTGCGAAAGGCGAAAGGGTTCCGATATCTATTCGATTTGGACATTGAGGTTTCTTTTGGCCCTGGTGCCCACGGCCAATGCAGTGCCCTCGCTGTTGCGGCCCGTATTGTTCTGGCCCTGGTTGCGCTTGCCGCCGCGACCTTGGTCAATGCGCTTCTCGTCATTGTGGCCCTGGTAGTTTTTGCCGTTGCCGTCGTCGCCCTTCCCATCCGCCCACCTATGCGACATCTCCGAAGCGCGTCGCCGTGCTCTCATCCTGCGCGGGGGCCGCCGAGGGAAGGGCCGAGCTTTTCCAATTAGTGCGGGGCAGGTTCCCATTCGCCACCCCGTAGCGTTGCGCGCTGAAGCTATCGCCAACCTGAGCAACGTGCGCACGCGAGCGCAAACGGACGCGGCCGCCCGAATTTCCGCTGCGGCGGGAGTTGGGCACCCGAGCGCCCCAGGCCGTTCTGGGCGCCGCCCCGAGCAACGCGGAGGTCGCATGCGCGCAGTGGTCGCCCTCGTTGGACATGCCCGCGATCCGCGCGCCCCCCCCTGCCCCCGGGGCGCCCAGCGACCGCGGGCGCCGCCCGCGCGCTCGCAGACCTCGCGGAAAAGAGCGACGCCAGCTTCTAGGGCGCCGCGCAGAGCGCCGGGAGATCCGTCTCACTTTGGGCGCCCGGGAACGCATCAACGATTGGCCGCCTCCCGTCCGCGCCGACGCGGCGACGCTCGAACGGCGACCCGCGCGAGCACGTCCGATTCGTCGCGCCGCTGGACTATTTCCACTGCTGCGTCGCTGTCGAGAGCGTCTGCGATTTGTGGTGGCGCGACTTCATGGGCGAGAGGTGGGCCGCGCTCGTTCGCTGTGTCGAGTTCCACCCGCAGCCGATGGAGCGCGCCCCCCTTGGTCCGGCAGGCCCCCGTCGCGAACTTCGGGGGCTGGCGATATCCACGATCTCCACATCCTCTCCCGCGAGATCCCCATGATCAGGGAGTTGGGAGTTGGAGCCCCCCGTCATCGAGGTTGCGCCCCCGTCCACCTACCTCGTGGACTTCCGTCGATCCTGGCGGCGGACGTCGCGCGCGTCTGGTTTTGGCCCGCCCGCGATTATCGGCGGGATTCATCGCAGCCCGGGCCATGGTGGCAAGACCCCCCGGGGCCGTGTCGATGCCCGATTCGGCCGCGAGACCTCGCGCTTGCAGCAGGGGCCCATGATGCGGCATGCCCGCCGGCTGCTACCAGCAGGCGTGCATTTCGTTTCCGAGGCCCCCTAGACTGGCCCAGGACCCCTCATCTCAGAGCTCAGCCACGCGGACGCACTTGGTCTGTGCCGGAGCCTTCTTCTCGAGCAGATCCACCCACCTCTCCACGACCACCATCGACTACACAGGGAGGCGCCGTATCTCGGAAGAGGTCGATTGGGCGGGACATGCAGGATTTTGCGGAGCGCATCAGTCGCGCATGACGCACATGCAGCTTGGCTATTTCGCGTTCACGGCTCGACCGCTACATCGAGCCCGCCGATTTGTTGTGCCGCCAGATCACCGTCGGAGTGGGCGACGGGGTTGTCGGCGCCTCCAACCACCGCCCCGTCTTCTTCGCCCGCCGCGCACCTCCTCCCAAGCCGGCGTCGGCCCGGCTGGTGCAGCCGCTGTTAACTGGCGTGGGCGGTGCCCAGCTGTTGCTCTGGGCCCCCATTCCCTCCGCGAGGAGCTGCGCTCTGTTAGCGCGGTTCGCCGTCTCGCACTTTCGCGGCAGGGGGTCCGCGACGCGTCGGAGTCTTGCGACGATGGCCGCGTCGACGCCCAGCGCGCCCCTTGCTCGGAGGACAAACTAGGGTGCGCCATGACATTCGTCCGCGCGCCCGCGCTTGTGCCCCCTGGCCCCGAACCCTTATGAACCCGCGCTGGGCGCCAGTCGCGGCCCCCTTCTGCTCGAGCCCACGCAATACGTCGATGAGCTCACGCGTTTGCGCGGGGAGCAGAGCGCTTGCGCGAGAGGCAGAGCGGCGTGACAGATGATGCGGCAGCGCAGACGCGCGGCCAACCTCCGACTGCAATTCCGCTTGCCCCCTGGCCGTGGCAAGTTCGCGCGGGCCGCGCTCGACGCGCGCGGGAAGCTGCGCGCTCGCCCCGACGAGATGGCGGCGGACTTCCGCGCACTTTGGAAGTTGGTCTTCCAGGCAGGGCCGACGGACGCGGCCCCGCGCCGCCGCTGGTCCGAGGGGGGCCTCCCTGCCAGCGCGGCCGCCGCCCAGCCCCCCGTGGGCTCGCCGCGTTGGCTGGCGCGCCGAGCGGACATTGGGGGGGCCGCCCAATCTTCGGGCCCCCCCCCTGGCCCCGACGGCGCCCCGGCTGAGGCGCGCCGCCAGCTGGGAGGCCCGGCCGTCGACAGTCTCTGCGAGGCCTTCGCCAGGTCGGCAGGCCCCATTGCAGCGCAACCATCTACCCGACTTCAACGATTCCCCCCTGCACCTCCCGCTGAAGAAGGCGTGCCAGGTCAGGCCCATCAGCGTCGTGATTTTCGACGGCCGGATTCCGGCGGACGCAGCGCGCTTCCGGCTGGAGGGGACATACTCCGAGTGGGTCTCGGAGGCCCAGCGCAGATTCATCGGCGGCCGCTCCTGCTGGGCCAACGTCCTGGACATATGCGGGCGACCTGGCACTCGTCGCGCAGGCCCTCCACAGGGCCCCCCCCCCGCTGGAGCGGCTCTTCCAAGAGTGCGAGCTGCTTTCCCGGCTGGGCTTACTTGGAGCAAGACTGCCATCGTTCCGCTTCGTCAGGTGGCGCCGGAGGAGCTCCGGGCCTCGGCGGCTGCGATTGCCCCGCGGCGGGGCGCCATGCGGATGGCGCGCTCGGCCGAGGAGTGCCTCCGAAGACGCACAGCAGCGCCAGGTGTTCGAGAATTACCTCCTCCGGGCGCCCCGGGGCGAAGTTGGTTGCGGCTTCAATCTGTCGCTCCTCGCAGCGCGCGCGCGTCGCGTCCGCGCTCGGCTTCGCGGCGAAGCTCTTCCCTCCTCCTGGGGCGGCGCGTGACCGAGTGCCAGGCTCTCGCGCGTCTCTCCCCTGGGCCGCGCTGCTTGTTCTCCGCAGATATCCTCAGCGACCCGAAGCCACTCGGATTCGCGGGCAGCCTCAAGGACATCGGACACCGAATTGTCCCATGCCGCCCGCTTCCGCGCGGCCGTCTAACAGGCGCGCCGCCATGGAGGGCGGCAGGTGGCCCGTCTTGCCCACCCCCAGCGAGAAGCCACGGCCGCGCCGGAGTTCCTGCGCCGGCGGGCTGCAGCACATTTTGTTCGCGATCGCGGCCGCCCGGCGCGCGGAGGCCGCCGTCGCCGACTTCGAACGTCTCGGTTGGGGCGCCGCCCGCGTCTGGGCCAGGGTGCTCGGCGCTGCGGACGTGCCGGCGGACGCGGGCGAACGGGGGGGGCGCTGCAAGGCCCGCTGGCAACGCACCAGCCTGGATATCTTGCAGAGCAGAAGGTGCCGACGGCAGTGCCCGGGCGCTTCTGGCCGCGACGTCTGGACTGGTGGTCGCTGGGTCTGTTCCCGCTGGGTCTGGGCCCTCGAGAGGTTGTGGGCTGCGGTCCCTCCTTGCGTCCGCGCCGCGCTGTTGCGGACGCGGTTCAAAGGGCGGTGCACCGGCCGTCGTTTCCAACGACGGCGCAGACGCATCTTCGGCTGCGCGCTGGAGGACTCTATCGAGCAGTGCTCGCGCTGTGCGGTCGCGCGCGCGTTCGCGCGGCGCCGGCCGGCGATCGCGTCGGCGGGGGACGGCCTCTCGCAGCCTTCCTCAGTTGAGCGGAAGATCGGGACAAATCGGAACCAGAGATTCTGGGAGAGTTCCAGAGAAAAATAGAACGCCGATTTGTGGAGCGCAGCGCGCGCATTCGAAGAAGTTCTCAGAGGGCTCGAGGAGCCTAAGTAACACATGGGCGCTCGATTAAACTGTTGAGGGCGGGCAGAAATTCTGGTGTGCACGAGCATTGTGAGCGAGTGCGCGGCTTGCACGGGGGCGCAGTCGGTTTGCGTTTCAGGGACTTGGGCGCTGGCCAACGCGCTGATGGGGGGCCCGAGAATGCGTCGCACATATTACGCCTGTGGCGCCATGGAGGCCGCATTTGCGGTTGCAGTTGGGCGGGCGCCCCGCCGCGCGCACCGTGGCGACAGCTCTCTTGGGCGCCCGCCCGCCGCTGTGGACGTAGTGGACCCAGCTAGTCTCTCGGTCGGCGCGCGGCGGGTCGGCAGCCACGACGCTGGCGGCCTGAAAATGCTTCGAAAGTGTTTCTCCCCGAGCCCGGGGGTATTGTACGTTTTCGGTGGCACGCGCAGCTCGGAGAAAAATCGCCTTGTCCGTCGGCGGCCAGTTGGCTGTCGTCGCGCAGAAGTACCGGCGGATGGCGCGGTCCACGCTCAGCGCAGAGAGCGTGTCCATGAGCGTGGACTCGTCGAGGGGCAGGAGGAAGGACCTCGCGGTCGGGACCATCGCGGCCCGCGATGTCCACGGCCCCCACCCTGGGCGCGCGAGGACTTGCTGGGCGCACCCGCAGCGGAACCAGAAATCCGGGCGCGCCAAATTTCGCGGGCCGAAAAACTCAGAGAGTTTCGGCCAGCTCCGAGGTTTTGGGTTTATAGGAATGTTTCACGCGGGGTGGCTAGTTCAGAGATTTTCAGAGATTATCAGAGAAGTTCGGACGCGAGAATTTGGCGCGCCCCGGTTTATGGTTCTGTGAATCTCTGAAAAGCGGTTCCTTAGGTTTTACCGGGTCTCCAGGCGTCCTACTGTCAGCCAGAGACGAGCGACTGGCCGGCGCCGCGCCCGATGCTTCCGGAGTTGCGAACTCGGCATTCGATTCCCTGGGGCCCGCGGGCCCCTGGGCCAATTGCGAGGTTGCCGAGTCCCCCAGGCGGTTGCGCGCGATTGACTCGGAAACCGGAGTTGGGCATCCATGGTGGACGCCCGCGCGCACGCGCTAGGTGTCCGCGAGATTGTTCGGTGGCGGATCTTGCATGGCGCGGTGATTTTCCAAAGACTTTCCGGGGTGTTCTCTACGGTTATTTCGGCGCGCTTCGGGAACCTTGGGGCGGCGCGGGGAAGTCGCCTGGCCGCGCGCGTGACTTGTTTTCCAATGCCGTCTTGGGCATTATCGCGGTGTTGCTTGGCCGAAGAGGTCACTGAGCAACGCGATGTTTGACATTTTCGTGTTTTTTTCGTTGCGTTGGTTGCGTGATTGTTTTGGCGGTCCGCCTCCTTGGGGCCCCCTTCGGGCCTCAAGTTTGTTTTGTTGACGTCGGGCCTTCTGGAGTGAAAGGCGCTTGGCGCTGAATTCCCTCGGTCGTGCGCGTGGCCAAATACGCGCCGTGGCTTCATCCGCGCCGGGGCGCTTTTCTTCCCTCGCGAAGCCGTCGGCGCCCAAGGCGTGGCAGGCCCGTTCGGCGGCGCCCCCGGTGATTTGAAAAACCGAGCATGATTTTTATCCCGGTCAAATTTTGCCCCCATCCCGGCTTCATCTTACTTCCTGCTGTTCGACGGGCCAGTGGCAAACTGGCCCGCGGATGCCGTCTTGCTCTCCGCGGCGCGGGCCCTCGAGGCGCGCCGGGCGCATTGCAGGTCGCGCTGTCCTCAGCAGGCTGGCCCCGCAGACGGCCGACGAACGCTACCGGGCTATGCTCTGGAGCTGGTCCGTCGGCGTCGCTCGGCGAACGCACTCGCGCGGGCGTCTGCGGGCGAGCGCCGCGCGCCCGCGCTGGCCAGTTTCTGCCCGCCCGTGCCGCCGACAACGCGCCCCCGCCTTCCCCCTCCTCCCGCCTTTTCCTCCCCTCTCTCGGGGGACCAGACAGGGAGGATGACTCCAGATTTCGTAATAAAGGGAGGGGGGGTCTCATTTCGGGGGGGGTCTCTTCCAGGCTATCTTGGAGGGCCTGGGGGGTCTGGGGACGATGTTTTGGAGGGTTCTCCCACGGGGGGGGTCTGAAATGGCTTGTCTTGGAGGGTCCAGACCCCCTCCCTTTTATTACGAAATCTGGAGTATCCCAGGGTGGGGTTGGGGAGCGGCCCCGGGCCCAACTGGATGTTCCCGTTGAGAGCGCGCTTCCTTTTTCCACGGGCCATTCGGAGCGATTCTTCTTCAAGCCCCACCTTTGCCCCAACCCCACCTTTGTGCCCCCCGATTCTCCCGAGCCCGGGGCCATTGCAGGGTTTCCCCCTTCCTTTTTTCCCACGCGGTCGACCGACAACGATCGTAGCCGCTGGCATGGGAGTCGACACTGTGCACGCCTGGCCGTCTGTCCTGATCGTGTGGCCGATGACCTGCGGGACACGCCGCGCCCGGCAGCCGATGGGATCTGCCCTCCCCCTTCTCGTTTTTCTCCTCCCGGTCTCGCCTCCCGGAGGCGGAGTGCGGGCCAGCCCTGGCTGGGAGCGGCCGCTGTCCGCATCTTTGCCTATCTCGTCCTCGCTCCTCCCCCAGTGGCTGTGTGAATATCCAGACTCTAGTGGCCATCTGGCCCACTGACAATGTGGTGACGTTCGCCCGGCCAGCCTCCGGTGACCTTCCGGAGGCCCCCAGAGGCCTTTTCAGGTCGCCGGCCCGGGCCGGAAATCCGGGCGGTCGCTCATCGCCCCAACGCGCTGGCATGGCAATCTAAACGGTCACCGGCGTGGCCGTCCGTAGATTCGCCCCAGCGCGCTGGCATGGCAATCCAGACGGTCACTGGCGTGGCCGCCCGTAGATTCGCCACCCATTTCGTATGGCATGGGCTGGGTGCGGCGACGTCGCAAAGCCATGTGCCCGAGCTGACTGGAGAGGCCGTGGTGCAGCCGAGATGCTGGTCGAGGGCAGTCATTATTCCCTTTCCTCCCCATTTGAATCGTGGCGCCGTTTTCTGGAGCCGGCCAGAGGTCAGTGCTGCAGTCGATGCGCTCGTCGAGGGCGGTGTGTCTCTCCTCCCTCCTCCGTCCTGTCCCCCTCCTCCTCCTCCGTTTCCCTCTCGCCTCCAGTGACTTTTGTGTTTTGATTGGACGGTTTGTGTTTTTTGTTGTTCTCGTTTTTTTGTTCTACCTCCTTACCGCTGCCGCCGCTGCCGCTTCTCTACCATCCGAGATCATGATATATTGCTCGCATCGTTCCGTCTGGAGCTGCGCTCGTGGGAGATTGCCGAGCGCTTGGCCATGACAGATCTCTCCCCCCTCTTTTGTGCCCTCCTCATCTTCCCCCCCTCCTTCTCGAGCCGTCAGCGCCGTGCATGCTTACGTTGTGGTTCACGGCGCTTTTCGATTTCGCCGCCTCGCGGCACATTTCAGGGGAAGCGTTTGAACCTCACTCGACGCTTGTGGCCAGAATTTGGGGCTTGATTTTCGGCCACGCTCACGGTACAGTCCTGCACTCGTCGGAGGCTGTCGCGCGCTCTGCTTTTGCCGCACAGGCCAAGGTTTCGCGCGTTGGCTCGCCTATTGCAGGTTCGCCGGACTCCGGGTTGGCCTCATGCATTTCGCCAGCGCACAGGGTTCTCGACGCACATGGTTCGTCATCATGTCATAGTTGTTGTTTGAGGTATGAGGAACATACCAAACAATGATGTGGTTGTTGTGCTCCGTAGGCGGGCTTCTCTTCTCACCTAGCATCGCATCTTGATGCCATCGTCCATCGGGCGAGCTCGAGACTCGTCGGCTCGACGTACCAGCTCCAGCCATCTAGCTGACCATGTTCCAAACGATGTTCCTGCTGCTGGTCTGCTGTCCGTAGCTGCTGCCAACAGTGATATTAGTATCCCCCCGTCTTGGGCCTGCACTCATATAGTCAGCAACTTCCATGAGTCAAATCCGTTATCTGCCTCTTGGGTTCGTTTTTGTGATGTTGAGAGTTCGTCCATTGCACATCGCCTCCAGTAATCGGTCCATAACTTTGGACATGACTTTCTGGCGTGGTGTCAGCGCGTCCGTTGAGCATCTGTCTGGTGCGTTCGCTGCTGCCGTTGGGAAAGATCTCGCACCTCTCGGGGGACTGAAGCAGTAGGTCGTGATTTCATATTTGAACTTCTTGGAGGGTTGGCCTTGCTCGTCGAAGTCCCGAGGTGTGCCGAAGCTATTCTCGGTCGTGGGTCTTATCACCCATATATTTCTGAATCCGTGTCTGCGATCTCCAGCTTCAAAGCCATGTTCGCCTACCTACAACAGATCTGGTGCGCGGGTCAGCTGTGTTGGGTTCATAACCATATTCATAGTTCGTCATACGACCACCCTTCCCTGTGAGCCAGGATGGCTATGGAATGCGCATAATCGCCTGTCTCTGAGCTGTGTCTCTGACTGAGCCCCGCACTCGCACATGACATGGTTTGCAACGCTGGCTGGGCTGTGAGTGTTGACATAAGAAGGCTCCGAAGTGCCCCCCAAGAGAGTCCCGATGTGCCAGAACGATGTGTTTTGCATTGATTTCTGGAGTTGGTTAGCGTCGTCGCCTTTTCGGGCTGTCGACGCTCCAAGACGGCCGAAGAGGCCCCCAGGATTGTCTCGAGATTGCCAACGAGGCCCCCTAAGAGGGCCTCCATGCGGCTCAAGACGGACCCCCAGAGAGTCCAACAGGGCTCCAAGACGGTCCAATGGGCCCAATAGGGGCCCAAGAGTGGGACAGCGAAGGTATTTTGTGGCCAAGATAGCCCCAGAGATGGCCACGAAGCCCTCAATACGTCCCGAGCCCCAAGAGGTTCCCGAAAAGCCCCCAAGAGGCCTCCAAGAGGGTTCCCGAAAAGCCCCAAGAGGCTCCAGAAAGGCCCCTTAGAGGCTTCCAAGGGGTCTCCGCGGGGCCCCTAAGAGGCTCCCAAGAGTCATCCGAGAGGGATACGCGCCATGAGCCCCTCGAGAGGGCCGCTGACCCACGACCCAGACACGAGGGAACGACGCTCGCTGGGATAGGCATGACCAAGTTGGTATCACTTGGGTACCAAACGAGTCATATCGCTTGCATCCTAAGAAAGCTTCCTAAGAAAGTGTTCGATGGGCATCCCAAGATTCCCCCCCAGGCATCTACAACACCTCAATCCCAATCCTGGCACGGTGCGGGATTCTCTGCAGGCCGTTTGGTATAGCCAAAACAGACAACATGGGAAGAGGGGAGAAGGGGGAGGAAATGGAGGTACGGTAGAAGCAGGGACGAAGCGGGGAGCGTAAAACACAAGTGTCGCTTTCGATGTGTGATTCCTCGAGACGACGTTCACAGAGCATGTGACAGCGGAAACTCGTAGTCTTATGGAGCTGTTCCAGAAACATCCAAGTCAAGATCGAAAGCGATCCACTTCCACGGAGATGGGAAGGAGTTTGAACAGACTTGCTTTGTTGAAGTTTTTGGAGCGGTCCATGGGTATACATACGCAGTTTGATTAGGGTTGCAACCTCATCAGGCTGGCAGAACTCGCAGATCGGGCTGGACCGCGAATATACAGATGGTCTGCACAATCTAGACGTTCTGAAGAACTGGAACGGGCCAGGGGAATCATGCCGGTCGAAGGCGTTGGTGGGAGAGGTTCAGAAACCGTCGCAACCACACAGCAGTATATCTTCGCAGTCGCACCGGTGTCTGTGCGTGTGTGTGTGTGTGTGTGTGTGTGTGTGCAGTTCCCTGCAGCAGCGGACCAGAGAGTGCGTGCTCCTCTCGTCTTGCTCCTCGGCGTTGAGCAGCCGCGGAGGGCATCGATTTGGCAGGCCAGGGGGGAAGGGGCAGAGATGCCCGCAGCCCACCCCCCTCGCTCTCGGCGAACGTCGGCCAGACGCCCTCTTGTGCTGCCGCAGCCCAGCAGCAGCCTGAGCCCCTTGCGTGGCCCATCCCACGTGGCCCCCGCCCGCGTGCCCCGCGCCACGGGGCCCCCTCCCGTGCGCCGTGGGCGGCACGCATACCCATCGGTCGTTGAAAGCAGGTATTTTTCGATTCCCAGATTCCAATCTACTTTCAGCGCCTCCCTACCTCAAGAGTCGAGTGGTGTTCCCTCTTCCTCCCTCTTCAGGAGGCGTGCGGAGACCCAATCTATTTCCAACGCCCTCCTACTTCATGTTTCTCCCTACTTCTTCCGACCGATGGGTACATCCGTATCCACGTCCTCGCGGGCTGGGCCCTCGGGCCGCGACCTCCTCCTCCTCCTCCTCCTCCTCCTCCTCCTCCTCCTCCTCCTCCTCCTCCTCCTCCTCCTCCTCCTCCTCCTCCTCCTCCTCCTCCTCCTCCTCCTCCTCCTCCTCCTCCTCCTCCTCCTCCTCCTCCTCCTCCTCCCTGGCCTGCGGGGCGCTTCCCTGCGCGGGTGCCCCGCGCGCAGCGCGCCCGTGCGACCGCGCATCCACGGCATCGTTCCCCGGAGTCCAGACCGCTCGCCCCTCAGCGGGCGGCCGCCGCTTTCGGGCGGCGGTGAGGGCGGCGGCGGCGGCGGAGACGGCGACGGAGACGGCAACGACGACGACGACGGCGACGACGACGAGGGCGTGGATGTGAATACGTTCGCAGCTCGTGAATGTGCCCGCTTGCGGCCCCCCTGTGTGACCCCGGCGTTGCCCCTCACAGCGACGGCCCCGCAAGGCGCACACCTCCCTCGCGCTGGTGGGGGAAGGGGGGGAGGGGGTGAAGCAAACGCCGAGCATGAAGGCGATAGAGGAGGAGGAGGAGGAGGAGGAGGAGGAAGAGGAGGAGGAGGAGGAAGAGGAGGAGGGAGAGGGGGGAGGGATGGGGAGGGAAGGGGGCGAGACAGGTGGGGCTGAGCGGGGGGAGGGGAGTAACAGAGATTGAGGGGAAAGGGGGGGGCAGAGCAACCACCGAGAAGGAATGCCAAAAAGGAGGATGGGGGGGGATGGGGATGGGTAGGAGGGGGAGGAGGAGGGGAGGTGGAGGAGGAGGAGGGGGAGGAGGAGGTGGAGGAGCAGGAGGAGGAGGAGGAGGAGGAGGATGACGACGGTGGGTAGTTCAATGATAGACACTAGGTTGTTTTGCGACCGGTGGCGTGCGGCTCAAGATGCCCGCTGTCAGGCGGTGTGTGTGTTGTGTGCACATTCATCGCGGGCCGCCTGCTATGAAACAGCACATTGCATTTGTTAGTATCGTTTGGTTGAAATTCGCACGGAAACGCAGCGAAGTTTTGGCAACGAAACAATGCCCAGCAGTACCCACACCATTACAAGCCCGAGCCAATACACATTTTTCAGCTTCGAATTGGCCGCACCGCTAGAGTGATGGTTTCGTCGAGGGTGGCTTGCAGGAGAACCCTGCCGTGATGGCGAAATACGTCTAATTGTTTCCCAGTGAACACGCGGCGCCACGATCTTAGTGATAAGGTTCGGGAAGCCGCACGCAGCATGACTGGGCACCATTGGTCGCGAGGATGCGACATAACCACGAATCGGGCACAACGCGCGCGAATATGCGAGTGACATCGACGAAGAGCATCAATATGACCCTCGCCTGGTTGGCTGACCAGGTTTGGTGCAACAGATGCAGAACCCACCAAAGGCCCACGAGCGAACCGAAAGCATTCCAATCGCTGAACAACCTAAGCACGCACTGGCACAGGTCCAAAATAGGAGTCGCAATGCTTTCTAGTTACTGAATTCAAGGTTCGAAGTTGCGGACGGACCCGCGCCAGACCCGAGCGAGGCAGGCGATCGAAAGAACATGCTCTTCGGGGGAACGACAGCGGCAGTGTGCAACAAAACGCTGGCCGAAAACAGCGAATAAGACCACTGCGATCACGAATGCATATGGGATGAGGGTGAAACCCGCGAGCTGGTCGAGGGCCCATGGTGCATCCCAACCGAAAAACAGGACAGCGATCAGGCGCGAGGCAAGATGCGCGGCCTCAAAGAAAGGGAAGGACGCATCGCTAACTTGAAAAATTCCGAATGATACTTTGCCATTGCAGGGCTCGCATTTGCGGCCAAAATGAGTGCAGGCATGAACCCCGACAGGCCCAAATAGAGAAGTGACGACGAAGAGGGCACGCAGGGGCCCATGGGCGTAGCTGGCAACGCATGTTGACGCGCGACCGCGGCCGGCGTGCAAGAGGCGCGGGCGCAGTCGATAAGTGCGCAAGGGGAATTGCGGCAGCTACAAAGGAGCGGACAAGCAATCTGTGCAACCTGGGGGCAAACCAGGCGGCAAGGGCCACCCGCGCGTAAGCGAGCGCGAAGATAACGCGCGCGGACAGAAGGGCCGCGCTGCAGCCCGCCGCGCCGGGAGGCCAACGAAGTCGCGCAGACTAGCTATGGGCAGAGGGCGCGCGGACCTGGACAGCCCCCGCAGGAGATGGACCTGGATGCCCCCATTCGACGCGCTCGTGCCCCGCCGCTTGGGATTGCTCGGATCTCCTTTCAGCGCAGCGGGGCGCGCTAGCCAGGGCATTGACGTTGGGGGGGCAACTGGCACTTGCAATTTGATTTTTGTTCGGCCAGACTGCGAGGCCATTGGGCGCGAAGACAGCCGGCACGCAGGCGGCCTCGAACTGGCAGAGGCAACTCGCGCATCAGAGGAGGCGGGCGCGTTCCCCACGGGCAGTCCAGAATTCCACGCAGAAGCTGCGGCTGACACCGTTGGCCCAGGCGCCAACGGCGCTGTCGGGCCGTTGGATGCTAGGGCGCGCTGCCCAGCTGGACAAACGGAGGCTTCCGGGGAACCAGGTTGCCAGTGCAGCGCGGCCGACGGAAGCGCGATAAAGCGCCGTTGACGGCGAACGCGGGGGAGCGAGGCGGGCGGCGAGGCATCAATGCCCGCGCGTGTCGCCGAGGTCAAGAATGCTTTCGGGTCTGCCTGAGAAATGGCGGCAGCCGGTGGCGAGATCGCCCCGGGCTGGAATGCTTGCAGCAGGCCGCGCGGTCGCCCGGGGCACATGGCCTCGGGCAGGAGAGCGACGACGCGCGAATGCAAGGGAACTTCCCAGTCCGCTTTTCGCCTTCCCAGAGGAAGGGAAAAGCTCATGCGGCGCGTTGATGGCGCGATGACTGAGCATGGTTATCCGAGGCGAGGGCTTTTTCATTCAGGAGGGCCTTCGCAAGGCCCCGCAAGCCCCGGCGGGCCGCCGGGCGGCGCGCGCGGCGGCGGGGGTGGGGGCGAGGCCCGAAGCGGGGAGGGAAGCGTCGGCGAAGGCGAACCTGCGTCTGCAAACGAAGAAACCAAAACAAACGAGGGCTCGTTATGTGAACCTTGCCCAAGCAAAGCAGAAGTGGGCGACCGCAATGTCGGCGCTTTTCCGCGTCGCAGCTGGCGCCCTCGCTGCGCGCGAGGCAAGGCCGTGGAAGGGGCGCGCGAACTGGCAGACATAACGAGCGCCGACGAAGCGCCGGTCATCTCTGCTGACCGCGCTCGGTTCAAAAGCATATCCTCGCTTTGAAAACAACGCCGAAATAACTGAATCAGGCGAGCTGGGGAACTCGATGCCAGCGCCCACTCGCAGGGAGACAACGTCGTTGAGGGGCAGAGTGATTATCAATAAGCGGTATTTGTCCAATGGGATTTATGGAAGGCGTGATATTTTTTCAGGGCGCAGGAAAGCATTCCTGGCAAGCGCCGGGGGCCCTCCATGGTCGCCGCGAGAAGTCCGCGTGGTCCTCGGCGCCGACGGCGATGAGAGTCGGAACCAGTCATGCAGGCGACTCGGCAGCTAACGGAGACTCGCCAGAGTCGTTGACCATTCACGGTCACGTCAGAACCTTCAAGGGCGCTGTCGACGCCAACTGCAGATACGAGCCCGCTGAGGATCACCATCTGGTACCCTGGAGCGTCATGCGCTCCATCGCCAGTTAGAATTCTGGGCCGTCCAACTCGGCGGCAAGACCGCGGCGGCGCCGCGGGCGCATGTTCAACGGGGCCGCGCCGGAAAGCGGAGAGCGCGCCACGTTGCGTTGACCTGGGGTCCATGGGGGAAGCGCCAGGTTCGAAATCGGAGCCCCGAGTGTCCCTGGGCATGCGCGGCAAGGGCCAGGTGCTCATGATCGGGGCACAACGCGGAGTGATCACATGGCCAGAACATCGGCGCGACGGCAGCGACGAGGAAACGCTACGCCCCGAAGGGATGCGCGCCATTGAAGGTCCACCGCGGCAGCCAGATCGCATGGCGATGGGCAGCGAGGCGCAGTCTAGAGCGCCTGCGCCCATGCCTTCGCCGCCAGCAGAACCTAGGAAAACCCTGCCTCGCGCGCGGCAGGAGGTCTCTCTCTTTTCACAACCGGGGGCCGCGCCAGGGCGCCGCGGGCGCCGCGCCATTGCAAGGGGGGGCCCACCGCGCACCTCGCAGCGTCAGTCGCAGAGCAAGGTCCACTGAGTTGCTGACAGCTCAGGGGGATCGCAGATCGCGCTCTCTCTTCAGGCAGGCCATTTCAATTTGCATTGGTTGTTGATTGTTCAGTTCGCATGGGGCCTTGCCGCATCTTGTCTTGCACCATGGTTTCTCGACGGACTGAAAGACGCACAGGCGATAGGTCGCGCATGTCGAAGCGCGTTTTACAGCGCGCTCTTATTCCGCGTTCTCAGGTCCGTTGCCGCGGGGCCGCATTGTTTGTTCTTTCCTGATCAGAGGCTGCCCCCTGTCTTCGCCGTCGTCTGCGCCCCCGCCCCCGCCGCCTTCTGCCCCCCCCCCCCGCCCCGCGCGCCGGGCGCGGCGATGAGTGCGCCGAACAGAAACCCGAGCGCAGGTCCAACGTCGGCGTGGAACAGGCCCAGAGGCCCCGCGACCAGCCAACCGGGGTATCAGAACGCGGAGGAGGCGATATCCTGCGCGCCGAGTCAGACGCGGCAGGCTCGCCTGGGCCACATTCGATTAGAACCGCGATCTTCGCGGCAAGCGCGCCTGGGCCACGCTGCGATTTAGGTCAGACACAGCCGCCGCTGGATAGTTTGACAAGCGCGAAGAGAAATCGAGCACTGCCCGCGTAAGAAGAGCACGTGTAACAGATGGGGCACCAGCATCAAGTGACAACCTCTTGACACGGTGGGCGGATGCCCGACGCTGAATCCAAATGGCTCAAGAAGGAGGCCATGCGTCCTTGAGAAAAGAGTTCAGAAACAAGTTTCACGTAGGGATACTGGAAAGAGGTGCACGAATTACCAACAGCAAGACGACGCACGTCATCAACAATGACATGGGCGAAGCCGCGGAAGCATTCGACGACGTAGAGGGCAATCAGTGGACGCGCGCATAAAGTAGTTCACCCAGTAACTGGCTGGACCGAGTTCAAGGCAACAAAAGGCCAGGCTGAAGGAGCTAACGAGACAGGCGACAGAAAGCCTGGCTGATCTGTCACTTAAAGAGGAACAACAAGCTGCGACAAGGAATCGACTTGAACATGAGGACTGCCCCATGAAGTGTGGCATCGCTCAAGGATTGCCTGGCGCGGGGAACAACTAGGCGAGCGCGACTTGGATTGCCGATGACAGAGGCCAGTCGGCACCCGAAGAGGTTGGCGGCCAACGCCGTCGGACCAGATTGCTCGAACAAGAAAAAAGCCGCGCAGGATCGCGCGAGCGAAGCCCACCCCCCTTGAGAGGGCGACTGGCATGTCCGACAAGACGGCCCCATCCCCAGGGCCAGCCGTTGACCTTGCGACGCCGAATGATCATTGGTAGCTTTGGGATTTGGACCTGCTTGAGATGAAACACGATGCAGTAAACGGGTAGAGAGTAATGCTGCTCTGCTGCTTTTGCGGCGGGGCTCACGTGCAGCGCGCCCAGAAGACTCGCGCAGTTCAAAGAGAGGCGCCTGGGGGCAGACACAACAGAGTGTGTATATATATATGTATATATATATATATACATGTATGTGCACAGATGCATGTATATATATACAAATACATATATATATATATATACTCGGGCAGGCCCGGATAATGTGATACAACCCAGAGGTGTAAGTCCATTGCGGAGATCTGCAGCTGCGGCGCGGCTTCTGCGCAGCGTGGAGGAACGGCCAGCGCCAATAAACAGCTACAGTCGTGACAAATTCGGCGACGAGAGGAATGGCCCCCCGCGGCAGACGCCCAGGAATGGGGGGGGGGGGCGGGGCGCAAAGGTCGATGGTGCACCCTGATGAATTTTGCTGCTGGTCAAGCAGCTCAGAAGCGACGGCTGGCGACGAAATTCGCCCCCGTTGACTCGCCTGACAGTTAGGACTATCGCCGTCCGAAGGTGGGCCCAACGGGGGCATCGACCCATTGGCGCGGGCATGGGAAGCCGACGGCGCGCGCGCGACGAAAGACCACAGACCGCGAATTTGGCGAGATCGTAGAGGGGTGGCTGGCAGACGGCGTCGTGGGACGCGACGGACGAAGAGAATCTAGGCAAGGTCGCGCGAGCCCCATGGCAGATTGCATTTAAGTCGTTGCAGAAGACGCACAGGGCCATCATTGGGAAAGCGTGAGATGCGAACATGAAGGCCGGGCGGATGCACCAGTAACATGAGGCGCGCAATTCGAGCTCGCGCATAGCTCAAGTAGCCAGCAAGGGGATGGACATGATCCACCGCTGCGGCGACGGGTCTCACAGGGCACGAGGCGACGCGTTCTGGATTGGATTCCAGTTTACGGCAAAGGCCAGGGAAGAGGAAATGAACCAATTCAACAAGAGTTAGGTGTCTACGCATGTAGATGCACATGGGTGTTCGGGAAGAACAGGCGCAGCACCGCTAGGAGCCACATGGATTGATGTCAACAAGTCCAGACTGTTGGCGCAGCAAGTAACATATAACTAGACGGGGAAACGCAAGTGCGCGACCATGCTGTCATCGGAAGCAAGAAACTTCGTTAGTGTAATGGCAGTGACTTCTGGACAAGAACACAACATTAATTTATTCCAGGGGGGCGGGCTTCAGCCGCAGTCCACTGACATGAAGAAGGCTGAGTATCAACGCTGCAGCATCACGGGATATCGACGCGGAATTACCGCGGGAGGATGATGGGGCCAGAAAGCGCGGTAAAGGTTTGGTCAATGCGTGGCCTGCAAGACTCCGCAAGAAATTGGGAAGACTGCTATATGGTTTCTTGCAAGAAAGCGGTCGTTACGTCAGGACAAGCATCGCAATGCCCGCATGCATTGCGACGCGCGCTGGCGGTTGCAGTGCGCGGCGATGTCTCCGCCACGTTAAGCAACGGGCAAGGTCTGACTTGTTTCGAAAAGTTCAATGAAGGAAGGGTCGAGGTAAAGGGCGGGGAGAGGCTGGGCCTTGGGCCGGAGGATGCACGACGACCAGGGCCACCAGCGCAATTTTCGAGCGGGGCGATCGCAGGTGCCAGGCGCCGTGCACGTCAGATGCACGTTCAGAGTGTCGCAGAAGAGTGGGGGCTTGAGAAGGGCACGGCGAGGCGCGAGATGCGGGGGGGGGGGGGGGGGGGGGGGGGGGCGCTGCCCAGGGCAAGGCTCACGAAGAGGCTCTAGGAGCGGCTATCCACGCCGCAAGTTTCAGGCCTTGGTGGCACGAGCGAATTACCCAGGATGAGACAAGTCAGGCATGCAGTCTGTCGCGAAGGGCCTAGCTAGGCACTCGTCGCCGCCCGCGGTAGGATCATGAAACGAATGATCCAAGCCCAGGGAATATTTGAAAGGTCACGACTGGGCCAGGCACATGTAAACGTCTCGAGACATGCCTAAAGCTTTGGCAGCGTGGACCAACGCAGATGAGGCCGAATGTTAGGGAACGTAGAAATCCACCAGCGTCGGAGTAGTGCGGGCGGGGTGGCCACGTGATAAACCCATGGAGTTCGACCGAATCAGCAGTCGCCTGATCACTTAAAGAGTCAAAGCTACGAGAATGTACAATGGGCATATGCGGCCTCTGGCCTTCGAGGTTCCGGGGAAGCCTGACACGTTGAACCTAAGAGCGGTGCGACAGTTGCGATAGCTATCGCCAGCAGGAGAGGACTAGGCGAGTTCTGCGCGTCGAGACATGTCAAATGTTGTTGCGAGATTTAGTGAGGAGTGGATGCACCAACGCAGCTAGCGTAGGCAAAGAAGGCAGTTTTGCAAACTCATAACAAAACATGCAGGTAGCGAGGGGGCGAGGGCGCACGGGGGGCGGGGGGTGGGACAGGCAACGCCGAGGAGATGGGAGATGTGAGTTGGCCCCCCGCGAGTGAATGCCAAGCAAACCGCAACCCTTTTCAGACAAGTTACCGCGACAGACTTCGCCTGGACCTTCGTCCGAATTACTCACCTCTCACAGTCACCCGGACCTCTCGCGATGGCCCGCGCGGGCCTGGCGGGCGGTCACATTAGCCAGATCCCGAGCCTGACCATAAACGGCCATGTCATGGATCTCACCGACCCAGGGCCCATGACCAAGTTCAACGACGACAGCTTCAAGACAAGACAGAGCACGCGGCGCAGTTGAACGATCTGGCGCAGATCGGTCTCAGCCAGAAAAACCGCATCGACGAGGCCGAAGACATGGTGAATGCGCGCGCAACCAGGCTGCTGCGCAACACCAGTGGACGCCGTCGGACACGCCATGCGGGGCAACAGTGAGATGTTCGAGACAGTCCAGCAAGCCGTCTCCGGGATGATGGAACGCAACCAAGAGCTGATTCATCGCGGCAGGGATCTCAAGATGGCTTTGGAGGGAGTCGAAGAGCAGAGTTGTGGGTCATTCAATCGTGAGAAGCGCCGAACGATCCATTTGATGGCGCGAGATCATCAAGAGCGCCGAAAAGGGCGCCACCAAGATCACAGCGGTGAGCGCGACACGGGGCGCTGAAGAAGGATCGGCTGCGTTGCTGTCCCAGGCGCGGGATGGAGGATGTCGTCGGGCACCGTTCGGCGACGAGTCGGGCGGTCGGAGACCAAGGCGGTGGCCCCGCAGACGCCGGGGGGCGATGAGCTGCCATCCAAGGCGGCCCCGCCTAACCGACCAGACTCAACAAGCGCTACTGGGCTCGGCAACCCTGCAGGAGCGGCCCAGGGGCCCAGGGCCGCTGGGGCGGCATCGGCCGACCCCGGTCTTCGCGCGAGAAGGGCCGAGGGCACCGCTGACGCGATGCATCGAGGCCGCGTGAGCGAAGCGGAACATGAGGGCCCAAGCTGGCCCGCGGAGCTGCCGGGCTTGGCGCCAAAACTAGAGGGGGGCTCAACCGAGGGCGAGGATAACGGCGAACAGAAGACTTAGGACGCGTTGCCCGAAGACGAGTCAGCGCCAGCCTCGCCGCGCTCGGAGCCACCCATCGGGCCCCCCTTGCCGCGGCAGGCGCCGCGCCAGTCACCGGAGCCAGTGCGCAGGGGGGCGCGAGTGCGTGACCTCCGCGTCGCTTGCCATGGTTTTCGGAGTTACTTCGCGGGCATCTCGTCGAGTCGCGGGGCGATCTGATTGGGCGGCAGGGCCGCGCGATCCACGGCCCCAATTTCAGGAGTCACTCCACCGAGGTCTCGGTCTTAATAGCGGGGATTAGAAGGCCGCGGGGCGACCGAATTTGAGGACGAGCGCGCCGCGAGGCGCGCAGAGGACCCGACGGGCAACGTCATCGCCAGGTCTCCCGCAAAGTCCCACGCGGCAGCGTTTGCTGCGCGAGGCCAGCACCTCGGGTCGAGGGCGCACCGGAGCGGCGTAACGCACTAACGAATCACCGCAGGGAAGAGCACGACGGGCGGGTAGAACTGGCCGCGGCCATGCAGGGTAAATTCTCCGACGCAATAGATAGGCCCCCTGGCCCCGCGGCTCCGAATCACATTCCCCGCGCGGCGCGTGATTGGACAATCGATGACATGACCCGCATGCATATATACATGCAGATTAATCAGCGACGTGCGCGGGCAGGAGGAGCGAGAGCTGGCGCGTGTAATGACCGCTCGGTCTGGGATATCTCGCCCGGGGATGGCCGCCGCTCTGGCCACCAGAGCGATCTACAGCGACACAACGATCCACTGCGATCTCGGAGCGGTGCAAACAGGAGTGGTTGCAGCGCGGTCCTCAACCACAGAGCTGGCGGAGGAGCTCGTCGCGATTGGCGACGGCGTGGAGGCACTGATATCTTCGCCGCGACCGCCTGGGAGCTTCTCGGGCGCGAAACCGAACTGGTGGCGGCGCCGGCGCAAACCTGACCGCGCGGCCATCCGTCGCGACGCGCAGGGGCGAGTCGTCCAGGCGCATGTATCAGCGAAGGGTGTATACCCGAAGGGGCGATGATTGGCTTCGCCGTTATCCCTCAGCCGCGGTAACTGGTTGGATGAAAAGATCTTATGACAGGCCCAGGCCCCTTCAGCGCTGCTATTTCCGATGCCTTCGACCGTGGGCGGAAGAGCCCAAACCTGAGGTGTGCCACGCTAGATGTCAATCGCCCAGAGCTCGCTTACTGGAACGCCGCAGGCAGACGACCAATCAGCCGAGAATAGGCCTAGGATTACCATGGTGGCATGCACGGGAATTCGGGCAGGCCGCGAGAATGAAGACAACACCCGGCGCGATAGCTGATACGCGGGCTGCGACGCTCGGGCCCGCGCGCGCGCCAGGAAGCGCGACCGCGAGGAAGAGTTCGCGCGAAACGAGGCGGGCAAGGTCCAGGGCAAAGGGAAGCGGCCCAGGTCAACACCAGCGAAGCCCAGGAGACCCGCAGTGACCACTAACCAGCGATCATGCTCCCACCTTTCTTGCGCTGCCCTGTCATTGAAGCTGTGCAGATTGCCGGCTTCAGCATGTTTAGACTCGCGATGTCTCCTTGAAGCGCGAATCACGCTGCGAACCGATCTTGGCCTCGTCACTGCCACTTGCCATAAGTATATATATATATATGTATGTATGTATGTTACCGCGCTTGCGCGATCGAGTTACTCCAGTTTTCACGAGATTGCGCAACACCGACCCGACCTGGACCTCAGGTCGAGGTGAGGGCGTGTTTTGTTGTTGCTATATATATACACATTTATAAACCGTGTCAGTGCAACCGCTGGCGCCTGGTCTACGAATAACCGCCGCCAGGCGGCGTGTGCACTTTCAGCGGTGATCTCCTACTGTGAAACAGCGCTCTGTCATTGTCACGATCGTTCTGCTAAACTCACAGCGAGAGGAGGTGATAATGATGGGAAGAGCAAAGGGGGGCTATGCAGGAGGAGACGAAGCAGGAAAAGGAGCAGAAAGGGGAAGATCATCAGGGGTGGCCCATGGAGGAGGAGGAGGAGGAGGAGGAGGAGGAGGAGGAGGAGGAGGAGGAGGAGGAGGAGGAGGAGGAAGACGAGGACTTGGAGGACACGGAGGAGGAGAAGGAGGAGGAGGAGATGGAGGACGAGGAGGAGGGGAGGGAGCAGGAGGAGGAGGAAAAGGGAAAGGAAGATGAAGAGGAGGAGGATCACGAGGATGAGGATGAGGATGGGGATGGGGATGCTGAAGAGGAGGAGGAGGAGGAAGAGGAAGAGGAAGAGTAAGAGGAAGAGGTGGATGCTGAGGATGAGGATGAGGATGGGGTGGGGAGGAGGAGAAGGAGGAGAAGGAGGAGGAGGAGGCGGAGGAGGAGGAGGTGAAAGAGGAAGATGGGAGGAATAAAGGGGGAGGGCGATGGGGAAATAATGATGGGGCTGAAGGGGAGGGGTGGGGAGCTTGGTGGTTCCGCTGGCGCTGGTCTGCCAGGTTCGCGGCGACGCGCGGGCTTCTGCTGGTGCCGTGCGTGGGCGTACCAGCAACAAGAATCCTCCTCAGGAGGCCGCGCGCAGCTGCAGCCGCTGGGGAGAGGGAATATGTACCATCAGGGGGCCTGCCCTGAGGTAGGGAGATTCAGGGCGATGTGCGATCACTGTTGGCCCTGCCTGGTTTTCGCTGCACGAGCCGAGGCGGCCCCAAGACGAGCCGAGGACGTGCCGAACGAATTCGCAGACGGCCCCGTTGAAGGACACTCACACACAAAACTTCAGCCGACAAGGAAGATTACTCGAGAAGACACCGGGCGGGCGAAGGTGTTGCCAGTCCGGGTCCAAGGTGGCCCACGGCTCGCCTAATCCTCCTCCTCCTCCTCCTCCTACGACCTTAGTGCGAGCATCGCCGTTTTGGATCCGCATGCCGTCCGCGCAGCATCCAATTCAGGTACAGATTCGGGCCGCGGTCGAGGCCCACGTTGGATTGGGGACTCATCACAGTGACATCCCAGAGCGTGTCGAATCCAACGTTGAGCCTTGCTCATTGGGAAAAGTGCTGCAGCCTGTGATGTTTCACGGAGGCAGCGGATGATCTTGTCATGGGAGCAAGTATTGTAAGCGTTGTGCGATCAGGGAGGCCGTTAATTTCCCAAGGCGACCTATACAAAAGGCAGGCGTGTTTCTGCACGTTCAATCGTTGGCAGCGCGAACAAGAGCCTGTCGCGAGGGTGGGCTTCTGAGAAGGCGGCGGGGCTCTTAAGAGGGCAGGGGTGCTTCTTAGAAGCCCGCCCAGCTTCTTAAGAAGTCTGCGTAGGAGTCTCGTGGGCCTTCTACGAAGGCTCATGCCTTCGAAGAGACGCCTCCGCATTTCTTAGACGGCCCCCCCCCTCGCCCCACCCTCTCGTGGGCGCCGCCACAATGCACAGTGGATGCTCGTGCCAAGAAACACCCTGCTTGCCTCCAGGGTGCCGTGGGTTTCTTGCGTTTCGATAGTTTTGCCATGGAACGCGTGACGTTCCCACACCAAACATCAAGGGGCGTCCTGGGGTCTCAGGGTTCGGTTTCTCGTGGAAGGTTTCTTGCGGACAGGCCCATACTTTAGCTCCGAATCGCCATATCATGCTCCACCATCCTTCTCTCAAGCGGGGGCGGGACACATCTCGGGCCTCGGCAGCGCCCTCGTCGGTTCCAGGCCAGAGGGCTTGGAAAGGGCTGGCACCGGCAGCAGACCTCTGCGGAGGCGGGGCCAGACACAAACGCACGGTAGGAGGGACTGGAGGGATGGGGAGGGAGATAAGAGGAGGAGGAGGAGGAGGAGGAGGAGGAGGAGGAGGAGGAGGAGGAGGGGGAGGAGAAGGAGGAGGAGGGGGGGAGGAGGGGGAGGGGGCAAGTTAGGTGCGCTCGCGTCAACATCTGACATCCTACCCCTCCCTCCCATCCCTTACCATGGCGCTGATTTTCTCTATCCGCGGACGCGTGTCGTAGCGGACCTGTGGCTCCGCGCGCGTGTGCGTAGTGGGTGGTGGTGCGCGTGCGTGCGTGCGTGTGTGCGTGGTTGTGGTTGTTGTGGTGGTGGTGTGTGTATGTGTGTGTGTGTGCGTGTGTGCGCGTGTGCTGTGGTGTGACGTGGTGTGGCGTCTTGGTGGTTTGGTGGTGGGCCAGGTGCGTACGTGCGTGATGGCGGTGGTGGTGGTGGCGGTGGTGTGTGTGTGTGTGTGTCTGTGTGTGTGTGTGTGTGTGTGTGTGTGTGTGTGTGTGTGTGTGTGTGTGTGTGTGTGTGTGTGTGTGTGTGTGCGTGCGTGCGTGCGTGTGTGTGTGTGTGCGCGCGTGTGATGTGGTGTGGCGCGGTGTAGCGTGGTGGTGGTGGGTGGGGTAGTGCGGTGGTGGTGGCGGTGCGCGGTGGTGGTGCGCGTGCGTGCGTGCGTGCGTTGGTGGGTGGAAGTGGCGGTGGGTGTGCGTGCGGCGGGGCGGGGCGTGGTGCGGCGCGGTGGTGGCGGGCGGATGGGCGCGCGAGAAAGAGGCCCGCGCTGGGGCGAGAACGCCATCCTGAACGACGGAGGCAAAACACCGATCCGAAAATGAGGCCCACGCTGCAGCGGGAGCACGATTCGGAACGATTCGGGAGCAGAAATGAGGCCGGCGCCTCAGCGAGAGCAGCATTTTGAAAAAAAAACGCAGGCGAAAACCCAACTCCCGGGAATCCTGTGTGTGTAAAAAACAGTACGCGGGGGGGGGGGTCGAATATTCCCAGGCCGCCATCAGGGGAAGAGGGAGAGTATATTCATATTGAGTAATTGTAGAGGGAAGGGGAGGGGGAGGGGGAGGGGGAGGGGGAGGGGAGGGGAGGGGAGGGGGAAGGGGAGGAGGAGGGGGAGGGGGAGGGGGAGCAGGAACAGGAACAGGAACAGGCTATCCCACGTAGTGGTTCAGGAATTACTGGCCACGAGTGAGCTTCTCAGCTTTACTGAGAGCTTTCGGCCACAACCCATCATCGATACGAGACAAATATTCTCGGCGATGGGGGTCAAGCTTATGAGAACATGGTTTCGACAGCTCACGCATAGAAGCATGAGCATAGAAACCACAAGCCTGACAAAACCAAAGATTATGGGCCCTCTGGAGCCTCATCGAGTGTGTCTCGTGAGCCCAAACCCCCGCAGTGTAGAGCCGCCCCCCCAGGGGAAGGGCAAGATACTTAGCATTAACAGGTGACGGAGTGAAACAAGGAGACTCGTGCCACTCCTTGAGAGTGGCCAGAGTGGCCGAACCGAAACAAGTCTGACACCTTTTACGGGACGCATCAAGCTGGTGACTGGACGAGAAGGCGGCAACAAGAGCAGGGGCAGGAGGGCGAGGGGGGGGACGAGAAGGCCCCGATCTCCTGCCACCACCACCCCGCTCCACGGCCTGCATGGCGTCCAAGGACGCGCGCAGCAGGCGGTGGCGCACCTGCCAGGCGCGCTTCTCCTCGATCAGCACCTTATGCCTTATCGCCTCTGGGATCTGGGCGCGGGTCGCGGCCTCCCCCGCGAGTGTGTCCGCAACCACATTTCCCGCAACAAGAGCAGGAGGGATGGAGCGATCAACAATGTCAGTACCCGAAAGATGGGAATTGGTGAAAATCATAGTGACCTCGCCAACCCTCTGTGCCAGGAACTTTGCGAATCTCAGCCAAAGGTCCACATCGACACCGCTAGGCACCTCACATTTTCCGCCGAAAAATCCACGCATCACTGACTCATTGTCGGTCACATAGCATATATGACCAACCGTCGTGCGCAGTGCTAGCTCGAACGCCAGGAACTCACCGCGGGGCACAGATTGGCGGCATCCAGGTAGCCGTCCAAACGCTGACGAGCGAATAGAAAGCGGGAAAAAACAATCGAAAGTGACAACGGCCACCCCCACACGGCGGAACCTGCTTTCTCCCGACGTTTTCCCACCAGAAGCATCCCCAAAGACCAGGAGCGGGTCCCCAGGGCCCCCGCGGCCCATGGATCCAGCACTCAAATCGTTGCACCCTGAGGTCCACCAGAACTCCGTGTCGGGTGGCGGCGGCAGTGCAGTGGCTGAGGCAGGAATGAGTCCACGAAGCCAAAAGGCAGGTAGAGCATCAGCTTGAATGAACGCTTCTCCAACAAGGTCCTGCGATTGCTCATAGGCCGTCGCACCGGTATTATCTTCACAACCCCAAGCACGATGAAACACCGTTTCAGGACATTTCTGGCACCGAGGGCACAGATCGTCAAAACTAGCATCGAGTTCAGATTTAATCCGAGCCCTAGGTCAAATACCCCCAACCGCAATCGTTGTCATAAGCTCACTCAAGCGCTCACCCTGCGGAACCAGCTTGAGCTGGGAAATGAGCCGGCGATAAGATGTGTTATCGATACCATTCTGGACGCCGTCTCCACACCAGTGCTCAGCCGCGCCGCGCCACAGCTTGAACTGAATGGAAAACATAACGTCCCGAATAACAGGCTCAGGAGAGTCCAAAATGATGTTGCCGGAAAGACCCTCTTCAGGAAACCTCCAAGCCTCCAGAACTCCAGGGAAATCTGACGGGGCCTTCCAATGATCAGGTTCCAAGGGATCCCAGCCCGCCTCCAACAGATATAGCATGATCGCCCCCATAGGCCCACGAACATGACGTGACCGATGCTGTGGAGCAACCTGCTGAAACCTCCGCAGCAAGACAGGCCAGGCTCTGCGCACTCCTGACCGAATGGAAGGTTGCATGATCCATTGCCTCATCCAGAATTCGAAACACAGCCGAGGGAAATACACAGCTGGATCTCCCATGGGAGCCCTTAGGTCCAGGAGAGTCGTGAGGCACCGTCCCTTTTTCCCAGAACCACATACAGCACCCATTTAACGGCGGCAACGGATCATAGCAGAACCGAATACACCATGAATTTGGTGGGCATACAGCTGTGCAGCAAGAGTGCCAGCTCTCTCTAGCTTGGCAGAAACAGCATACTTACGAGTAGCACGCGCGAAACGAAGTACTCTAGAATGCATTGCCACGCCTTTGACCACACGCTTAGTACGATTACCTCGCGCCTGCCTCCTGCCTCCTCCCAAATCCGTCCCCAAGTAACCCGCCTTTGCAAGTGCTGTAACAGGGAATCCTGCTTTAGACAATCGACTGGCAATGGACTTGGCATCGGGAATATAAGAGCAAATGATCACCGACTTCGGCGATACGCGAAGCTGAACGCTATGCAGACCGAGGCAGGTATCCAGCAGACCTGTAAACAAACGCTTGCGGAGAATGGCCCTGGAACCCACAACACGCTGAGACAGGTCGTCAATCCAGATCCTGGTGGACATATTTTCGTGAGCAGACGTAATCCGAAGAAGTACAAAAAAACAACAACAACAACAAACACATAACACCGAGCAAACCTGGTCCCTGATCTGAGTCACTGGATGATAGAACGTGAGGGGCAAAACGCTTCAGCATAGGATCCACTCTGACCTAAAGTGCGAGGACAAACGCAGAGTAACAACTCTAACTACAGAATGGTAGCTGGAACGCCGAGCCTCAAGGCTGTCCGAATAAGCACCACCCATTCCATAGAATCGTAAAATCCTTCCACATCAAGCAACCCTTTACCTGAAGGTACCCCCAAAGCGCCCGTCACCTCATCCTCCAAGACTCGAAAGAATGCCTCCTGCAAGGCTCCATTACCCTTGACAGCAGCATCCCAACTTGGCTCATTGGCCAAGCTCCATGCTTGAACGGCAGGCTCCCTGGCTTTAGACCACACTCGAGTGAACATGGTCAACATTCCGATCACCCGATCCCATTGGACTGTTTAGGTAAAAGCCTCCCGAGAACCAGAGAAATTTGCGAGGGCCAAACCAGAGTTTCTTCGACGACCGAGTACAAAACACGTAGCTCATCGAGAGCCAGATCAGGTAAACGCTCAAAATCAAGCGGTGTGAGAACATCCGCTCCCAAACTTGCCTTAGGCTTGAACGAATGAGCAGCCATACGAATATCTGCAACATCCAACGGCTCTAGCGGCTCTAAAAGCGCCGTTGCTCGAACTTTATCAAAGGCCTGGCTAACTGCATCTGTATCCACTGGGCTTGGGGTCCACAGCTTGATAAATTGTTTCGCTTTTTGGTCCACCATGTCAATAGGGTTGCAAAACACAGCAGACTCTGTAACCAGTTCATCACCGACCTGGGGATCGGCCCGAATCGCACGATGCAGTGTACCCTCAGCCTCTTTGGTAGTGATCCAATATTTAAAATCATCGAGAGATGCGCCCAATGTTCGCCGTCGGCATCGCGCTGCAACACGCTGCGCTGACTTGACAAACTTCTGAAGGATAGAGGCTGAGACCGAAGCCCCTCTCTGCATGAGTTGACACCAAGCTGCCCAAGACGGCTCCGCCCCCAACCGAATCCCCGTATGGGCCCTATCGGGGGCCGCATCCATAAGATGCCGAAGGGCAATGCGTAATTGCTCTCTCTGAACCACCCCATTGCCTTTAGATCTATGTCCCTGGATACGTTCCAAAACGACCGAAAGCTGCTCCCGCCATGAAGCGATAATGTTGCTAAAGGGGGTTATGCGCGATGTATTCGGTGCACGTACCTGCTGAACAACAAATCTGTAGCCTTGAGACCGAGCAATTCCTGGTAAGGGTGCAATGCCATGATGATCGCATATCGTCGCCTCGACTGCCTTCACCCACGAACCATACAACGCTGACACAGGAGCTACAGATTCAGACCCGAGCCTAGCAGCTACGGAGGCAGCAAAAGCAGGAGCAGGTGACGGCGATGGCAGCAACCCGACCTGAGCACGAGCATTCACCCATGTCTCGTCAGGAATGTGAAAAGGTACAACATTGGCCTTTTCGTCTGTACCTGAGGGGGGCGGCTCAACACTATCTGCAGGGGGGTCGACTGTATGGCTCAGAGACGACGATATGTGATCTTCACCAGCAAGACCCCACGCGACAGAAAGGGCATACTGGGGCAAGTGAAACCGCCCGCCCATGATGGACATACCGTGTTGGCCAGGCCGGCCTTGAGCAGAGTCGTCGGGAAGACGAGAGGATCCGACCCCCGAGGGAACCGACGCATCCAGTCCTGTTGGCGACGCCGACGTGTGAGCATCCAAAAAATTTAGCTCGCGCGCCCAAGGATCCTCCTCCGAGGGCGCATCAGACAAGTCATCGAGATCAGCTGGCGCGCTGACCTCTCGGGCACGACTGCGCTCGTTCTCCTCGCGAGTCCACGCGTCGCCAAAAAGATTAGAATAGTATTGTGAACGACGCTCAGCAAATGCCTCAGCCTTAAGCTTTCGCTGGGCCTTAGCTGCCTGGGACTTAGACCCCTCCGTAGGCCGAGTGGTGGGCCTTGCAACTTGAGGCAACTTCGTCGGGAGCTGAAGGGCCCTCTGAATTAACTGCTTACCAGACGATCTCATTTCTGTACCTGGGTGCACAGGCTGACCACCTACGCGAGTGAAACATCCAGCTTTACCGAGTACGGCAGCGGACATATTGGAATCTCCCACAAGGACCCAGGGAAGTTTCAGCGCGGCCAAAAGGGCCCCCAGCTTTGCGAACCTAGCAAGGTTCGAGCTGGCCATGCCCACCGAAGTGTAGGCATAAAAGGAAACTAAAACATACGAATACCCAGACATATGTACATGTACAGCCGCAAACCCGTCTACTGCCACCTGACCATCATACTGGAACTCATGAACACGATCGAGCTGGTGAACTAAAGAGTGTGCTTCCCTGTGACCAGGCATCAAAATCCACTCCCCACCCTCAGTGTCACGATCTTGGCCTTGAACAGTGACCGCACGACCTGTCTTACGGGCTGGGTTCATATACAACCTGATGTTGGCTCGACGAGCCTTTTTAAACCAAGTGGTCGCATTAGCACGTGAAACATGCGTCTCAGCGAAAGCGCACACATCTACATGGCCCGCCTCGAAGTTGGCCACGGCGAAGTCCCACGCCGTGTCGCCCATTGACGTAACGTTCCCGAACCGCACGGTGGATAATTCTGGTAGTTGAGGACGGGCACGCGGCTCGTAAGCCGCACGGGGGGACTTCGTAGTCCCTAGTGAATGCGAAGGATCTTGGTCTGCCGCCGCGGCCTGCTCCGCGTGCCTCTGGGCCTGGAACTGCGCCTGCGAGATCCTCTCCGCCTCGGCTGCAATCTTGGCTTCCCTCTCTCCCTTCTGCTTGGCCTCAACCTCTGGAGATGCTGCAGTCACCAATCCAGCGCCTGACGACTCAGCTGCGACTGCTGGAGCACCACCTGCAGGGGAACTACCATCAGCTTCACCTGAATTGTTACGGCGCTTCTTGGCCAACCTCTCAGTGATGGCGGCTTTGGTTGCCTTAGCTCTCTCGACCAGCTGAGCAACCTCGTCGGCTTTGGTGGAAATGGACGCCTTCTGCGACTGCAACTCTGCCAGACAATTACGCAACAATTCTCGCTCCGCCTGCTCACACTCGAGCTGATCCAAGTTGCTGACAAGATCCCCGTCCCACGCGACGTCGAAGGGCTTCTTCTCTTCTTTGATAGATGAATCCGACTGCGCAGTGCCTGCCACTCCCTCAAGTGTTGCCACCGCTGCAGCAGCCTGCGACCTTGTGAAACTGGCCTCTGCTACCATCTTGGACAACTTAGCTTCCTTCTCACGAGCAGCTGCGAGATTCTTCTCCAATCGCAAAACTGATGTGACCGCCTGTTGATGGCGTTTTTTTTCGCATCTCTCCACGCTCCGTCGGCCTGCTGCATGGCCTGCACCACGCTGGAGGCACCTGGGCTCCTCTGGGCTGGAAGCTTACCAGGCTGCTGCTGAAGACTGGCACGTAGTTCAGGGTCTCGAGTGCCGCCGGAAGATGAGATGCCACTGAATCCTGATCCTTCTGCACCCCTGCCGATCCCCATCGGGGAAGAAGTGGGCGTCGAAGGTCGTGAGCCGCCGCCTCCGCTGTCGAGACCACCCTGTCCGTCGGCAGAGCGCACGGACTTCCGTAGGGCCACCCTTGGGAGCAGCCTGCACTGCTCCATCACGGGGGCGGGTGGCTTCTTCTTGGGCTTATACAATGTAACCTTCTTGCCACAAACACATGTCTGGCCTCTCTCAATCAGCAATTCGTTGTATTCCTGTCGCCCACAGTGCGGGCACGATGACCACAAACGGCTCATGGCGAGCCTCGGCTTTAGTCAACCAAAGCTGGAGGGCTGGGCTGCACCCTCGACTGAGGTTGTCCCTCAAGCGCCACGGGACGGCACCGTGGCGGCGCGAACACGCGGCCTCTCCACGGGGGAAGAGGACTTGGTGCTCGGGCCGATATGGCTTGAGGGGAGGGGGAGGGGGAGGGGGAGGGGAGGAGGAGGAGGGAGGAGAGGAGGAGGGAGGAGGAGGAGGAGGAGGAGGAGGAGGCGGAGGCGGAAGCGGAGCGGAGGCGGGGCAGAGGAGGAGGAGGAGGAGGAGGAGGAGGAGGAGGAGGAGGAGGGAGGAGGAGGAGGAGGCGGAGGCGGAGGCGGAGGGAGGCTGAGGCGGGGGCAGAGGAGGAGGAGGAGGAGGGAGGAGAGGGGAGGAGGAGGAGGAGGAGGAGGAGGGAGGAGGAGGAGGGAGGGGGAGGAGGAGGAGGAGGAGGGGGGAGGGGGATCGAATAAGTAAAATCAGCTTAAGCATGCAGTTTCGGAGCTCCGCGCGGATTTCTTGGATCCGCGCTGGGCCCACTTGGCGGCGCTTCCCGCGCCGCCCCAGGCGCGCTCCGCGCGCCAGGGAGGGGGGCCGAACGCCGATCCAAGGAATTCGCGCGGAGCTCCGAAAGGCGACGTATGCACGGCTCCCTGCAGGGAGAGGACAGGAGAGGAGGATGCTGCCGGGGGAGGAGGAGTTGAGGAGGGGCTGTAGCGGGGGCGTCGGTGAAGCCTGGCGGCGGCCTCGGCATCCGCTCCTCCCGCGGTGCTTCCCGAGAGCGACCGCCGCCCGCTGTTGGGCGTCGCGCAATTGGGGGGGCAGCGAGGGCTGCAGACGAGGTCCTTTTGTCGGGCGATCGCAGACATGCATCGAGGGGGCGTGGAGGAGCGACGGGCCCCACTTCCACCAGAAGTCGCGGATTTCCGCCGCTGGACGGGGCGGCACCGGTCGCATCTTGGGGAGGGCACCTCCCCCGATCCATGGATTTGGCGACCGCGCGCCAATCCATGCATCGCGAATCCACGTTTGCGCGCCCCCAAGAGAGGAGGGGAGGCAGGATGAGGATCGGCACCCGCAGGAAGAGCAGGAAGGGAAGGAGAACGACGTCGGCCTGAAGGGGGAGGGGGAGGAGGAGGAGGAGGAGGAGGAGGAGGAGGAGGAGGAGGAGGAGGAGGAGGAGGAGGAGGAGGAGGAGGAGGAGGAGGAGGAGGACGAGGAGGAGGAGGAGGAGGAGGAGGAGGAGGAGGAGAGGAGGAGGAGGAGGAGGAGGAGGAGGACGAGGAGGAGGAGGAGAGGAGGAGGATCGCGAATCCCTGTTCCCGCGCCCCCGATGTTGGGGCCCCTCGAGGGGCCCCAGAGGGCCTCAAGGGGGGGCCTCCACGGCCCGAGAGGTGCATCCTGCTTCTTCGATGCTCGTTTCGGGGACCTTCCTGGAGCCCACCTAACGGATCTGTTCGACCCCAGTTCGACTCAGGTTCGACTCAGGGTCGACCCAAATCGACTGACGTTCGATGCAGCTTCGACGCACGAGTGGAGCGAGTGGCTCCAGGAAGGTCCCCAGAACGAGCATCCAATGCTTCCCCCCTCCATCAATCAGGAGGAGAAGAAACACACAGGCACAATGAATCGTCGATCCCCCAGAAAATGTGGGAAAATGTTGGCATTGGGGGGTAAGGCAGAAACCTGGAAAATATGGGCAAATATGGGACAACTTGTTACTTGTGTGTATTTATTGCGAAGGCCTTACGGCCGTTGCCGCCGACCCTGAAGATGACGAAAGACAACACGGGGGGGGGGGGGCAGGAGGAGGAGGAGGAGGAGGAGGAGGAGGAGGAGGCGGAAGGAAGTAGGAGAAGGAAGGGTGAAGGGGGAGGAAGAGGAGGCCTTATGGATGTTGGTTGGGATCTCGTGGTTGACCTCTGGGGGGGCTCTTTTGGGCCTCTTGGGGCTTCCGGAGGCCGTTGTGGCATCTTGGGGCTTCCGGAGGCCGTCTTCGGCGCATCTTGGGGGCGTCTTGGCGCCGCTTGGGGGCCTCTTGGGGCCTTTTGGGGGCCTCTTGGGGCTTCCCGGGGGCCTCTTAGGGCGGAAGTCTCGAATTCTCGGTTCCTCGTCCCCCTCTTGGCCGTTTCTTGGGCCCGTCTTGGGGCCCTATTGGGCCGTCTTGGGCGCCTCTTGGGCTGTCCTGGGGCCTTCTTGGGCCGTCTTGGGGCCCTCTTGTAGGCCTCTTGGTGCGCTCTTGGGGGCCTCTTGGGGGCCTCTTGGGCCGTCTTGGAGTGTCGGGAAGCCGAAAAGGCGAGAAGGCCAAAATTATTCAAAAACCGATGTAAAATTGACGATTTTGGCTCCTGGGGCCCTCTTGGGAGTGCTCTTGGGGCTCTCTTGGAGCGTCTTGAGGGCCTCTTGGGCCGTCTTCGGGCCGTCTTGGGCGTCTTGGGGCGATCGTTCGTCGAGTCGAGGCCCTCGTGTACCCTTTTGGGGGTGTCTTCTGGCGCTCTTGGCTCGTCTTGAAGCTTTTCTGAGCTCCGGGACCCCCCGGGGAGGATGCGTATCTGGGTGGCGACCCCCCCCGGCGACCCCCCCCGGCGACCCCCCCCCCCCCCCCCCCCCCCCGGCGGGGAGGGTAGGGAGGGGCTTCGCCACGACTCAACTACGACGTTGCTCAATGTCGCTTTGGCTCGCGCGCTCAAGGAGACGGGGAACGACGAAGACGACGAGGGACAACGGAGACGGAGACGACGAGGACACGACGGAGACGACGACGACGACGACGGTGATCCACGCAAGACGACGACACCGGGATGCGTCTTCCACACGCCGACAGGGTCGGCGGATTTGTGTGTTCCAGGGCCCCCCCCATCAAGCGACGCCCAACTCGGAAGCTGGGCGAGGGCTGCTAAAACCGTGGCTGCTAAAACGGCCCTTCCGGAGGGAAAAAACAGCTTCCCGGAATGAGGCGCGGCACGCGAAACAGTCAGCGGGCGTCTTCCCGGGAGGACGAAGACAACTTCCCGGAGGTTGATTTTAGCAGCCACGGATTTAGCAGCCCTCGCCCAGCTTCCGACCAACGTTGGCGCCAGAGAGGCGCAGCTTTTTCAGCGCCTACGCGGTGCACGTGATGGTGCGCGACGGGCCGCTGTACGTCTTCCTGCTGCACGCCTGGTTCTTCGCCCTGCACTTTATACAGGCGCTTCGGGCGTGGCCGTCCGCTCCCGTGGTCCTGCATCTTGCTCCCGTCCAGGTCCCTGCCTTCTCCCTCGTTGTCCTCGTAGTCGTGCACGTCCTTTTCTGCTCCTTTGCGTCAACATTAAGCGTTCTTGTTGCTTTTGTTTTGCAATACATACTGGTTGAATACGTCTCGTCGCCTGAATGGCCTGGCAGGCCCCCCTGCTCAGTAGGTAAGAGTCTGACTCCAGTGCCCGAGATACGGCGTCTGCGCTTTGCACACTGTCGGCGTGGCTACAATGTTTTGTTTGTTCGTGTCGCTTGTTGTGGTATGTTGGTGGGGCAGTTTCTTTTAGTACGACCAGTCGTGTCGATGATTTGGCTTACGCCGCACCGCCGACCCCTTTGGGGAGAATCGCTGTTGCGGCTTCTGGGTGCTGCGTGGCCTATGCCGCCCCCTGCCTTCTTGGAAGCGCCTATGTGGCCGAACGTTGAGGCCAGACCTGCCAAGCTATCGGACCATGTGTTCCCCGAATCGGTTTGGAAAGCCTTCGGGGAACACGTGGGCATCCTGAAGGTCATCGTGGCCGTCTGGAGGCCATTTCTGACCCTTTCGGGCCTATTTGGAGGACGTCTTGGAGGGCTCTTGGGCCGTCTTGGAGGCCATCTTGAGCGTCGTGGAGGCCTCTTGGGCCGTCTCGGGGGCCTCTTGGGGCCGTCTTGGGCCTCTTGGGCGATCTTTGGGGGCACTATGGTTGTCGGAAGGCCGAACAAAACAAATGCCACGATCCTTCAGCAACTCATGGGAAATCAATGATTTGGGTGTTTTTCTGGCTTTCCTGGAGGCCCTCTTGGTTGGGCCGTCTTGGGCAATCGTAGGGCCATCTTCGGCCGTTTGGTGGGCTCCTGGCCCGTCTGACGCCGTCTGAAGCCGTTTGGGGGGCCTCTCTGGGCCGACTTGGGGCCCTCTTGGAATACTCCAGGGCCGTCTTGGAGGCCTTCTTGGGCGTCTTAAAGGCTTCCTGGGCCGTCTTGGGGGTCTCTTGGGGCCGTCTTGGAGGCCTCTCGGGCCGTTCTGGGGCCATCTTGGAGGCCTCCTGGGCGATCTTTGGGCGATCTTTGGGGGGTCTTGGGCCGTATCGGGCCGTGGGATGGCCGAAACGAAGCAAATCTCAAAGTCCTTGAAACACCTAAGGAAAATCAATGTTTTGGCCATTTTCTGGCCTTCCTGGAGGCCCTCTTGGAGGCCTCTTGGGCCGTCTTGGGCCAGCTTGGAGCCAACTTCGGTTATCTTGATGGGTTCCTGGCCCGTCTGACGCCGTCTGAAGCCGTTGGGGGGGCTTTCTGGGCCGACTTGGGGCCCTCGTGGGGTGCTCCAGGGCCGTCTTAGAGGCCATCTTGGGCGTATTGGAAGCCTCTTGGGTCGTCTTTGTGCCCTCTTGGGGCCGTGTCCTGAGGCAATCTTGCAGGCCTTGGGCCGTCTTGGCCTCTCTTGGGCCGTCTTGGAGGCCGTCTTGGACCATATTCGGCGAACTTGGAGGCCATATTGGACCATCTTGGAGGCCATCTTGAGCCGTCTTGGAGGATTTGTTGTGGACGCTGAGGTGGTTTACGCGGCCTTCCGGGACCCTGGCGGAACGCGCCGAAGCCCCAGGGGGAGATCTTTTGGAAAAATAACCAAAACCAAATCCGAAAGGATTCAGCATGCCAGCCAGGTACCCCTGCGATGAATCGACAGGGAGCGGCGGATGACGGGAAGCGCCCCTGGTGTGGACCGTTTGTTGGTGGTAAAAATTATCATACGCACCTCTCCGAGGGAGTAGAGCTCAGAGCCGATTAACTGAAGGCGGCGTTCGCGATTGTTCTGGCCGTTTCGCTAGGGACATCCTCGAAAATCTTAAAATCGGTGGCACCCCTCACGCAGATCGTGACGTCAGGGTCCAAAAACACATTGAAATTTCAACATTCTAACATCAAACCTTCAAAAACACATTGTAATTTCAATGATTTTGACCCCGATTCTCAGAGAATGGCGATTTCGCCTGAGACATCCTCCCAAAATCGAGCCCCGACGTACCTTCTGGTACACCAGACCCCGCCTCGGAGCCTCTTGGGAGCCTCCTGGAACCTCCTGGGGCCTCCTGGGGCTTTCTGTACCTTCTGGTACCCCAGACCCCGCCTCGGAGCCTCCTGGGGGTCTCCTGGAACCTCCTGGGGCCTCCTGCGGCCTCCTGGAGCCTCTTGGGGCCTCCTGGAACCTCCTGGGGTCTTCTGGGGCCTCCTGAGGCTGCCTGGGGCCTCCTGGGGCCTCCTGGGGCCTCAGAACTACATGCACACACAGAGACACAAATCACACCCAACACATCACACGCTAGACAAACATAACACACACACAACACCTACAACGCACAAGAAAACACGCACAACACAGAGCACACATCACACACACACACACAACACTCACAATCCCGGGGCCTCCTGGAGCCTCTTCCGGTATCCAAGTCGGGCTTCCTGAGGTTTCTTGGGGGGCCCTGGTACACACATCGCAAGGTGTGGCAACCCCACTTGCGCTCGAGTGCGACCTCGATCTTAATTCTTCTGCGTTCACCTCCTGCCTCTTCCCCTTCTCTTAGGCACCCCCTGGCGGCACCGCCCCAGCTTCCCCTTCCCATCTCCGATCCTGCAGTCATGGTGTCTTCCTGCTTCAAACGCCCTTTCAGTTTTTCCCTACGGTTCCCCCGGTCCCCGCCCTGCGGTTCCCCTAGTTGGGCCCCCTGGGTTCACCCAGCTAAGCTTAGCTGAGCTTAGCTTAGCTTAGCTTAGCTTAGCTAAGCTTAGCTAAGCTTAGCTTAGCTTAGCTTAGCTTAGTTTATCTCATCTTAGCTTAGCTGTGCCTAGCCTAGCGTAGCTTAGCTTAGCTTAACGTATATCATCTTAGCTTAGCTTAGCTTAGCTTAGCCTCGCCTAGCTTAGCGTAGCTTAGCTTAGCTTAGCATAGCTTAGCTTACCTTAGTTTAGCGCAGCGCAGCAGAGCGCAGCGAAGCATTAGCACAGCATAGCATAGCATAGCATAGCATAGCATAGCATAGTTCAGCATAGCATAGCATAGCATAGCATAGCATAGCACAGCGCAGCATAGCATAGCATAGCATAGCATTGAATAGCATTGTTTAGCATAGCACAGCGCAGCATAGCATATCATAACACATCATATCATAGCATAGCATAGCGCATCATAGCATAGCATATCATATCATGTCATAGCATAGCATAGTGCAGCATAGCATATCATAGCATAGCATATCATAGTCTCGCTGTTGATGTTGATGTAGATGTAGATGCAGGTGTAGATGTAAATGTAGCTGTCGGTGTAAATGTAGATGTTGCTTTCCTAAATGCTCCAACTCCTAGGTAGGGTCGCACTGGGATATTTTTTTGTATGAGCCTGGGCACACACGTGCCACTTGTTCATAATCGGGTACGCGCCGCACTTTGAAGCTGCGCTGGCGGATTTTTGGAAAATGACCGTTTCTCTCGAGACATCCTCCAAAAATCGGCCCAAGAGGGGACTCCGCATCGACGTCGTGTTCAAATCGCTCTTGGAGTGTTTTCCAACGGCCCAAGGGAGGCCCAAAAGACGCCCCGGAGAGCCCCAGGAGCGCCCAAGGGCGCCCCAAGAAGACCCCAAGAGACCCCCAAGAGCGCTCTAGGAGCCACCCAGACAGCTCACAAGAACCCCAAGACGGCCCGAGAAGGGCCAAGAAGGCCCCAAACGACTCCCGGGAGCGTCCCAGGAGACCCCCAGCGCCGAGACGGCCTAAGAAAGCTCCCACAGAACCCCACGACGCGCCCAGACAGCCCAAGAAGACTCCAGAAGCCCATAAGAGGGCCCAAGGGGCCCCCAAGAAGCCCCCAACAGGCCCCAAGAGAACCCCGCGCGGCGCCAGGAGCAACGTCTTTCTCCAATTGCCTCGTACTGTCCTCCGTCGTCGTCGTCGTCGTCGTCATCATCGCCCTCCGCGTTCCTCCTCGTACTCGCCCTCGTTCTCTTCGTCCTCGTCCTTGTGCGTCTCTTCCTCTTCGTTGTCCTCATGCTCCTCCTCGCTATCCTCACGTTCGCCACGTCGTCCTCGTCATCGACTCCTCGTTGTCCTCGCCTTCCTTTTCTTCTTCACCCAATACGCCCATTTGACTACAGCGGCGCTTCCCGTTCTTGTCCGATCAGGTTTAGTGGCCTTCGGTCCATCCCGCCACCATGCCTGGGTTGTGGTTCAGAGGCCTCTTGGATGTTCGTTGGGATCTCGTGAGAAGCCTCTCGGGGGCCTGCCCGAGGCAGTTTGGAGGCCTCTGGGGGGCTGTTTTGCAGCCTTCTTGGGGGCCTCTTTTAGGCCTCTTGGGGGTCTCTTGGGGGCCTCTTGGGGCCCCTTGGGGGCCTCTTGCGGCCTCCTGGGGGCCTCTTGGGGCGGAAAGCTAGAATTTTCGGTTCGTGGTCCTCTTTTTGGGCCCGTCTTGGGCCACTCTTGTGGCCCCCTTGGGCCGTCTTGCAACCCGTTTGGGCTGTCTTGGGGCCCTCTTGGGGCGTCTTGAGGCATTCTTGGGGGCCTCTTGGGCCGTCTTGTGGCGGTCGTGGGGGCCTCGTGGGCCGTCTTCGAGCGTTGGAGGCTGGAAAAGGCGAGAAAACCAATAACAAAAAAAAACAAATGAATATCACCGGTTCTGGCCTCTTGGGGCCCTCTTGGGAGGCCTCTTCGACGCCTCGTGGGGCGTCTTGGAGGCATCTTGGGCCGTCTGGAGGCCATCTTGGGCGTCTAGGGATGATGCCTCGGCGACTCGGGGCCTTCTTGGACCGTTTGGGAGGTCTCTTGGAGACCTCGTGGCCCGTTCTGAGGTTCTCGATGCCCTCCGGGTAGAAGTTCTGGAGCAAAGTAATCCCCCAGCCAGCCCAGATAGACCCCCCCTCCAAATCGACCGGATCCGGCTCCCAGGGGAAGGGTTTGGGGAGGGGGAAGCATCTCACACGCCGATGGAACCCCAAGGGGTCGGCGGATCATCCGAATGACGGGGTACGTCCAGCAAACACTCACCGCCTTCCCCGACGTCGCTACATGTTTCATTGGAGAGTTTCTTGCGACCACATGACCGTAACTGCGTGCTGAGGCTCGACGTTTCTTTCCGTCCATTTGCACGTGACTGGTCGATTTCAGTTTTCTACGGCATCGCATCGGCACCGGCCAGCCGTACTTATATTACTCACGATTCGCATATCCCCACCACCAGCCCATCCGTAAACAATATCCAGTCGGGCTGCCTTGATCAGGACAGTGTAAACCATGCCGCGGAACAAATGTTCGATCATGCCAACGACGAGAACTATGAGGAGGATGACGAAGAGGAGGACGAGGAGGAGTAGGAAGACGGAGACGAGAAGGAGCACGAGGAGGAAGAGAAGGGCGATGAGGAACAGGACGAAGACGAAGAGAAAGATGATGATGATGATGATGATGATGATGATGATGATGATGATGATGATGATGATGATGATGATGATGATGATGATGATGATGATGATGATGGTGATGGTGATGATGATGATGATGATGATGATGATGATAATGATAATGATAATGATGATGATGATGATGATGATGATGATGCTGACGATGAGGAGGAGGATGAGGAGGAGGATGAAGATGAGGATGAGGATGAGGATGATGATGATGATGATGATGATGAGGAGGAGGAGGAGGAGGAGGAGCAGCAGGAGGGGACCCGTGTAAACCCAAGAATTATCAACGATATTGTAATGAACCCTCCCTCCAAGTTCCATCTTCACAGGTCCCTAGAAGGATTTATTTTCACTGCGGGAAGTGCCTCGTTGGAAGACAACCGTCTGAAAATCTTCAACCATACCAAAGCACCTTTCCTGGGACGTCAATGCCGCGAACCAATGCGTCCTGGCGATCCAGAAACTTGCGCAATCACACCATTCCTGGGACTTCAACGCTGCAAATCAACGTGATTGCCGCCTCCTCAAAATCTTAAATTATGCCAACACACCATCTCTGGGACGTCAACCATGAGAATTCTGGACACTGTCGTGAACAATTCTAGACGTTCCGCGTAACCCCACCAGCCTACGGCCACCCTGGTACTCTTGCGGTTCCGTGGGTGCCTACGCCCCTGCATTCAATTCACTCGCAGCTTGCAGACCCTGGCAACCGACCACCCTGGCAGCCAGCCCTTCTTTGCAGCGCGTTGCATCCGTGCACCCTGGCAGTGCATCTTCCCAGCAGTTGCCGTCAGCCCCCCTCCACTCGCCGGCCTGCCCGCCGAGGTGCTGCGTGAGGCTTCGGCCCACCGCTTTAGGTTAATTCGTCTTTGCGCGGCCCGCTCTGACTGGACTCGCCGCTGGCGCTCTCGCCTGCGGCCGCTGATTATAAAGTAACTCCACGAGCCCACAGGGGAGGTTGTGGGGGGAGGGGTCAAGGTACCCATCCGCCCGCAAGCCGTCTAGCTCACTCCCGCCCGCCCTCCGAACACATACGTACATCACCCGAGCCTCAGCATGTTCAGCGGTCGTCTTTGGACGGACAGCTACTGGGAAGCAAAGGCCCCAGGTGCGCGACGCTTGGGCGAGGTGCGCCACGCGTGCCAAGGGCGCCGCGCCTTCCAGGCACCCCTGGGGCCCGAGCGTGCCAGGCACGCCTGGTGCGCCAGATGCGCCACGTGCTCCGAGTGCGCCAGTTGTGCCGCACACTCCAGCGGCGCCAGGTGCGCCACGTTCGGGGCACGTGCAGAATTCGGGACGGCAGCCCTGCGCGCAGCAGGCAATGTGCTGACACCCTCGCCGACCCTGTCAAAAAAAACAAATACGAAGTGCTCGCGGGCCTCACGACCACCATTCAAGACTTTGCCCCAAAAGGGGTGGATGGGGGGAACCGCATCGGGTTGGCCGCGCATGCTCGAAATGTGGAGGCAGAGTGTGGTTTGTATTGATTTTCTGACAGGGATGGTGGGGGGCGGGCCCCCATGGAGTCGGCATGGTTCCGGATTGGCCGCCGGCCGGGTGGGGGAGGGGCTGTATATCAATAAGGAACAGTGGTCAAGGCACCCCCTACATAGCAAGCCGTTGGGCCCACTCCCACCCGTCCTCCCAACACATAAGTAACACCCACGCCTGGTGCGCCAGATGCGGCATCTGCTCCGCGTGCGCCAGGTGTGCCGCATGCGCATGCTCCAGCCGCGGCAGGTGTGCCACGTTCGGGGCACGTGCACAGTGTATCAGGTGCGCCTGCGCACGTAACAGCACACATCGGGAAACATGTCGGCCCCCACCGTCCTTGTCGAAAAGCAATGCCCACCATTGTGTCTGGGCCTGCGCACAGCAGGCCACTCACAAACACCCCTGCCGTCCTTGTCAAAAATCCACTTGACAGTGATCGCGGGGTGGCTGGTGGGGGTGGGGTGATCATTGTTCCTGGTTGGCCGTCGGTCGCCTGTGGGAGGGGGTTTATATTATGAGGGAGCAGTGAAACCCCCTCCCCCGAGCAGGGAAAGAAGGGGTTTAGCAGAGAGAAGACACAGATCATTAAGCCACCTACGCCCAAAGGGCTGGTGGGATTTACTAAGGCGCCGTGCTATCGCCATTCAGGAATTGCGCTCCCGCCTTGGACCTCCTTACATTTTTCTTTGGAATCGCGCTCTGGCCCGGAGAATCCTGGAGAATTTCCCAGACATGCATTCGCGACCCGCCCGCTCGACCCGCCCGTCAGGGTCCGCCCGCCTGATCCGCCCGGTAAGGCCCGCAGTCACCCCTCGTTGTTGCTCACCCGTTCCCATGCTCCTCGCTGCGCCTCGCGATACTGCGGTCGGATTCGAAGACCCCGGGTTGCCTCCGTGGCCTCCTCGTTGCCTTTCGTGGCCTTGGTACTTGAGCCCCTCGATGTTGTTCGTGGCCACGCGGTCGCCGTTCGTGGCCTCTTCGCTGACCTTCGTGGCCCCGATGTACTTCCTCTTCGTAGCCATCTCGCTGCCCTTCCTGGCCTTATTGCAGCCCTCAGTGGCCCCCTCCCGTTTAAGGGTTTTCCTGTTTAGGGGCGTCGTCCTCCGTCTTCTCCTATTTCCCTCTTCCCTCCTACCTCCCTTCCTTTGCGCGCCTCCTCCTCGCTCCCTTTTCCGGCACTCCAGTGATGTATTGAAAATGCTGCGCCAATTACGAATGGCAGGAAGAAATACATCTCCCCTAAAGGGCGTACGATCGAAGACGAAGAAGGTGGGTACCTCGTTTTTGGGAAATGCATGTTGATTGACACGCACGCGTAGAAGAGAGCGAGTAGTCTTAAGTGTTGTTGGTGCTGCTGGTGGTTGTTGTTGGTGTTGTTGGTCGTGTTGGTGCTGTTGCTCTTGTTGTTGTTCTTATTGTGTTCGTTTTTGTTGGTATTATTTTTGAGCGACGGGTTTCAGACGCCCCCCCCAGGGGAGGGGGCGAGGGGGGAGAGGGGGGCGCATCGCATCGCATCGGGGGGGGGGCGCTGCACCTACGAGATTCCAATGGGATCCCTGGCATTCCTGCATTCCTGGGGATCCGTCTGGATTTCTGGAGAATCCGGAGCATTCAAAGAGATTCCTACGGATGTATGCGGAGTGTTCTGAATTCCTATGGATTTCTGAGGATCTTTCAGGATTCATGTCGGAGTTCAGGGGATTTCTGAAGGAGTCCTCTGGGAACCTGTGGATTCCTGCGGATTCCATCGGATGTTTGCAAATTTCCAGTGAATTCGGATTCCTGTGGATGTCTTTGGACCTCAGGAATCTTTTGGATCCTTCTGGGTTTCAGAGGATCCCGACGGAGCCCGAAAAATTTCTCAGTATTCAGAGGGATTCCAACGGATCCGTTGGGACTCCCCAGTCCTCTAATGAATCGCGCGTTCGTTCGAAACGTCCTTGCGATTTGCCCAGAAATTGCGCTCTTGCTGTCATCTTCTTTCCCCATTTACGCGCTGTCGCTTAGATTTGTCGCTCAAGCCTTCCGCACACTTTACTCAGGAGTCGAGCTCTCGCTGGATAGTTCTTCGCAACGTGCTCAAGAATTCAGCTGTCTTTCTCTCTCTCTCTCTCTCTCTCTTTATCTGTCTCTCTCTCCCTCTCTCTCTTTCTCTCTCCTATGCCCTTGGTGATGTTGAATCATGTTGTTGTTGATGATGTTCGGGGTGAGGATGGTGGTGAGCATGCTACTGATGCTGACTATGATGACAATGGTCACGAGTATAATGACAACGAGGGTGATGGAGATGCTAATGATGATGATGCTGAGTATAATGATGATTAAGATGCTGATGATGATGAGCATGATTATGCTGATGATGGTGATGCTGACGCTGATGCTGATGATGATGCTGTTGCTGATGCTGATGCCGATGATGGTGGTGATGATGATAGCGGTGAATCTGTGAATGATGTGGATGGCGATGGTGATGATGGTGATGCTGATGATGAGTATGATGATAGTGCATGTGTTGCTGATGCTGACGACGCTTATGATTTTGTTGGCGAGGTTGATATGCTGTTGTTGATGATGCGGCTGGCGAGTGTTATGGTGATCTTTTGGCTATGATGATGATGATGATGATGATGATGATGATGATGATGGTGGTGATGGCGATGGCGGCGATGAGGGTGTTGATTCCAGTGGCACTGGTAGGTATGGTGACGATGAATGCGACGACGATGGCGAAGAGAACGACAGTGATGTTGATGATTATATTGTTATTGATCATGATGCTGGTGATGCCGATGACGGTGACGACGATGATGCGGCTGCTGCTGATGATGTTGATGGTGATGGCAGGGGTGGCGGTGGCTGCGATGCTGAAAACTGTGGTGATTATGCTGATAACGATGGTGGTGATGATGATGGCGATGATTATGACGATGATTGGTATGATGATGGCGACGACGCTGATGCTGATGGTGCTGGTGATGATGATGATGATGATGATGACGACGACGACGATGATGGGGATATTGCTGATGATGTTGCCGATGATGGTGAGGAGGCTGCTGCTGCTGATGATGGTGAGGCTGCTGCTGATGATGATGTGGGTGCTGATGACGTTGATGCTGATGCTGATGGTGATGATCATGGTGTGATAATGATGGTTATGCTGGTGGTGGTGATGAATAGGATGGTGGTGTTGCTGCTGCTGATGATGGTATGACTCCCATGGGAAGGAATGGGTATGTGGGTTCTCTGAGTAAGGACTCTTGAGCAACATTCCGTAGTAAGGCATCTTGGTAAGGATTGTTGAGTAATGGAATGATTCATGAGTGAGACTCGTGGGTCACATTTTTTAGTAAGGCTTATGTACCAAGGTTCTTTTTAGTAAGGACTCTTGAATAAGAGTCCCGTGGTAAGATTTCCTCATTCAGGTTCTCCTAGGGAGAATTCGTGAGTAAGACTCCCGTAGCAAGGATTCTTTATGAGGGTTCTCTTGTTAAGGACTCTTGAGTAGTACTCTGCGTCGCTTTACCCAGGTTCTCTCAGGAAGGACCCTTGAGTTAGAGCCCCGTATTTAGAATTATTCACTCAGGCGCTCTTAGTAAGGACTCTTCAGTACGAGTCCCGTAGCTAGGATTCGTCAGTTAGGTTGTCTTAGCAAGGACTCGAGTCATACTCCCGTTGTAAAGTTTCTTAACTCAGGTGCTCTCAGTAAGGACTCTTGAGTGAGAGTTCCGTAGTAAAGGTTGCTGCAGTATGGTGTTGTTAGTAAGGACTCTGAAGTAATAGTCACGTGGCCAAGAATCTCCATTCAGGTTCTCTCAGTAAGGACTAGTGGGTCATATTCGAAAGAGCGTGTTCTACCGGTGCTGGCGGAAACCAGGGGGGGTCACTACCGCTTCGAACCCCTCCACCCCCCCCTCCGGAAAACCGGGGGGGGGGTCACTACCGGTTCGAACCCCTCCCCCCCCCCCCCCAGTTCATCATGAAAAGGGAGGGGTCACTACCGGTTCGAACCCCCCCCCTCCTCCCCCTCGAAAACCGGGGGGGGGTCTCTACCGGTTCGAACCCCCCCCCCCCTCGAAAACCGAGGGGGGGGTGCGGACAGTGGTGGGGACGGTGGTGATTGGGACAGTGGTGAGGGGACAGCGGGACAGAGGTGGGGACAGTGGGACAGTGGTGGGGACGGTAGTGGTGGGGACAGTGGTGAGGACAATGGTGGGAACAGTGGGGACAGTGGACAGTGGTGAGGACGGTGGTGGTGGGGACAGTGGTGTGGGGACAGTGGGAATGAGGTGAAAACAATGGGACAGTGGAGGGTACAGTGGTGGGGACAGTGGTGAAGGCGGTGGCGAGGACGGCAGTGGGACAATGGGACAGAGGTACAGTGGGGACAGTGGTGCGGACATTGGGGGCAGTGGTGGGAACAGTGGGACAGCTCAGTGGGACAGCGGAGGAGTCAGTGGGACAGTGGGGATAGTCGGGCAGTGGTTGGGGCCGTGGAGAAAGTGGGGAGAGTGGAACCGTGGTGGGAACAGTGGTGGGGACAGTGGGGACAGTGCGACAGTGGTGGGGGCACTGGTGGGGACAGTAGGGACGGTGGTGGAACCAGTGGGGACAGTGGTGGTGAGGACAGTGGTGCTGGGAACAACAGTGGGGGATGTGGTGCGGACGGTGGTAGGGACCGGGAGTCGTTTGCTGGCGGTGAGTGGGGGGGGTGGGGAGGGGTTCGAACCGGTAGTGACCCCCCCTCCGGTTTTCGAGGGGGGGGGGGGTTCAAACCGGTAGTGACCCCCCCCGGTTTTCGATGGGGAGGGGGGGGGAAGGGGGTTAGGGGAGGGGGGGGGGTTGCCAGGGGAGAGGGGGGAGGGGTTCCAGCAGGGGGGGGGGATTTTCGGAGGGGAGGGGGGGGGACCTCCGGGCTCCGGAGGAAGAGGGCGGCAATTTTCCACAGTAAAGCGGCGGTGGATCACGCTCTCTCTAATATTCCCATCGTTCGAAAACCTTATTCAGCTTTCCTTAGTGAGCACTTTCGAGTAATATTGCTCAATAGTGGTTATTTACGAGGGCGCTCTTAGTCAGGACTCTTCAGTACGAGTCCTGTAGCAAGGGTTCGTTATTAAGGCTCTTCGTAAACACTGTTGAATGATATTGCCCTAGTAAGGGTTCTTGACTCTGGTTTTCCGAGAAAGAACTTTTCAGTGATATTCCCATAGTAAGGGTTTCGGATTCGGGTAATCTAAGTAAGGACCTTCGAGTATGAATCCCGTAGTAAGGCTTCTTTAATATGGAGCTTTGAGTAAGAGTCCCTTAGTAAGGATTCTTGCTTAAGGTCTCCTAGTAAGGATTACGTAGTAAGGGTTTTTCAAAAGGGACTCCTGATCATAATTCTTCTAGTCCGGATTGCTGCATAAAAAGGTTCCCCAGTAGGGATTCTTCATTATGGTTTGGTAGATACCGAGCTTGCGTGGGGACGGCATGGCCTGGGACGATTCGGCGCTTGCAGGCGCCTTAGCCTCCTCGATGGGATCTGCTAACTGAATCAATTCCCATTGGAGGCCAGCCAGGAAGTCGGTGCGATGCGATGCGTTGCTCCCCCCCCTTCCCAAAAGGGGGCGTCATAAACCCGGCGTACCTCCCGTGGGGAGCGACGGAGCAGTTTTCCCCAGATGAAGGGGCTCACAAAGCCGGCGTTCGTTTGTTGTTGGTGATGTTGTTGTTGCTGTTGAACATTATTTATTCTAAAGAATAATTATTGTTGGGCCCCCTGGTGCGCGCCCCCCCTGCGCCGCCTAGGCCGCAGCTACATTTTCATCATTTTCGTGAGGAAGCCTCAGAAAAGAGGGTGTGTACAGGATCCGGTTGTTTTGTTGTAATCCGCTTTCCCTTGCAAAAAACAATAGAAAATGACATTTCTTGTTCTAATATAATCAAATTTCAAGAATCCCTTGCAAAAAATAAGGTAAAGTGGACATTCGCGCGCGCAAGACGAAATCCTTCCAAAACCTTAGTGTTCGCAGCGATTTTAACATAAAAACATCAAAAAACCAATGGTTTTTCAACAAAAAATTGTCAAAATCTCATCCCGCGCGCTCTTGCGGATTCGTAGGAAACCCAACACTTTTTAAACATTTCTGTCAAACGGGCTTTTGCGAGCAACTTTTTCGAACTTCTGCGACAACGGTTGCGCACCTGCCAGGGCCATCATCCCTGTCAAATAATACCATGCGGGACACATTCGTTTTTTCTTCGCGCGCGCACGCCGAAATCTCCAAAAACCATTGGGCTTCTTAAGAATTTTAGCACCGCGCATCATAAAATCACACGAATCGCACCGTAGGTCCTCGAAAAACACCTGCACGACTTTTCAAAATTTCTGTGGGTGTACGAACGTAGGCTTAACAACTTCTGTGGGTGTGTACTCCACGCCAGTGTAGTAGCCACGGTCGTCCGCAGGCCACGAAGTGAAGTGTCCGAACGTCATAGGGCGGGAAGCTGGGTGTGGGTGGTGGCGAAGAGTCGTGTGGATATTTGGTAGAGCTTGCACTGCCCCCCCACAAAGTGGGGGTATTGGCTGGCGTCGCATGAAAACCCTGGCACTGGTGAGAACACTGAGCGTTCGGGTAAAGTGATAGCTGTTGTTGCTGTTGTTGGTGTTGGTGTTTGTGTTGGTTTTTGTTGTGTTGGCGGTGGTGTTGCCGTTGGTGTTGTTGTTGGTGGTGGAGTTGTTGGTGTTGGTGTTGGTGTTGGTGTTGGTGTTGTTGCTGGCGTTGTTGTTGTTGTTGGAGTTGTTGTTGGTGTTGGTGTTGGTGTTGGTGTTGGTGTTGTTGTTGTTGTTGTTGCTGTTGTTGTTGTTGTTGTTGTTGTTGATTTCTCATGTGTAAAAAACAAAGTATGATTGATCCCCTTCGTGGGCACACTGTGTTTCTTTCAAGTGAAGTACCCTTCCAGGGGCTCGCAGATTGTTCTTGATCAGGGAAAAGCGATGGGTCACCAAAGTTTGCCCCGCGCCCCTGAGTTACAACAGCAAAGGCTCCCGCCTAATATTTCCTGACGAATTAGAGTTCCAAGTCGCGCTCTCGCGCGGGACTTCTTCACACGTTACGAAGATTGCGCTCTCGCGTGGGAGGTCTCCGCAATTTGTTCCCAACCATCCTGTGGTGTTGGGTCCTCGTTTTGAAGAGACGTCGTTCCGCGTTCTCCTCCTCCTCTCCTCCTCCTCTCCTCTCCTCCTCCCCCTTCTCCCCCCTCCATCACCATCATCATCAGCATCACCCGTTTAAGCATACCCCTCACACGTTTCGTGGCCCCATAGGGAGCCCCACCGAAGGTCCCAGTGCTACCGTCCGCATGCGTCCCCCCCACCCAGTACAGCGCTTCGTGGCCCCATAGGGAGCCCCACCGAAGGTCCTAGTGCTACCGTCCGCATGCGTCCCCACCACCCAGTACAGCGCTTCGTGGCCCCATAGGGAGCCCCACCGAAGGTCCCAGCGCTACCGTCCGCATGCGCCCCCCCCACCCAGTACAGCGTTTCGTGGCCCCATATTGGGGCCCCACCGAAGGTCCCAGTGCTACCTCCGCACCAGTACAGCGCTTCGCCCCATAGGGAGCCCCACCGAAGGTCCCAGGTACCCCGCATGCGCCCACCCAGTACAGCGCTTCGTGGCCCCATAGGGAGCCCCACCGAAGGTCCCAGTGCTACCGTCCGCATCCCCCCACCCAGTACAGCGTTTCGTGGCCCCATAGGGAGCCCCACCGAAGGTCCCAGTGCTACCGTCCGCATGCGTCCCCCCCCACCCAGTACAGCGTTTCGTGGCCCCATAGGGAGCCCCACCGAAAGTCCCAGTGCTACCGTCCGCGTGCGTCCTCCCACCCAGTACAGCGCTTCTTGGCCCCATAGGGAGCCCCACCGAAGGTCCCAGCGCTACCGTCCGCATGCGTCCCCCCACCCAGTACAGCGTTGCGTGGCCCCATAGGGAGCCCAACCGAAGGTCCCAGTGCTACCGTCCGCATGCGTCCCCCCACCCAGTACAGCGTTTCGTGGCCCCATAGGGAGCCCCACTGAAGGTCCCAGTGCTACCGCCCGCATGCGTCCCCCACGCCCAGTACAGCGTTAATTTGGCATTTTCGCTCCACCCAGTATGGCGCTTCGTGGCCCCATAGAGAGCCTCACCGAAGCCCCTACCCCAGTGGGACTGTCCGCATGCGTCCCTGAAACACAATTTTAGTATTTTCACACTACCCACTACGGCGTTTCGTGACCCCGCAGAGAGCTCCACCGAAGCCCCCGGTGGGACCGTCCGCATGCGTCTCGGACACCCAATTTGGCATTTTCACCCGCCCAGTACAACGCTTCGTGGCCCCATAGGGAGCTCCGCCGAAGCCCCCAGTGGGACCGTCCGCATGCGTCCCGGAAACCAAATTTGGCACACCCCTCATACGTTTCGTGGCCCCATAGGGAACTCCACCGAAGCTTCCACTGGGACCGCCCGCGTGCGTCCCACACGCCAGGTTTTGCATTTTCTCCCCACCCAGTACGGCGTTTCGTGGCCCCATAGGGAGTTCGCCCGACGGCCCCAGTTCTACCGCCCGCATGCGTTCCCCCCCACCCAGTGCAGAGCTTCGTGGCCCCACAGGGAGCTCGACCGAAGCCCCCAGTGGGACCGTCCGCATGCCTCCTGGAAACCAAATGTGGCACACCCCTCATACGTTTCGTGGCCCCATAGGGAGCTCCACCGAAGCCACCAGTGGGACCGCCCGCATACGTCCCACACACACGCACACACACACACACACACACACACACACACCAAATTTTGCATTTTCACTCCACCCAGTACGACGTTTCGTGTCCCCATACAGAGTTCGCCCGACGGCCCCAGTTCTACCGCCCGCGTTCCCCCCCACCCAGTGCAGCGCTTCGTGGCCCCATAGGGAGCTCCACCGAGGAAAATATGCACAATTGCGGTACCCACAACTGCATATGGTTAGGTCCGTCGCCAGGATAAGTTTGATGCCGCGCCCTTGACACACAGGATTCACGCTCTCGCTTTGGTCCGTCTCACGACTTATTTGGGAATCGCGTTATCGCTCGGGCTGTCCTCGCGATTCACGAAAAAGCTCGCTTCAGCAACACGCCTTGTCGACCTGGCCGCTTGGGCCCGCCTTCCCGACCCGCCCGTTAGGGTCTACACGCCCGATGGGCCCGTCTAGTTTTGCCACGTGTTTTCTGCTCCTGGCCCCCCTCCAGCGGATCACGTGTTCCATCCTTTTCCCTTCCTCCTTCCATCAAATATTTCCCCCTTGTTTCAGGTCTTCGGTTTGGGATATACGTGTTGAACAACACGTGAGGATGTAAGAGTGAACCGTCTTGAAATAATTTTTGTTGGTGTTGTTGGTGTTGATGGTGGTGTTGTGATTGTTGTTGTTGCGCTTCCATCTGAAGAACAAGTATTATTGATCCCTCCGGTGACCGTTCTACGTTTCAATTAAGGTGTTTCCCCCGAGGCCCGCATCTTGTTTTTATGCAGGAAAGTGTGGTGCCACCAAATTGTGCCCCTGGCCCCCGGGTTACAACAACAGCCACACCAACAACAACGCTCATTTTAAGATTTGTCGCTCTTATCTGCTCGAGTGTCCGCCAGCGCGTGTTTCCCAAACCTTCGATACCCGCCCTCTTCTCTTCGATCGTACCCATGTGGGGGGTCTATATTTCTTCCCTGCACGGCCTGGCCAGCGGCAGCGCTGATCGGCGACAGCCCGACCCCAAGAAGAACGGACAGGGGACCGACCACGACGACGACGGCGACGGCGACGGCGACGGCTGCGGCGGCGGCGGCGACGGCGACGAACTAGAGCGAGAGCGAGAGCGAGAACGAAAACGACAGCGGGGCCACGAAGGGCAGGAAGGGGGCCACGAAGGGCGACAGCGGGGCCACGAAGGGCATGCGCACGGGGCCACGCAGGGCGCGTACGAGCGGGGGCCACGAAGGGCAGATAATGCGGGGCCACAGAGGGCGACGACGGGGCCACTTAGAGCAGCGAGGGGGCCGCAAAGGGCGACGGCGGGGCCGCGAAGGGCATGCGCACGGGGCCACGACGGGCGCGAACGAGCGGGGGCCACGAAAGGCGCGCGTACATCGGGACGTGGAGGGCAAGGGCGGGGCCAGCGAAGGCAACACCGGAACCACAAAGGGCAGCGAGGGGGCCGCAAAGGGCGACAGCGGGACCACGAAGCGCGTGCGCATGGGGCCACGACGGGCGCGAACAAGCGGGGGCCACGAAGGCGATGCGTATATGGGGCCACGAAAGGCAGCGAAGGGGCCGCGAAGGGCTGCAACGGGGCCGCGAAGGGCAGCGATGGGGCCGCGAAGGGGCGCAACGGGACCACGACGGGCAGCGAGGGGGCCACGATGGGCTGCAACGGGCCCACGAAGAGCTGCGAAGGGACCAGAGGTGGCTTAGCAGGGCTGCAACGGGGCCGCGAACGGCAGCGAAGGGGCCGCGGAGGGTTGCGACGGGGCCACGAAGGGCAGCGAGGGGGCCACGAAGGGCTGCGACGGGACCGCGAATGGCAGCGATTGGGGCAACGAAGGGCCACAACGGGGCCATGAATGGCAGCGAGGGGGGCTACGAACGGCAGCAAAGGGGCCACGAAGGGCTGCAACGGAGCCACGACATGCAGCGATATCCCGAATCCTCAGTAAGCTGCGAGGGAGTCCTTAGCGTGAGCGCGACTCCTGGGTGCCTGAGTGTCGGGGGCGCGGCGCTCGAGTAAATTGCGGGGGGCTCCAGCGCAAAAGCGGGATTTTTTGGAAGTTGCAAGCACGTCTCCAGCGAAAGCACGACTCCACAGCGCCGAGAGACCGACCCGTTAATAAAATGCATGGTCGTCCCAAGCGAGAGCGCGATGCCTGCATAAAGTACGAGGAAGTCGAAGGCGGGAGCGGAGGTTTTGGCTGAATTGTGAGGAAGTTTCAAGCGGGAGCCGTTGTTGTTGTAATACGGGCGCCAACAACCCAGTTTGAGTTCCGTGGCTTGAGGAAGCATTTCAATTGAAAAACATAATTGTCACCGGAGGGGGTATCAACAATATGTAGTTGTCTATCGTGAGAGGTCAACATCAACATCCACATCAACAACGTCAACGGCTCCCGCCTGATATCTCCTCACCTCGCAATGTATTACAACATCGCGTTCTCGTGCGGGATGTCCCCACAATGTGTGCAGGAAGCGCGCTCTCGCGTGGGATTTTGCGTATTTTTTTTTGACGCCGCTCTCCAGTCAGGAACCACGCTCTCGCTTGGACCGCTCTCACGATTTATTGGAAAGGCCTGACGGCCGGTGCCGCCGACCCTGATCGAAAGGGCTAGGAGTGGGAGGAGGAGGAGGAGGAGGAGGAGGAGGAGGAGGAGGAGGAGGAGGAGCAGGAGCAGGAGCAGGAGCAGGAGCAGGAGCAGGAACAGGAGCAGGAGCAGGAACAGGAGCAGGAGCAGGAGCAGGAGCAGGAGCAGGAGCAGGAGCAGGAGCAGGAGCAGGAGCAGCAGGAGCAGCAGGAGCAGCAGCAGGAGCCAGCAGGAGCAGGAGCAGGAGCAGGAGCAGGAGCAGGAGCAGGAGCAGGAGCAGGAGCAGGAGCAGGAGCAGGAGAGGAGCAGGAGCAGGAGGAGGAGGAGGAGGAGGAGCAGGAGCAGGAGGAGGAGAGGAGGAGGAGGAGGAGGAGGAGGAGGAGGAGGAGGAGGAGGAGGAGGAGGAGGGAGGAGGAGGGGAGGAGGAGGAGGAGGAGGAGGGAGGAGGAGGAGGAGGAGGAGGAGGAGGAGGAGGAGGAGGAGGAGGAGGAGGAGGGGGGAGGAGGAGGAGGAGGAGGAGGAGGAGGAGGAGGAGGAGGAGGAGGAGGAGGAGGAGGAGGAGGAGGAGGAGGAGGAGGAGGAGGAGGAGGAGGAGGAGGGGAGGAGGAGGAGGAGGAGGAGGAGGAGGAGGAGGAGGAGGAGGAGGAGTAGGAGGAGGAGGAGGAGGAGGAGGAGGAGGAGGAGGAGGAGGAGGAGGAGGAGTAGGAGGAGGAGGGAGGAGGAGGAGGAGGTGGAGGTGGAGGAGGAGGAGGAGGAGGAGGAGGAGGAGGAGGAAGTGCATCCTGTGTGTGCCCGCTCGAAGAAAGTGCGCCCCGGGAATGTGATATTCTGAATTGGGACGTGCTCCCGGAAGAGGAAGAAGTGCATCTCGGGCGTGCCCGCTCGAGGAAAATGCGCCCTAGGGGGGCGGCATTTTGACTCGGAACCCGCTCCCGGGACGCCTCTGCGGGAGGAGGAGGAGGAGGAGGAGGAGGAGGAGGAGGAGGAAAGGAGGAAAGGAGCAGGAGGAGGAGGAGGAGGAGGAGGAGGAAAAGGAGGAGGACCAGGAGGAGGAGGAAGTACATCCCGTGCGTGCCCGCTCGAGGAAAGCGCGCCCCTGCGGGCGTCGTATCTGCCCCACGACCCCCCCCCCCTCCCCCCCCCTCCCCCGTGCGGGGAAGGGATCAAAGGGAAGGGGCTTCCCTTCGACTCCATTAGGACGTCGTTTAATTTCGCTTTGGGTAGCGCGCTTGAGGAGGAGAGCCCTGGGAGGGGGAGGACGGAGACGACGGAGACGACGAGTCGAACGGAGAAGCCCCTCACACACGCCAACAGGGTCGGCGGATTTGGGGATTTCGGTATCGTTCGAAACTTCTTCGCGATTCATGCAGGGGTCGCGCTTCAGCAACCCGCCTGCCCGACCTGGCTGGCCGCCTGGGCCCGCCGTCCCAAGCCGCCACCCGCCCCTGAGGGTCTACCCGCCAAATCTGCCCGTCTGGTTCTGTCACGTGCTTTCTGCTC